>CM046657.1:136764738-137327238 GCA_025594165.1 Tamias sibiricus
TTTGAAGTCACATGACACTAGCTTTATTAGCAGTAGCCAACAGAGTGCTTATCTGTTCCATGTAGGATTTTGAGTGCTCTTGATAGATTGCTATTTTAACTCTCTTGACCCTACGAAGTGAGCAATTATTAGCCCACTCGAGAGATTGGACAGCTGAGGCTTAACAAGATTTAAGTAACTTGTCCAAATTTGTACAGCTTAGAAAGGGAAAAGCTCTGTTCAATGCAGTTTTAAATGGGATTAATATAAAATTATAGGTCTTTATTTTTTGACAATGACACTCCCATTTATGAATAAAGGTCATGCTCATTTTTTATATTGAAAATAAATTCACTGTAAGAAGTAGTAAAAGATAAATAAATATAATTTTCCCTCAGGAGTAATGCTCAACCTCTCTGAATCCACTGAACACTTTTACTATTCTGAACCTAACGTTTTAGAGCCCTAAAGCCTGCATTCCATCAGCCATCACATGTGTGTTCCTCATTTCAGTTCTGAGAGTATATAGAAGAGGAGATTATAGTGTCTTTTGTATTTACTCTTCCTAGGTAAGGGGTGGAGGTGATGGGCTTGCATAGTTGTTCTTTGAATGTCATTATGTATGAGGTATTAGGCAGAATATACTTATTAGCAAACAGCCAGTTTACTGTGCTAAATTTTTAAGACAGGAGGTAAATAATCCATATAGGCAGTGGTTTTTCATCAATATCTACATTAAGAAATAGACATGAGTATAATTCTATGGATTCAGTCTCTTTATTACCAGGTTTGCAATTCACTTACCTGAGGAGTCTCAAGTATCTTTGATTATTGATTGGGTTGTGGGTTGGGCTCACAGCACGGCTATTCATTCGTCCCTCAGGGCCCCAGGTATTCTGCATGGTTTCCACATAGCAATCCTTTCCTAGCTTCCGAGTTTAGACAAAGGAAGGCTTCCTGGGTTGGGAAGCTTTTCCCTAGAAATAACACACAGTCCATCATTTCAGATTGGATGTCAATTCCTCCTTGTTTATCCCTGCCTCTTTTTATGCCCTTGTCCTACAGTTTCTCTGCAGTTGTTTTCTCTTCTCACACCATACCCATGATTCTAGCACTAAAGGGAGCTGTACATTTGGAACCAAAGATCAGAACACACATTTCAGCAAATGTTTTGGCACATGTTGAGACAATGGCACAGATTTTGAAATTTGTGCTGACCCAGAAATTGACCTCCTTCTCCACCTCAGCAGGACCAGAGGGAAATTCCAAATGCCCTTCTTTTCTCTGTGCAGTGATGGCCACCTGCCTCCACCTTCCTGTGTTTCTGATCTTTTGGCATCAAAGTTATCCCACAGATTGCAGGTCCTCAAACCTGGCTACACTTTATAGTTAACTGGAGAACTTTTAAAACATACCATTCCCTGGGCCCTATTGCAGTCCTGTTTAATAAGAATCTTAGCGGGAAGAGGGTTCTGGTCTCCATGTTTCAGTCTTTTTAATTAATTTTAATGTGCACCTAGATTCGAGACCAACCCCAGTTACTCAAAAAATAAGCCAAAATTTCTTCTCCTTGCAGACCCTGATCCCCCAAATCCAGTAATTCAACTTATGTGGATAAAACTGCCTTCCAAATCAGCCTCTTGTTCATTCTCACCATCTGCCTTAGAACTTTACTGATTGGGGAAGGGGATTAGAGTGTGCCATCTCAAATTGTGCCACTTTGGTGTAAAGACTATTTTCAGCTAAAGATATCTGAGATTCAACAAATGCGGAAACAAAGCCTTCTTGGAGTTTTTCTTACCTGTCTAAAAGCAGCAACTTCTATGGAAAAAAAGACAGCCATTAATTATTCTGCAGAGTGAATGAACACCAAAAGGGAAAATGAAAAACAAAAACAAACAAACAACAACAGCAACAACAACAACAAAAAACCCTACCCCAAATCCCTTCTCTAGGGGAATTTCATGGCCTCTGAAGGAGGTGGAAAGACCACTCAACTGAATAAACATCCCCAACTTTCTTATCTCTTGTTTGTTCTCCTGAAAACTCATTTATCTTTCCCAAAAGTCATGTGTTCTCTCATAAGCACCATTAGCCTCCTCCCCTTCACCTATTAAGATGGCATAGAAGTCCTAGTACTAACCTTCCTTTAGAATTAATCCTCACTAAGCCCTTTTGCACATAAAAATGTTACATGTATAAATAAACACTATTTTTTTTCCCTGTGAATCTGTCTTTTGTTTGTATAATTTCCAGAGCCCATGGGCTGAACCTAAGAGGGAGAAGACAAAGTTTTTCCTTTTCTACATGGAGATCTCCAAGTAACTTTCTTTTTTTCGGATATTCTCTTTTCTCATTTGTCAGAGTGATTTTTCTAGAACATGAATATACTCATGCCACCCACTCTCTTTCTTAACATTCTTTAGTAATTTATCAGGATTTCAGGACAAAATCATGCAAACCCTTTATTTCATGACCAGTACCTGCCTCTCTAGTTTCACATTGTCACCCTCCTCCTATCCTTCTATCCTCCATAATTCAAATGACTGGCTTTCTCTGTCTTCATGTCTTTGCTCCTCCAATTCTCCACTGCCATGGTTCTTAAGCTGAGAGCTGAAATCCTTCCTCAGGCTGAGATAAAGTCCTTTTCTACACATAAACTCTATTTCTCTCATGCCTTGTGCTTAATTATTCATGCTACTTACCATACAGGGTGGACACTAAGTCCCATACTATGGATCTAACTCATATTTATACCTGTAGAGCCTAATTCTGTGCCAAGCACAATAGTCCATGTTTGATAATGAATATCAGTGTATGGAGGAATGAAGAAAGGAAAGGGCCTATTAAATGGTAGCCTGGAATCCCTAGCATTGTCTTCAGTGAGAACTTCTCCACGTCCTTGCAAGATTAACAGAAAATGTGTTGCTGTAGAAATAACAACTTCAAGATGGCAAGATATTAATAATGATGCTTATCTAAGCCAAAGTTAAATTTGTATACAGGCATTAACCATTTTGTAAGACTCATATAGGGAAGTGAGGAAGTGGATGAGTTTTATGATTTCTGGGCTAAAATTTTTCAGCTGTATAAAGAATAGCTATATGATAGAAGAGAAGAATTTGTAGCTAAGCTTGGCATAAGTGAATCTTGGGGTGAAAATGGCTTCATTCCCAGACTTTGGACCTGTTCTGGATGGATGTTGCTTAGGAAGCTGGCTTTTCCTCAGCCTTGAATCTTTTAAAAAACTATTTTGTTGTTGTTGTTGTAGTTGGACACAATACCTTTATTTTATTTATTGATTTTTATGTGGTACTGAGGATCAAACCCTGTGCCTACACATGCCAGGTAAGCGTTCAGCCACTGAGCCACAACTTCAGCCCCTAGCATTGAATTTTGTTGACTATAAATGACACCTGTAGTTCTTTTGAGTTTAAAGGTTGTTTTGAATGACTTAACATGCAATAATTAATATTACCTGATTTTTACTGAGACCCCTTGCTCTAGTGAACTCCACACATACCTTTGTCCTCATTAACATAGCAGAAACTTCCTGATGTGGTGTGGGATTATCCAAATCATGTTTCTGGAAAACAGAGAATATTTAAACAATAGACTTGCATAGCCATTCACCTGGTATTATGGCTTGGATATACATGTGAGACAATGCAGGAAGTTTCAGAGGAGAAGTAATTGGATTGTGAGAGTCTTAACCCCATTAATGAATTAATCCCTAGTGGGATTAACTGAGTGGTAACTGGGAGCAGGAGGGGTGTGGATGAAGGAAGTGGTTAATTGGGGGTGTGGCTATGGGTATATATTTTGTAACTGGAGCTGGAGTCTCTCTCTCTCTCTCTTTCTCTGCTTCCTGATATGAGCTGCTTCCCTCTGTCACACTCTTCTGCCTCACCTCAAGCCCGGAGGAATGGAGCCTCTGAAACTGTGAGCCCTCAAATAAACTCTTCCTCCCTACAATTCTGCTGGTCAGATCCTTTAGTCACAGCAGTGAAAAAACTGACTAAAACACCTGGTTTTGCATTTGCCAACAGAATTCTGACTCGAGTTTCTTTTTTCCAGTAAGATTTACTTACTTTTAAAAAATAAGTGATTCTAGAATTATCTGGATGATTTGGGTGTCAATACTTGATAGGAAACAATGCTTTGTGTAGGAACTATTATTTTAAAAATCTGGAGTCAATTTGCTCAGATACTTTTTTTTTTTTTTTTTGTACTAGGGATTGATTCCAGGAGCACTTAATCACTAAGCTACATTCCCCAGCCCATTTTATTTTTTATTTTGAGACAGGGCCTCACTAAGTTGCTGAGGATAGTTTTGAACTTGCCATCCTTCTGCCTCAGTCTCCTGAGCCACTGGGATTACAGGCGTGTGCCACCATTCCCAGCATGCCCAGATACTTCTTAAAGCAAATATTTTTCAGGCTATGAGTAGCTCTGTTAGGGAAAGAGCTAATTATTATAACCTCATCTGAACACTTTCTGTTTTAGGGATGCTGGACTTGCCCTTTCTATTTCCCAGGGTGTGGTCTAGATACATAATGGTGTTAAGTTGAATTCTTGGGGCAAAATCTGCCTCTATACGTATTTTAAGTTTGGTTTAAAGGTTTCTCTATACAGATCTAACAGCAATATAACTTGATGTGTAAACAGAATGCAACCTACTATGGTAACAAGGTACTGAGTCTCAGCCAATTACAAGTGGTCAATGGTTAAAACTATGCTCCAAGGAGACAGACAGGAGCTGTAACCAATCAAGTTATCTCTATAACACTTTGATTTTCTGTAACTCACTTTCTTTTTTGTGGCTATAATTATAACTTGCCCATGAGGTAGGAAAGAACATTCTGGCCTGGATTGCTGCCAGATTCTAGAATTGCAAATAAAGCCAATTAAGATTTGCAAAATTAGATTTGTTGTAATTTTCTCTTTTAACAATAGAAATACAGAATTGGAAGGGAAATATTAAATGAGATCTGTGAGGCTAATCTTTGAGGCTCAGTTCAGAAATCATTTCCTTAACAGCTTGGGCATGGGCTTTACTGTCTGATCATAAACCTTTCAGTGATGGGAACTTCGCTACTTTGGACTATGCCCATTTCACTGTTGCTTAGTTTTAAATGTGGGAAAGTTTTTTCTTCTCTAGGTGTCAATGAGAAAATTTGAATATTTTAGGTCATTATTTGCTTGTGAACATAGATGGATCAGGACCTAACCTTAATGTATATTTAGCAGAAGAAATGGCTGCTTCCCATCATCACCCCAGGAATTCCCTAGAGCAGAGAAGAAAGACTTGCAGTGGCAAATTTTAGTATGAAAGTATTGAACAACTTGCTCCTTTCTATAGGGTAAAGAAGGAAGTTTGGCTTAGAGGCCAGTGTGTGCAGGCACGGAGAGATTTTCTTTTCATAGGCAGAAGGGGAGATGCCGTTGATCATGTGGAAGCAGCTTGGAAGTGAGTCAGAAAACCGTATTAGAGACCCCATGATGAGTGTGAAGCTGACCAGGTGACTTTGGTTTATCTTAACAGTCATTTTTCCAATGTCTAGATCATTATTGTGCCTTATTGAAAATTATATTGTGTACTTAGTCATGCTGCAGAATTAGGGAAGGATTTATGTTCATCAGTAAGAGAAAGGGCCACAGGGTAAGAACAATGTCCATTCCTCTTGGTGGCAATGCCTTCAAAGGTGTCTTCCAGCTCCATAGTTTTGGACTTTGTGTCACTTTCCTTTACATATCTTTAAACCTTCCTCATGCTCTGCTCTGTCCCTCTCTTTCTAGTCTCTTGGATGCAGGCAACTCCAACTTTCTTCCTTCACTAGTATTTTCCAGGCTGTGATTTTGAGGTTCTTTGCAGTCCTGGTCAGTAGCATCTAGATGCTTGGTAAATGGTCCACATCCTGTATAAAAAGTAGCCAGTATGGAACCCATTTATTGTCCAAATGAATAGGAGCAGAACATGCCAATTGAAAGGACTCTGATATTGGAACTATGATGTCATCCCTATCTGTGTCAGGGATACTTCAGCATCCCTGCTCACCACCTTGATTTTGGCTTAATTTCAGGTCCTGGAGATCTAGGTGCTGCCAC
This sequence comes from Tamias sibiricus, assembly GCA_025594165.1. NCBI lineage: Eukaryota > Metazoa > Chordata > Mammalia > Rodentia > Sciuridae > Tamias > Tamias sibiricus. Next base: position 136,770,826 of record CM046657.1, read on the forward strand.
AGGTAAGCTGATCAGTTGATAGGACAATTTTTCATGGGGGACATTAAGGTTGATGCTCAGGTACTATATTCTACGACAAAAGCTACATTTCTTTTTCCTACTCTAAATCACTGGTAGAGTATGGCAGCTTTTGAGCTTCTTTGTTTCCAATAATTCTTGGTTTTCAATAATTCTTCCATTAATCTGTATAATTATATTACTTTCAGTACATTAAAACAAACTCTGTGAGGACACAAAACCTCTACCAGGCCTGCTCACAATTGAAATAATCTATTTTGTTAAATCACAAAACCTTTGTGTTTTCTTCAGAGAAGCTGCTAGAGTTTTATTTCAGCATCTAAGCATCTAGTGGCTGATCTGAAAAATGCATCTGAAGAATTTCAAGGGGAAATAAATGAATGCTTCAACCTGGAGGAAATTTCTCAAACATGTGGAGAAAGAGTGACCAATAAAGGACAATTCCTCTTGTTAAAAAGAAAAGGGAATTGGGACACACAATCAATGTGGCCAGGTTTACAGTGGCATTTATGACATGAACCTGGGCAAGCTCAGAGCATGCACTGGACAGGTGAGGTGAGGCAGTGGGCTTGTCGGTACTCTGTGAAGCAGAGCAAACACTCTGGCAAATACAGGGGCCTGTCACCTCTGCTCCCAAACAGAATTGATGTCACAGAAGGAAAAACTGTTTGGAGATTTCAACCCCAGACTGCTGATTGCCTTACCCATAATACAGCTCCTCTGCCAGTGGCTGCAGCCTGGCTTGGCTCTGGAAAATCATGGGAGAGATCAACACTGTGCTGGATAAGGGCCGATGAGGTTCAGCATCATTCATTCATCATCAGTCACCTAAGTCAGCAACTGGATTTTCCCTCAGCAGAAAGGCAAAGAAACACAATAGTCAGAGTTGAGTTCTTGCAGTTGGGGATTAATTTGTAAAGGTTATGTTCATTTCAGATTTTGGTCATCTGGGATGTGACCACAAGGAAGAAGGGGCTCTCTCATTTTCCCTTTTGGAGGTAGACACAGTAGCATCCTGAATAATGCTGTATAGAATTGGTAAGCCATGTCAAATGATGTCATTGAATGAAAAGCAAAACAGAAAGGAGAAGTGTTTGGTAATTAAATTACTTTTCCTTTCTATTGTCCAGTCTGGAAATATGAAATTGTCAGAAACCTTGAACTCAGCCCCTAATGTTGCATTGCTCTTTTTGACACACAAAGCTTTGATCTCTCTCTCAAAAGGCTGGATCATCAGGCACTGGAGGGCCACATACCAGCCCATACTCCACGTATGTGAAGGGGAATGGGCACAAGCTATGGAACATATACATTTATTTATGAATTTATTTTGTATACATTTGCTCCATGGGATCATTGATGACTCTTGAGGAATAATTTATTGGGTGATTTTTAGGAAAATTTCAGTGTTGTGTTGACTTTATCATTATATGCCACTTCTGGGGTAAACAAAAATTATTAATTAAACAAAAATGTGTTGCATGCTTACCATATGCCAAACAATGAATGGAGTATTGAGCATAATGTTGACACTAATGGAATTTTTTTAAAGAAAAAGGCAAAAATTTGGGAAATAGGCCTTTCATTAGGCATAATGAAATTAAGTTAGAAAGTTAACATTTTTTAATGTGTGGCAAGATAGGTGTTTGGCAAAATATGTTTGACTTATTTTGCTAAGGACATTCAATGATTTTATGAATTTTTGTTGTTTGTAGTACTTAGACCTAAAGTGAGAACAACTTATCTACGATGGAATTAAAATCAGGCAGTTCCTTTTTGCATTGTTTTAAAAGAATGAATCTTTCCTATTCTAGAGGAATACGAAACTGTTTTTTTTTTCTTCATGATGATTAAGTTGTTTTAATTTGACCTTTTATGCTATTCTATAGGAAAATCAACTTTTTGTGTTGTGCTCAGTTTTATGCACTTTAAACGGCAGCACAATCAGGATACAGAAAACTTTCATCTTCTCCAGAGGTAATAATTCTTCTCTGTTTCGTTTGAAGAATCCATGAAAGAAAGCTGTTTGATCCTCAGTAAGGAGGGGAACTAAATAGTCTCATGTGGGAGGGAGCTGCTCTTTGCCAGCACCCAGGCCGTGAGTCAAGTGATGATTTGGCCAAACGTGGAGGGACTTTCTTCCATCCACACCAGGTGTGTCAAGGACTGGCCCTGTGGAGTCATTAATCATTACCTTTCAGCCACCTGCAGAGCCTCCCTATGGCCTCCTCAGGAAAATTCAGGCCAAGGTAGACTTCTGGTAAGGTGCTGATTGCCTTGGTGAAGTTGGGGGCTGGGGAGAAGGGAAGGAAGCAGCTCCTACCTAAAAATGGGAGGTTTGAGCAGGACCTAAGCTGGTAGCATAGCTAGTGGCCATCCCTGTTAAAATAAAAATACATATTCACTTTAGAAAACTAGATCATTCCAACTAAAGATTTCTAAAATCCTTAGCAATTCCATTATCGAGATATAACTATTATTAATATTTTGGTGTAATATTTCTATGTAACATGTGTTAGAATAGAAATCATCACCAAATACATGGCAGTTATCCTGCCTGATAGAAAATTAAACTAATTTTCCACCTAACCCTATCACTAATCCTATACCTAACCCGATAAACCAGCTTGATCAATGTGAATATTTTAAGAATCTAATGATTCAATACCTACCAACAATTAATTTTTTAATTTGGTTGAAGTTAGATTTTAAATTCATTTGAAAATATACTCACTCACTGGAAAATATTTGTTTTAACATGTTTCATGAAATGAGTTGATTGATCAGTTCTTAAAGTTTTCATTTCTAGATCCATCTTTTTGTTATCTAATATAATTTCTAGAAACCATAATCTTGGCTTATAGGTAGTATTAAATAAAGAACACTAAAGCTCTCTTAAATGTCATTGAAAACTTTACCCAACTATGTTCAAATAATGTTAAAGGTAACCATTTTGTCTTCAACTTTGCTATATGTATATATTTGTGGTTTGTACAATATAAATGCTTAAATCTGTTTTTTTAATTCATATCCCCAGCCCTTTTTTATATTTTATTAGAGACTGGGTCTCACTGAGTTGCTAAGTGCCTTGCTAAGTTGCTAAGACTGGCTTTGAACTCAAGATCCTCCTGCCTCAGCCTCCCAAGCTGCAGGTGTGCGCCACCATGCTGGGCTTCTTTTGTATATTATAAGAGACACTAAGTAATTTTCTTTTTTTCCTTTTGTTTTGAGACAGGGTCTTCCTGTAGTGTCCAGGCTGGTGTAGGACTCAAGGGATCCTCCTGCCTCAGCCCCCAATTCATGTTTTTAAATAAAATGACTAACCTGTTAATTTTTAGTATGGCATATTTTTAAAAATGGCCATTTTTTTCTTCCCATCCCTGCTTATTTGTATGCTTTCTATGAAATTTTGTTGCTCCTCCCTGATGTGGTGGTGTCTATTTCTCGTCAATCTGGACTTAGCCATATGACTTGTTTTGGCTAGTGTGTCATTAGAAACCAAGAAACAAGCAGGGATTGAAATTGGGGTTTACTTTCTTGCTGCTCGTGGAAGCCCTGCAGCTACCACCATGTGAACAAGCCTGGACTAGTTTGTTGGATAAATCATGGTGCAAGACTTAGTTGCCTCCATTGACCCACCTGACAGCTAGCTAACTGCCAGATCCAAGTGTGAAGCCATCTAGTGTTAGCTGACCACAACACACAGTGAACCCAACCAGAACCACATGGAGTAAAGATAAATCATCTCATTGCCCAGTCTCAATCGTCATGCCACAAAATCTTGAGCAAATCAAATGGTTTCCATTCAAACTACCAACATTCGCAGTTATTTGTTACAGAGGAATAGCTAACCAAATTTATTGCCTTTCAGACATTGTTTATTGACTTCCTTTTATGATAAATGAGGATTTGGCTCTCACATACTTCTATCTCTCCTAAAGGTTCACTTTTCTAAAACACTCCACCTAAAATATTTATATTACAGATCTTGGTTAATCCAAAGTCAGTGATTGCAGTGTTGATTTTTAAACATTGTTTGCATCAGAGCTAAATAGACTATCAGAATTCAGTACTTCTTTTTGAATTTTTCTTGAAGATAATTATTGTCTCTTAAAAATTCCCTTAACTTTCTTTTTTTTCTTCTTCAACAATTTCCTTCAGATCTTTCAATAATAAATGAGTGAATATTCTTTTACTGATAGTAAAGTCAAGCAATACTATAAGGCTGTGGTAATCAAGCAGCATGGTACTGGCATAAAAACAGCCATACACTGCAATAAACCAGAAGAAGGAGCCCAGGAAGGAATCATTTAGAGTCAACTGATCTTTGACAAAGGTGCCAATGACATGCAATGAAGAAAGGATAGTATCTTCAGTAAATGTGGCTGGAGAAACTGGATATCCTCCTGCCTAAGGATAAAATCATACCCTTGCACTATGTAAAAAAGCCAACCCAAATGGACTAACAACTTCAATGTAAGACCTGAACCTAAAACTATTAGAAAAGAAAAAGAGGGATAAAGCTTGATTGTTGACTTTGTTCTGGGTAATGACTTTTTTGAATAAGACTCCAAAAGCATAGGCAATAACATAAAAATGAACCAGGTGAACAAAAATCTTCTGCATAATAAAGGAAGCAACCAGCAGAATAATATAAAGAATGGGAGAAAATATTTAAAAACTATACATCTGATAAAGGATTAATATCCAGATGTATAAGAATTAATTACAAAGGAGTGAAAGACCCAAAGAAATATTTATTTTTTAAAAGACAATTGGCCAATATATATACGAAAAAATTGCTTAAAATCATTGATCACCAGGGAAATGCAATCTAAGACCACAATAAGATACTACTAGAACATCTATTATCAATAAAACAAAAGATAACTCTCATTGGCAAAGGTCTAGAGAAACAGAACAACAGTGCACTCTTGGTATGAATGTATATCAATACAGCCATTAAGGAAAAGAGTGTAGGGATTCCTTAAAAAAAAAAAAAAAGAAAAGAAATGAAACTACCATATCATCTAAAAATCTTACTCCAAAAGAAATGAAATCAGTCTGTCAAAGACCTAACTGTGAGTTCATTGCAGCACTATTCCCCAAACTCAAGATATGTCTCAAGATATGTTCAAACTAAGTTTCCACCAGCTGATGAGGAGATTAAGTAAATGTGTATGTATTTACTATGGAATACCATTCATCCTTAAAAAAAAAAAAAAAGACAATCGTATAATTTTCAACAATATAGATGAACCTGAAATGAGATAAGATTTAAATACTTCATGATGTAACTTACCCACGGAATCTAAAACTCAAAGAAGCAGAGAATAGGAGAGTGTGACGGGGCTAGGGAGGAGGATGCAGAAAGGAGAGAGGTTTGTCGAAGAGTACAAGATTTATTTAGGATGAAAGTGAATTCTGGAATCCATTGTATAGCGTAGACACTCTAGTTAATATATTGTAATACTTGAAATTTGTTTAGAGAGATCTTAAATACTCTTACCGCAAAAATGATAAGGTGGTGGAGTTGTTAATTAGTGTGATTTAATAATTTTGCTGTGTACACATACATCAAATCATCACATTGCACCCTATAAATACATACAATTTTTATTTGTAATTATACCAAAATACAGCTGAAGAAATTAAGATTAAAAATCAGATAACTTACATTGGTTTGCTTCTTTTCTTGGTGGCTTTTTTCTGGAGCTCTCTGTCCTCTTGCTTTCATCTCTGGTTGTCTCCAGACTGATATTACAACTGACTCTTGGCCATTCTCCAGTGTTAGATACTTTATTCTTGGGTACTTATATCTTTATCTTTTGTCATCTCAAACCAATGCCTCTAAGTACTTTCTGGGTGACCATATGAGTTACGTGAAATATTCGATTTCTGTAACTGTACCAAATACCTGAGATAATTGACTTATGTAGAGAAGCTTATTTTGGCTCACACCTTTGGGGTTTTCAGTCCACGATCCTGTTGCTTTTGAGCCTGTGGTTAGGCAGCGCATCATGGTGGGGAGCCCAAGGTGGAGCAAAGCCACTTACCTCATGGCTGGAGCGTGAAAAGGAGAGAGGAAAAAAAGAAGGGTGGGGTTTCTGCTGTCTCCTTCAAGGACTAGACTGCCCACTAGGCTCCACATCTTAAATGTTCCACCCCCTCCCATTAGTGCCAAGCCAGGGACTATCTAAGCCTTTACTACATTGACTGTCGTGAGTTTACATACCCAAACTATAGCACCTTACTATTCGGATTCTTGTTTTCTTTACCATTGGAATGAGAACAGTGTTTTACCATGCTTTGTATGGAAAAATTTCTTTGTGAAGGGCAATGACATAATGTCTGTGGTTGTAGTTTTTAACTTGCAAAGTTAAAAAAAAAATGTTATTATGTGAGAGAATTAGAAGCCTGGATCAGGAATGAGAAGCTATTATACTGAATCCAAATATGACCTGATGCTTGTAATCTCTCTGAAGTCCTAGACAGACTTCTGGGTGGGGACATATAGTGGAGTACTGGAAGAACTGAATTGAATCTGGAGATTTCAGTCATAATCCTGCATCTGCCACTAATATAATAGTGTGACATTGGATAGGCCACTTAGCCTTGTTCGGCTTAGATTTGCTCACTTGTAAAATGGGGCTCTGTAGGGAAGGGTTCTCTGTGTCTCCCAGTGTTAAAATTCTATGGTTCAGCTACCTCTAATTCAAAGGGAAGTAGTTTGTATTTTAGACTGGACATTTGACAGATTTTTGCCATGGTCAACAGATAGTTAAATGAATCCCTGACAACAAAGTCAAATAACACACAGAAATGAAACTGTGGGGTTTAATTTTTCTCCCTTGGAAATGCTGACCTCCTGAACACTGTGGTGGACCTGCCTTGTCACTCCTTGCCTGGCTGCCTCTTGGAAGTGATGCCCAGACACACTGGCCTCTAGATAGCAAGCTCTCCCACGTGCTGGAGCGTGGGGGCACCTGCAGCATGTCTGCCCACCTCATCTCTCCACTGCACTCACTGGAGCAGAGAAGATTAACTTTCTGAAAATGAAAAGGACAGAGAGAAGACGAGCTGCTTATCAAATATGCACATTTCAGATGGAACTTCACACTCAGTAGAAAGATGTTAGATTGCTGTTAGCTCTCTGGAGCGCTCCTGACAATGTGTTATCAGGTCATGTTTGCATGACAGAGGCAGCCCAAGCAGGAAACATTAAGTCATATGACTTCTAAGACGGAATCAATCAAGTGAGCAGTACAGCTCCTGAAAACTAATTTCACCTTCATAAGGTCTGGTTATCTATGCGGCAGACATGAGGTTTGTCAGCCCCATTTCAGTCTGACCAGGTTCAGCGCTGCATCAAGAATTTTAATGAACCGACACTGTAATATGTATGAAAGATGACACTGAGATGAATTCATGAAAAGCCAAGTCCCCATGAAATATGAACAATTACTTGCAGGCTCCTTCGCCTACTTAGCTCATTTGAAATGTCCATTTCAAAGGTCTTTGTCTTTCTCTGATTCATTTGCAAGTTTGTGCACAGATTTTCATCATATTTAACCAGTTTAAAAACCAAAGAAGTCATTCACAATCAAACAGTTCAGTGAGCTCTGGCTTGATGGGGGCAGAGCCAAGGCCAGTCAGAGCTTAAATCTTCATTTGGCTACAGATACACAGATTTCCCTGTGTGAGGGAGAAAGGACTTGATAAAACTGGCTTGCATATGCTGATTGGGTCATCTGCATTCAGTATGGCCCTATGAAGGTTATAAAATTTATCTGAATGACATCATTCTTTCTCTGTAGTAGTAATAAAATATGTGTTGTATTAGCTTTCTACCACTGTGACAAATGCTTGAAATAATTAACCTTTAAGGATGAAAGATTTATTTTGACTCATGATTTCAGAGGCTGCAGCCCCATTACTTTGGTCTTATGGTGAGGCAGAATATCATGGTGGGGGGGCACATGGTAGAAAGAATCCTGCTCACTTCACGGGGACTGGAAGGGGAGAGATAGAGAGGATGAGGTATGGGTACCAATACTCTTTTCAAGGGTACACACTCTATGATCTAACTATTTTTCCACTAGGTTCTGTGTCTACCACCAGCCACCACCAGTCAATAGCAGGGGAACCAAGCCTTCAACCCACAAGCCTTTGGGTGGCATTTACAATTAAAACCATAATGTGTTGAAGTTACAAGTAGCCTTTTCAAGAAGATTTTGTGTGTTTGCATGTGGCATTGCAATCCATTCTCTAAATCCCGTACCTTTTTTTGTGAACTCTGTTTGTGGTAGAATTTCATTTTGTAGGCTAATCTACATAGCTTAGAATATTTCATATATTACAACTGTTGTTTTTCTGTCTGAGGTTTTGGACCTTATATACCATAATCATTATCCCCACTGTCATTTAAAGCTCTTTGCTTAGCAGATGTTGCTTCCTATTTTACAGAGACACTCTCCCCACTTGGCTCAAGGGCAAAGAAAATCCTATTCTTAGTTTTTTTTTTTTTTCCTTTCTGTATTTTAATATTTTTGAACACAAAAAACATATAGAATGTTTTTTAAAACATTCATGTACTTACTACCTGACTTCACATATTTTAGTATTTTATTTATTCAACTTAGATCTTTTACTTAAACAAAAAATGCCCATGAAATGTACAGTAGAGGAGCTCAATGTTCACATCTGCCTCTTCTTGTTGCCTTCTAAAAGAAAATAACTATCCTTAAACCTAGCAAATAAAATCCCAAGCAAGCTTTGGCACAAATAAAATGCATATATGTTTTTTAAACATTATACAGTTCTGTTTTCAGGTTATGTAAGTAGTATCATGCTGGTTATATACTATTGTAACTTGATCTTTTTCTTACAAATGACATAGGAATGTTATACTTTTTCACAATCCATGTTTTTATATAAAGTCATTCATTTTACTGTTGTATCTGTATGAAATCCATAATATGAATGCACTATAATTATTAAATCAATTTCTTTTGGAAAGAAAGTAAGAATTTTTTATTTTAAATATTTAATTAGAGATAGTGTTTGAATATTCTTTGAGTACCTGAGGGTGTGTAACTAGAAATGGAAAAGCTGAGTGGTATGTACACCTTCCATCTTGATTAGATAATTGTCTGATGTAATTGCATTTTTTAGACCACTTGAAGGAAATGAGAAGTCTGTTTTACCCCTGCTTACTCATACTGGATATTTGTTCAGTACCTTAATGAATATTTATTGAGTGGTTCCTATGAGCCAGGCACTGTTCTAGGTGCTGGACATGCAGCAAGGAAAAAATTATGGATTCTTGACTCCATGGCATATCTCCATCATGTTTTTGCATTGTGGTCATTGTCATTCATGAAATGGTAGCTTGCAGTGATTTTAATTTGTATGTCTCAGATTAGTTTTGAGATAGAATATCTTTTTTTTTTTTTTTTTTTTTTTAATTTAAATCCTTTCTGTGAATTGCATTTTTGTAGCTTTGGACATTTTCAAATTCTTGTAGTAATTTTCTTATTGATATGTAAGTTTTCTTTACTTAGTATTCTAAATTTTGGTCAGTTATATATCTTGCAACTATTTTTTCCCAGTCAACAACTAACCTTAAACTTTATGGTATCATTACTGAACAGAAGAATTTAATATTCATTTAGTTATTTTTACTAGGTTTTTTTTTTTAAGTTTTTTTTTTTTTTTTTTTGCATTTTGTGTTTTAAAAAAAAACTCTTCAAAAGAACAGCTTTTGGTATATAATCCTGCTTTTATTTCAATTTTGTTTCATTCTTTCTCTGTTATTTAGATTAGTTTTTAACTCAACTTTCAAATTTATTGAATTGAGCAATCAGCTCTTCATTTTAATTCTTTCTAATTTTTCAAACAAATGTATTAAATTGCTAAGCCTTTCTATCAAAGTTCTGCTTCAATTTTATCATATAAGCTTTGATTATTTATGAAAATTTACAAATTTTCATTGTAATTTCCTCATTAATAAATTATTTAGGAAAATCCACTTTTTAGAAATATTTTTGTTTCAAAAACATTGCATTTTGTAATCTGTATTGCTTAATTTTATTTAAATTACCTTGTGACTGATTATGATTTTCTCTATGACAACTATTTTATGAAATGTATTAAAACTTCCTTCATCATGTCATGTATACTAATTTTCAATGCTATAATTTATATATATATTTATTTTCATGTATATTCATTTTTTTCATTTATTTAAAGTTATCTCATATTTAAAGTTTTTATTTGATTTCTTTCATGGGCTTATTATTTTATTGATTCATTTATTTTTCCATCATTTTGAACGTTATTAAACTCCATCATTTTTAATATATTAATCATAATCATTTTAAAATTTTTGTCTATTAATCTGGATTGTTTTTTGTTTCACTAGTCTTGGATCATCTATTTGTCTGCTTCTATCTTTTGTCTTCATTATATTGGTCACATGGTCATGTATTTTTTAATGTCTAGTAATATTTTTATTATATTCTGGGCATTGTGTATAAAAAAGAGAATCCTGTAATGTTGCCTTTCACCATAGAGAATTTGCTATTCCTTTAAATATAAGTTAAAATATAAGTTTAAATAAAATTTAAGTTTAGACATAAGTTGAGCTGATCACCTCAATTTAATCAGGTATTAAACTGGGGGTGGAATGGGCTACCCTGTTGCTGAGCCTTAGTTATTCTCTTCTTCTCTATTCCTAGTGCACAGCACTCCTAGCGGTTTCATCTGAGAGCCTGATGGGTCTTTGTTTTCTTTGAAGATGGGGAAGGATAGGAAGATTCAGATTTTCAGTTTAGTGCATTAGGCTTCTGCCCCAAATTCTTTTTGAGAGAGAAGCTAGCCATATCTAACAATCCTGAACTCTCCTATTGTTGTTCCATGACATGAATACAGTTTTTTTTTTTTTTTGCTGGTTTTTCTGACTCTCAGTAACAACTTTTGGCAGGGGCAAAACCTGATGTTATGGTTTGCATGTTGTTTATTCCTCAAAGTTTTATATATTGGGAACTTAGTCTCTGAAGTTACAATGTTGGCAAGACATTAAAGAGGTGGAGCCAAATGGAAGGTCCTCAGGTCTTTGGGGGTGTTCCATTGAAAGGAATTTTGGGACCCCAGTTTCTATCTGGCTTTTTGTTTCATGATGTAATTTTTAACTCCTACATTTTCTTCTGTCATCTACAATGACATCCTTAAAGATCCAAGCTAATGCTGATGCTTTGCTCTTAAGTCTTTACAAGTGTGAACTTAAATAAATCTCTTTTCTTTATAAAATTAGTCTGTTTCCAGTATTCTGTTATGGTAATGAAAAATGAACTAATATACCTGAATTCTGAAAAACTCCCATAATCCCTTTGCAGTGATTTTTTTTCCAATTACCAAGTAATTATTTTAAGTCATTATCAAATAATCATTGACACTTTTAAAGAGCTTAGTAGGTGTTGTGCTCCATGCTGCCCTCTATTTAATCATTTAATTCTCATTTAATCCTCACAATAATTGAGAAAATTGTTATTATTATTTCCACTCTTTAGTTGAGGAACATTGAATTAAATCACCTCCCTGAGTTTTAGCTAATAAGGCATAGAGAAATGATTTGAAATGAAGAATATCTTATTCCCAAGCACATGCTCTTAACCACTAGATCATATTTTTTAAAGAAGTACTATTACATCCTTGACTCTTATCCCATTTTCATTGTTTTATTTCAAGTGTTTCTTGAAGGAGTTGCTTACATTTGCTTTTTACAATCAACTATTACCTCACTTCTCATGACCTGACTTCCATCCATGTTACCTTACTGAAATAGGCTCAACAAGGCTCACCCTCAGCCTCTTCTTTGTTTTTGTATTGTATTATGTGTTTAAACTTTTAATAGAAGCCTAGTGCCCTAGTGTGAAATTGCACAAACACAAGCAAAAAGCTTGATGTGTTTTTACAAAGAAAACACTCCTGTAACTCCTTAAACACTCCTTAAACACCACTGTGTTCAAAAAAACACCACTTTCATCTCCTAAGAGGCTTTACTCAGCTCTTTCCCAAACTATCTTTTGTCTTCTCCAAAGTTTTCTGCTGTTGTAACTTTTTTTTTCTTTTCATATTTTTTATTGGTGCATTATAGTTGTACATGATGATGGGATTTGTTGTTATGTATTTGTACATGCACACCATGTAACAATATAATTTCAATAATATTATTCCCCAGCACTTCCTCTCTCCCTCTTCTCACTCTCTGGTTTCTGCTCTCTACTGATCTCCTTTTGGTTTTCATGAGATTCCTACACCTTTTCCTTTTTCCTATCTTCCACAGATGAAAGAAAACAATCCTTGACCTTCTGAGTTTGGCTGATTTTGCTTAACATAATAGTCTCTAGTTCCATCCATTTTCCTGAAAATGACATAATTTCATTTTTCTTTATGGCTGAACACTTTTGTAACTCTTAACAAAATAAGTAAGTTTTTCCTGTTCTTGAAATTCATGAAATGGAATCAGAATTGATGTACATTTTATTTTCTGGCTTCTTTTGCTTATGGACATGACATCATGCAGGATACCACATACAACTATAATTTATTTTCTTTGCTGTTATGTGTTCTATTGTATAAAGAGACACAATTTAATGATCTTAGCAATTTTATTAAGGCTTACTTGACATCCAAGAACCACATATGTTTTTAGCATACTATTTGTTATTTTTTAAATTATGTATAGATTTATGAAACTATCATCACAATTAAGATAATTAACACATTCACCATCCCCCCAAATTCCCTACTGTGCTTTTCTAACTCACTTTCTACCTTCATCTGTCCCATCACCAAATAACTGATCTGCTTCTATTACTATCATTTGCACTTTCAAATTTTCAAAAATGTCTTTCAAATGTTACGATGTCACATGTGAACTTTTTATATCTGGCTTTTATTATAGAGTATTTATTTTGAGAATCATTTAATTAAAAAGTTTATTCATTTTTTTTCTGAGTAATTTCTACTTATTGATATACCAGATTTATTTATCTATTCACCTGCTGATGGATATTTGAATAATTTACAGTTTCTTATTTTGCAAATAAACTGTTTTAAATATTTATGTATGAATTTTTGTAAAGACATGTCATTTATTTTTCTTGAGGAAGTACCTAGGAGGAGACAGCTAGGGCATTCTAAAAACATTTTGTTTAATTATTTAAGAAGCTGCAAACTGCTTTCCAATGATAGTAGCTCTTTTTAACTTTAGACATCCTAATAAGTAGACATATTTTATCCTTATAAAGTTTCTACAGCTGATGAATAGTTGAATTCCAGGATTTCTATGAATGTAAAAACAATAATTCTTCTAAAAATGATATCTGATGTGTTTCTTCTTCATGACTTCAGGGTATGGGAAGATTTTGTAAATTAAACACAGTACCTATGCACTGTAAAATAAGAAATTGACACACTGATTTAAATTATAATTCTAAGAAATTCTGTTCATAAAATATATTCTCTTCATTAAACATGAAGTATATTAAAAATAAGAACTGCTGACATTATTATATGAAGCATATTTTGGGGTGCTTTAGGAATGATGTGATGATTGTGTCTTTTGTGTGGTGGTATACAAGGGCATGTGTCAAAATTCATCAAAACGTGCCTTTTAACCAGATATGACTTTTGTATGTAAATTAGCCCTCAGTAAAATCAAGGGAAATAGCAATAATAACAGCATTAACAGAATGAAGAAGCAATGTAATTGCTTTATTTCAGGCTTTCTTCAGCCTTCTTTCTTCTTGAAATCTCTGTGGCATGGAATATTGCTCACCACTATTTTCTTGAGGCTTCTTTGGTTTCAGTGATGCTGCTCTGTGATCTTATCACATTTCTAATATTTTTCAAATGGCCCATTGGCTTCCAAATATAACTAAACTCTTACCACGTGTTTGGCACTGTACTAGGTGCTGGGAGGGAAAGAATGAAGGAATAAGGGCCTTGTTTCATGACCTCATTCTCTGGCTCCTGATTCTGATATGATTGGAAAAGATTTCCTAAGATTTTTGTGATGATTTTTTTGTTTGTTTTAAACTCTCTCAGCGATCTTTCCATTCCCCCAAAATATGGACATGAACTCACTTAGACAAATTCAGGGACAAATTCTGCCTTTATAATTTATTAGATATATGACTTTGGGTAATTTATGTGCTAGCTTATCTAGACTTTGGTTGCCACATCTACAAACCAGAGATGATAATAACGTCTTTCCCTTGGACTTTTGTGTACAGAAAATGAAGCACTTAATGTAGAGTTTTCGGTCAGTGCCTTCCCTGTCACATATACAAAAAGTAGATGCCTCTCTTCCATCTCCTAATTGCTTACTTCCCCTTGGTTTTTCTCCTTTTCATGCTTCATATACTTTTGTTATTCTTTCCTTTTGCTCTTTTCCTGTTGTCTCCCCTTCCCCATTCTTCTGGTTCCTCTTATGTTCCTCCTCCTCAGGAATAAATCAGACTATATAAGTAAGAACACACACGCACACACACACACACGTATGTGTGTATACATGCATATACATACATTATATTTTCTTTTTTATAATGAAGCCCTGCTTCACTTCTCACTTATAAGTTTATTAATCATACAATTTCAACATGATTTGACCACCTCTATGAATACAGTTGGTGAGATTTGTCATCTCCAAAATTGTGTGGCATCTTGCCATATTGTTGTGGTTTATCCTATAACAGCAGGCGGGAATAATTTGATTAAATAGCTCCCATTTTAACAGCCATTTGAAGCAGGGGCTATGTCTTAAACAGCCCTCAGCATAGATCTTGATAATATAAGTCTTTATTAAATAAAATTAATTGAGTAAACCAAATAACATACATAGATATATAATAGTTATTTCATGACAAATGTTAGCCTAGTGCTTTTTAAAAATTTTTTATTAGTTACTGAGGGACATTTATTTATTTATTTATATGTGGTGCTGAGAATTGAACCCAGTGTCTCACAAATGCTAGGCAAGTGCTCTACCACTGAGCTACAAACCCAGCCCCAGTCTACTACTTCTATCATAATCCGATTATAATATTACATAGGACAAGATTCTTTTTCTTTTTTTATTCTAACTTTTTATAAATGACAGCAGAATGTATTATATTTCATATTACACTTATAGAGCACATTTTTACATACCTCTGGTTGTATACAAAGTATATTCATTCCATTCATGTCTTCATACATGCAATTAGGGTAACGATATCTATCCCATTATCCCATTCTACCATCTTTTTTTTACCCTTTTGCCCACTCCCTTCCACTCCCTCCCCATTGGCCATTCTAGTGTTCCTCTAATCCTCCTATGCTCCCCATCCCAACCCGACTGTGAATCGGCCTCCTTATATCAGAGAAAACATTCGGCATTTGGATTTTGGGGATTGGCTAAATTCACTTAGCATTATATTCTCCAACTTCATCCATTTACTTGCGAATGCCATGATTTTATTCTCTTTTATTGCTGAATAATACTCCATTGTGTGCAAATCAAAACTACTCTAAGATTTTATCTCACACTAGTCAGAATGGCAGCTATTAAGAACATAAACAACAATAAATGTTGGAGAGGATGTGGGGAAAAAGGCACACTCATACATTGCTGGTGGGACTGCAAAATGGTGCAGCCAATATGGAAAGCAGTATGGAGATTCCTTGGAAAACTGGGAATGGAACCACCTTATGGTCCTTGGTCTATACCCAAAGGACTTAAAAACAGCATACTACAGGGACACAGCCATATCAATGTTTATAGCAGCACAATTCATAATAGCTAAACTGTGGAACCAACCTAGATGCCCTTCAGTAGATGAACGGATAAAGAAAAGGTGGTATATATAGGACAAGATTCTTAATAATTTTTTTCCTCTTCCAAAGTTGAACATATTCTGTATGGAAATAAAGGTAAGCTCTGGCACACACCTATAATCCCAGTGGCTCTGAAGTCTTAGGCAAGAGGATCGCAAGTTCAAAGCCAGCCTCAGCAACAGCTAGGCACTAAGCAACTCAGTGAGACCTTGTCTCTAAATAAAATATGAAAAATAAGCTGGGGATGTGGCTCAGTGGTTGAGTGCCCCTAAATTAAATCCCTGGTACCCGCCCTCTCAAAATAGGTAAGATCCAAGGAGTCATGGATCTTTGCTTTGTTTATTAATGTCTCTCAAGAACCACAGTAATGCCTGGCCCATAAAACAAAGTCAGTAAAATTTTTTGCCTGAATGAAAAATGTAAGAGAATTGCTTCTATATTTATAGTCGTATTTTTGTATAAAAAGCATTCTTCTTCTTCTCTTCTTCTTCTTATTATTATTATTATTATTATTATTATCAAAGTATTTTACCTGAGAAATGGAAATGAAAACACAAATTTCCTTGCAAATGTAACATAGTTATTGATAGTCCGTTGAAGAATGTATTGGACATGGCTGTGGTGTCCTGGAATTCACTATAGCCATATTGTCCTGAGAACACATTATTCTATTAATGAACAGATTTCAGTTGGAAAGTGAAATCAAGAGAATAATTCTATTTACAATAACAGTAAAAAAAAAAAGAGTGTAATACTTAGGAATGCATTTAACAAAAGAGGCACAAGACTTGTGCACTACACTGAAAACTTCAAAATATCATTGAACAAATAAAGACCTAATAAGTGAACGATTTTTCCATGTTCATGGACTAAAAGACTAATATTTAAGATGAAAATGCTCCCCAAATGGTACTACAGAGTTAACAAAACCCCTATCTATATCTTAATGTAGTTTTTGCAAAACCTGAAAGGTTGATCCTCAAATTCTCATGGAAATTCAAGGGATCCAGAATAGCCAAAACAATCTAGAAATAGAACAAAATTGGAGGATTCACATTTCCCTATTTCAAAACTTATTACAAAGCTAGTGTAATCAAGATAGTATGGTACTGGCATAAGGTAATACATATTCATCAGTGAAATAGAACTGAGAATCCAAAAATAAGCATATATATTTATGCTCAATTGATTTTTGATAAGGATGTCAATCAAGATTATTCAATGGCAGCAGAATAGTCTTTTTACAAGTGGTACTGGCATGAGGGGATAGTCACTGGTAAGAGACTGAAATTGAACCCCTATTTCATACCATATGAAAAAATTAAAATTGATCATGGACATAAATGTAAGAATTAAGTTATAAAGTTGTTACAATGAAACATACATGTAAATCTTTATGATTTTGGATTTGATGGTTTCTTAGATATGACACCAAAAACATAACCATCAAAAGAAAAAACAGATAATTTGGATATGATCAAAATTAAAAACTTTTATGCTTCAAAGATACTCTCAAGAAAATAAAAAGATGATCCACAGAAGAGGAGAAAATATTTGCAAATCATATATCTGACAAGGGACTCAGATCTAGAATTCTTACAACTCAACAACAAGACAACTCAACTTGAAAATGGGCAAAGAATTAGACATTTATCCAATGAAGAAAGAGTGGCTAATGTGCTTGTGAAAATAGCTTCAATGTCAGTAGTCATTAGGGAAGCATAATACTTTATGCCCTTGAAGATATTTAGAAGAGGACAGGCAACAGCAAGTATTAGTTAGTATGTGGAGAAACTGAACAACATTTTTCACTGTTGATCAGATTTCAAAATGGTGCTGCTATTTTGGAAAATAGTCTTGCAGTTTTCAAGATGTTAAGCATGATCACAACATGATTTCATTCCCAAGAGAATTGAAAACAGGTCTACACAAAAAATTGTACATGAATATTCCTAGCAGCATTATTCATCATAACCAAAAAGTAGAAAACCATTCAAATATCCATTGACTAATTAATAAACAAAAGTGGCACACCCATGCAATGGAACATTATTTGACTTTAAAATGTAACCAAGTACTGATTCATACAACAACCAGATAAACCCTGAAAATATTAACTAAAAAACCAGATATATTATTTTTTGTTGATGTGAAATATCCAAAAGGCAAAACTATAGAAACAAAGTAGATTAGAGGTTTTGAGGGGTTTGTGCAGGGGGGACTAGGGAATGGACTGCTATTGGAAACAGCTTGTCTTTATAGGGTGATTTTTAAAAAGTTTCTAAAATTAGGCAGTGGTGATGGTTGCACAACTTTATGAATATACTACAAGCCATTCAATTTGACAATTTAAAAGAGTGAATTTTATGGTACATTAATTATATTTCAAAAATATGCATTAAAAAACAAGTGTTTTGACTGCAAAACAAAACTACAAATGCATTTTTTATAAAAGGAACAGATACTGAGCACATATCTAAAACAAAACAACAATATCAACAACCAAGGACCACAGCAGAGAAGTAAATTTCCCCTAATCCCTTACCCCCCAAATCTTCAATGAAGCCTGACTTGATAGCAAGTGACAGGGAGTATGCTAACACTTAAATGACAACTCTGTTTTAGATTCCAGGTTCTGTAATATAGCTTACATGGAAAGTGATTAAATGGCACTTTTTGGTTTTGATACTGGGGACTGAACCCAGGGGTGCTTAACCACTGAACCACATCTCCAGCCCTTTCTATTTTTTATTTTGAGACAGAGCCTTGCTAAGATACTGAGGCTGGCATTGAACTTGTGATTCTCCTGCCTCAGTCTCCTGAGTTGCTGGGATTACAGGTATGCACCACCATGCCCTGGCTTAAATTGTACTTTTCAGTGGCAGTCTATCCATGGGTTCAGCTTCACAGAGGTCACCGTGATGTCTTTATTCACAGTAACATTCATTAAACACAAACATGGTGTTGCCTGGCTTTTGCATGTTTTCTCTTGGAGGATGGGGAGACACCTGTTATCAATGCAGCATCAACTAGGTGAGTTGAAACCTCATTCTTTTGTGATTTTCACAAATGTGATGTGGACTGATGCAAAGCTGTATTTCCTTCTTCTTCCCTTCATCTGTGAATTGTACCACATCATTTATACCTGGGTCTAGTGGATGCTTCAAACCCTGGGGTATTACTCAGAGTTTTTTTTTTTTTTTTTTTTTTTTTTTTTAAAGAAGAAAATTGCTGTGTAGAGTCTCCTTTCAATAAAAAAGCTTGTACTAAGAGAGCATAGGGAGACTCTTTTGTGGTGGTGGGGCTCTGGTTCTATTAAAAAAATTTAAGTGCATAAAGTCATTAAACTAAGTATGCCCAGTTAATATTGAATTTTGAATCTAAAGTTTTGCCAGAGAAAAATGAGAAGACCTCAACAACACATCTCCACACTGCCTCAGATGTAAAGAATAAAAGTGAAAAAGTCCCACAGATTCAAGTGTAAGATGCTTTCCTTCCAAAGGTATTATTTTTCATTTGCTACAAAACAAGTAAGTCGGGGTTTAAGATAACAGAAATTTGTTATCTCACAATTTCAAGTAGGTCAAGTATCTTGTGTGATGTGACTATGTTCTCTGCTCAGGGTCTCACCAGGTTAAAAATAAGGTGCCAGCAAGGTCAGTGGTTGTCATCTGGACTTGGGATCTTCTTCCAAACTTGCTGATTTCTGGCAGAATCCATTTCCTTGTGGTTGTAGGACTGTGGCTATCTGTTTGCCTTCCAGCTGTGGACCAGGGACTGCTCTCAGCTCTTCAGATCATCCATCATCTGTTTTAATGTGGTCCCCAAAGTCAATTCACACTATGGAAACTGGCTTTCTGCTGGACTACTGGGAGCACAGGTTTCCGATCTCTTTTTCTGTGACCCATTGAAGAAAGTCTCATCTTTTAAAGAGCTGATGTGACTAGGTCAGGGCCACTCAGATAATCTCCCTATTTTAACATAATCTACCATGGGAGTAACATCCATGATAGTCACATTCCTAAGGATTACATAGGGCCTGGACATGAGAGAGGCAGGAAATCTTGAAGGCCATTTTAGGATTCTGCCACCACACCAAAGCTTCTCCCTTTGAAGGAATGAACCTTCCTCTTAATCCTTAATAGCAAACAAAGACTTTGGTGTGATGCTGAATGGGCTGCTTGTGTTCTGTGTGTAATGAAAACCTGAAAAGTTGAGGCCAGGAAAGAGTGGGAGATTGGTTGAGTGAGAAAAGAGAAAGACACAAGAGCTTTGCTTTAATCATAAGCAAAGTTAGATTTAGTTCTATATTTGCAACTACTTCTAAGGATTTTAAATCTCAGGCATTTCTGGTATAGTTAAGATCACAGGCACTTGATTATCTTGTTGTTAAAAAGATTTATTTAAATATATATTCATGATTGACAGCTGTTGAATCAGATCATTAGAATTTAGGTAACTTCATCACTATTAAAAGTTTTATTTGACTTCATCCTTTTAAATGTCTTTGTGTGCTAATAGAAAGATTGAAAACTGTTGTATTCAACCTACATTCTCCAAAAGTAACCCATCAACTACGAATATTATGAAATCTCCATGTAAATATAAATATTACATAGATGGAAAGACAAATACAAGTTTCCCTCTAGGTATCCTTTTACACATCAAAGAGGGTGGGGACTGTATTGTAAGGACTTTAGTGGGTTCAGAGTATCCCTGGGACTCTTCACCTTCATGATTAGAATTTAAATTCAGTACACTGAGGGAGAGCATGGATTTTCCTGCTACAAATAAAGAAGTGAGCTGAGTTCTGTGCAGAAGAACAAAAGGAGAGGATTGAGAAATGGAATAGGAATGGAGTCTTTTCCCAGGAGAATTTTGAAGCTATTTCTTCCAGAAAAATAACAAATGTGAAAATAAATTATACTAATCTGTTCATTAATTTCTTAAATTCAGAGCCCATTAAAACATGCCTCAAAGAAAGCTTAGGATGACCTGTTCTGCCCAATTAATTTTGAAGTATTGGAAATCAATTAGTTACAATAAACAGAACTGTTCTCATTATTTTAAGCAGCTAGCAATTAGCTTCATAGAACGATGATTG
This sequence comes from Tamias sibiricus, assembly GCA_025594165.1. Lineage (NCBI taxonomy): Eukaryota > Metazoa > Chordata > Mammalia > Rodentia > Sciuridae > Tamias > Tamias sibiricus. The sequence continues at coordinate 136,791,830 of CM046657.1, forward strand.
TACACAAGGCTTGAAACATAAAGACTCGCTGGCATTAACAAACAATAATGTGCACCTCTTCTTTCTATTTCTAAATTTCTTTTGCACTACCAGAACCAACTTCTGAGAGTGCATTCCAACTTTTACCAAGTGGTTCGCTTTTTATAGAATGATTTAAATATTGAAATCTTGGATTTCTCCTTCAAAGTATGTGCAATAGAAACTGAAATTTTTCTCGGAATGTACACATAACATGGTACCAGTTTTTGTTTGCCATGCTTTTAGCCTGCATATAATGTAGAATGAAGTGTTTTTAATCCTTTTCTCATTCCTTCTAGCCACCGGCTTGCCAAGGTGCCCCCTCCTAACTATAGCCAAAAAGGGCCCATTGTTCCTCTCTCATTAAATACAGTAGATTTTCTTGATGGGATCTGTTTGCTTGCCTATCTGGCATGCTAACTGTTTTGCATCTGTGGTTTTCAAGGTATTCATTTGCTCACCAGAAAAAAAAAAATCAGGAAAAAAGCATAATCTGCATTTTTTCTACATTAGAACATTGATTCATTATGTCATTTCTAAAAGAGAGACAATATTATGACTCATGAACATGGAGGGAAAAATGGAACATTTTATTTCTTTGTTGGTTCAATAAGTGTACATTTGATGGTGACATGAACTAATTGCATAGTTACCGTGAAATAACATGCTTTATTTTTCTGTAATAATGTAGTAACTACATAGTAACTCCTTAGGAAACAATAGTAATTATATGGTAATGTGATAATGGTGCCGTTTATTTTTTTCCCAACTATGCAATTAACAGTGCATAAACTACAAAATACTCTATTTCTGAAGTGTATACATTAGAACACACTTGCCCAAAGGGTTTATTCTTTGATTTTCTGACCCCAATGTCTCTCTCCCATTTTAAGACCATGATACTATTCATAAATCTAAATCTAAATCTTTTTCATAATCTCTGTTCTTCAAGCCCAGGAAACCATTCAGAACACACTTTAGAGTTCTATCATGGTGGCTTGAATTAAAGCATAAAACTGAAATGCTATGTAGGCTGTGTGTTAAGTAACTCGGAAGTCACTTAGAATAAACAAAATAGCAAAACCAGTAGACAGTTGTAGCAGTCTGTCTCTGGTCAATCAAACTGACTATGAAGGAGATCTGTGATCCTCCTGATAAGTTTAACACTGTGCTAAGCTGGGCTGACTAGTCTAGAAGAAGTGTGCATATTTAGTTCTCAGGATCAGGTGGTATAGAAAGCACAGGTTGCACATCATCTGTTGGGTGATCCACGAAACACAGGCCAGTCTTGGAGAAAAGAGAAGATGGAAGAAAGCACTCCTCCAGGTCTCATTGGGCAGAAATAATTTGGAAACCTTTAAGAAATAACTCTTAAAAAAATAACAAATCACAACAGCATTGCTAATTTTTTTTTTTTTAAAAAAAAAACAGAATTGCTCTAAGCACTGTTCAGTGTGTGTGTGTATATGTGTGTGTTGGTCACAAAAAGATTCATATAGTAGAAGAGACTTAGAGACATGGTTAAGAAAAGAAGATGGGAATAGAGAGAGATAGCGGAGACAGAGACACCTTTGTGTCTTGTCAGAGCAAGAGACAGTAGTGGGGTAAGAGAAGGAAAAGGACAGAATTGAACCAGGAAAATGACAAAGACACAGAGAGAAGGTGGCACAGACAGAGTAAAAGAAAACAAAACCTGAAACAAGGAGAGATGGAGACACAGAGAGTCAGGAGCAAAAAAAAAAAAAAAAAAAAAAAAAAAAAAAAAAAAAACCAAGAGAGTCTGAGGGACAGGGGATATATACTTGTAAAGACGAACAGGGAAGCAACTTCTGAAAAATGTTCTGTATAGGACCATTCTGATTTTTGGTCAGCCTTGTTCTAACTATTTTTGGAGTTGTATGAGGGCCAGAGGCAGTGCTTCTGTTCATTATAAAATTGCACTGCATTTTCGACTTCTAGTTTGGTACCAAGAAATGAATCATACTGCCTCAGAGGAGTACTGTCATTTTTCTCTTGGTCTAATTTAAATTCTCTATCAAATACCATTGCAACAATGACTTTTAACATTTTGCCTGATTTATGCTGTTAATGAGCAAAGAATCAGAGCAGGTTTGGGTATTCTCTTTAAAAGGAAAAGAATAAAATAAGATCCCGCACTCAAACCTTGTAGGAGTATTCTAATTCAGATGGATCTCATCCAAACGGATCACCTTAAGCATTTGCTTCTGCTTAATGCAAATGAAATGGCATTTTTCAATGACTGGGGTAACTGGATAGAATTCTTGCCCACAGCAGATAACTAATTGAATGGAGCAGAAATATCCCAAAGGTAGAAAAAGCCACAATGTCATCTGATTGAATCCAAAAGATAAGCACTTTAGTCCAAAGGAAGACAGGGAAGACATGAAAAGCTTCAAATATCTGGTTTCACAGAAGCCACACATATTGTATTTTGGTAGCCTAGAGATTTGAATTATATACTCCGAGTTTTGAATTTTCTAAAATTTGTATTGTTTGAAAAGAATATTTTCAGATATTGAGAAAGTACTTTATAATAGATTAAGAAAGAAATCAAGAACTCCAGTTTTTCACATTTACTATCAATTTACCATGTGATCCTGCATAATATGTCTGAGTCAGAGTTGTGCCAATCATTACCATAGAACTTTGCTCATCAACCCAGCTACATTTCTCTTTGGATCTAGAGATCCCTAATCTAAATTTATTTTCCAGGTGAATTTTTAATAAAACAAAATTGACAGTTGATTCAAGAAGAGAACAGGAAAGTGATCGAAACCATCCATCCAACCGGTACCATTGGAGCCCTCTGCTCACTCCCCATACCTGCAGCATGCTAGGTGAGTCACCATGCAGGCAGTGTGGTGGCACATGGCCCATGTGCTCATAGCACCCATCAGAGGTGTGAGCTTTGTCAGTGTTATAGCTGAGGTGTGCCCTCCCAAATTTATATCTTGATGTCCTACCTCCCAGTACCACTAAAAATGACTGTCTTTACAGAGATGATTACATTAAAATGAGGTCAGTGTGGTGAGCCCTATGCCAATATAACTAGTGTCTTGATAAGGAGAGGAAATTAAGTCATTCATAGACATGAATTGAGGGAGGACCCTGAGAAGATACATGGAGAAGATGCACATCATCAAAAACAGTTTCAGAAGAAATCAATCCTGCTGACACTTTGATCTTGAACTTCCATCCCCAAGAACTGTTAGAAAATAAATTTCTGTCATTTAAACCACCCAGTCCATGGTACTTGGTTATGAATCCCTGACAAATGAATATAATCAGAGCTATGGTTTAGATATGAGGTGTCCCCCAAAATCTTATATATGATACAAAGAATGTTCAATGTTGAAATGATTAGATTATGAGAGCTGTAACCTAATCAGTGGACTAATCCACTGATATGGATTAATTGTGGGGTAACTATAGGCAGATAGGATATAGCTGTGGAAGTAGGTCACTGGCGGTGTGCCTTTTGGGTTTATATTCTATGCTTGGTGAGCAGGGCTCTCCCTCTGTGCTTCTGGGCTGTCATGTCCTGAGATGTTTCCTCTGCCACAATTCCCATCATGATGCTATGCCATGTCTTAACTTGGGCTCAGAGCAATGATGCCATCCAACCACGGACTGAACCTCTGAAACCATGAGCCAAAATAAACATTTCCTCTTCTAAGTTGGTCTTGTTTGGTCTTTTGGTCATGGTGATGTGAAGTTGACTGCACTCCTTAACTAGCAAAAGCTATATTTTGTCAATAATAAAATCCTGCAGTATAATATTCAAATATAAATTATGTTAACTAATCATCCGAAAAGTAGACAGTGGATTACTCTAAAAATACACTTGGTGGCCTTCTTGATAGTTATCATTTTCCTTTACTGACTCATCTTGAAGGTAAGAGCTCTTCTTTCTAGTCTGTACCAGCTACTTGGAATGTATGCAAAGGCCAGACACCCTCTGTCTCAGCAATGATGCCCATCTCTCTGTTGCATCCACATGCTTCCTACATGAGCAGAGAGACTCTTAGCTCTCTCCCCTGTTTGTCCTTCAGTGTCCTTTCTGCAGATGACTGTATTTTCTTTGCAGCATCCTTCTACAGACACAGTTATCTTCTCTCTGGCCTTGGGTGTTTCTGTTGCTTACTCTCTACTTGACACTCTGGTAATCTTTTCATATTTTGACCTGTTCTCTTTTGAAATCGAAACCAGTTCTATTCAACTTGTGGTCCCCAGAACTTCTTGTTGTCAATGTTGTTACTAGTTTTCAAGGAGAGAAAAAGCTTTCACCAGAATATGAATTAACTTTATCACCAAATTTGCTGTTGAGTTTGGCTAGTCAGCTGATATTATTATTATTATTATTTGAATACCAGGAAAAAACAGCAGTAGCAAGATCTTCTACATAAAGAAAAAAGTAGAGTTATTTACAATTTCTGGTCAAGGTTGGGCACTTTGTGTGGAGTTGTTTTTACATCTTCTGTTTGTCACCTTTATTTTGTGAATTTGGCTTATCTTTGGAGTACCAAAACAATTATTTCTATTGTTCTGGTTTCTTTTCCAAGTTCCTAAGAGTATCTTTGGTTTCTTTGTTTAATTTTGTCCCCATGAGCATCCCTTCCATTCCTTGAATCCTTTTCTAAATTAGAGTGTTGTTCTAAGAAAGGAGATAGAGCCTTTTGCCAGGTGCAGCTCTTCTCTGTTAGAACATAAGGTAGATTGTCCAATTTAAATTTTCAGCCATTCAATTTCACATTTTACTCCTTGGTCATTGCCTGAGCTCATTCACTGCTTCTTTCACTAGAACAGTAAGTATATTGGATTGTGCTGCAAAATGCCTTTTTTTAAAAAAATGCTTTAACTTGTGAAAAAGAGGGAGAGAGGAAGGGAGGAAGGTAGGAAGACGGAGAGAAAGAGAGAGAGAGAGAGAGAGAGAGAGAGAGAGAGAGAGAGGAGAGAGAGAGAGAAGGAGGGAGGTGAAAGGGGGCAATAAAGGAAGAAAAATGAAAAGAAAGAAGGAAGGATAGAGGAAGAGAAGAAATAAGGAAAGAAAAAATGAGAGTGCTCATTTGTCAGTATCTCTAATGTAAAACACAGAATTATTTCTGTATTTTTTTCTGAATAATTATTATGGACTTTCTAGAATTGAATATTCAATATCTATACATGGATTAGAATGTGGTGTTAATGACTTAGCATGCAGGCATTTCAGAAGAAACATTCTTGGACTCACTACCTGTCCACACCTACATCTATAGTCAAGAGAGGCTATTTATTTCTCCTTGCAAGTCATTTTTTTCAAGGAAATGGTCTGTTAAAGCCCTTTTGTTACTTCTCCTCTCCATCCGCCCCACCATGACCAATGGTACAGGAGTAGAGAACATCAGGAGGCCCTGCACTTTTTCTTTCCTCTCTTGCCCTCTTGCCCTTTATCCTTTTGCAAATCACTTTCATATTACTCATTTCCTCAAATCCATCCTGACAATCTTTTTCTGCTGTTCCTGTCAGTCTCAGCTTTCTCTATCATCTGCCACTTCATAGTGACATTTATTCCAGTGCTTCTGTTCTGCTTTTTAGTAGTTCTCTTATAATGCTGTCTCCACTTTCCCATTTTTCTTCTGGGTAAATTCTTCATTTATTCTGAACAGGCTACTTGTTGTTAGTTTCCATGTGTGCATTCTGTCACATTTACTAGGAGGAAGTTAAGGACTAGTATATAAGCACTGCAAAAATACAGCTTTAAAAGACTCTAGAGGTGAGATTCTCCTTGGGTCTGCCTTTCATAATTGTGTTAACTATAGGTAACCACAGTTTTCTGATAAATGAGACTGATTGACTAGGCAGAGGTTTGGGGAAGGAGCTACTTTTGGTGGTAAATAAGATGGAGTTTGAACAATGAAATATCTAACCTCATTTCTCAGCTTGAGATGACCCGGATGCTTTATGATATGGTTAAGGTCAACTTCTTGTTGATATTATTATTTATTCTACTCTACTTCAAGTAAGATAATAATTCATTTATAACACACTAATGTTGTTTAGCAGTGATTCTCACCCTGAAACCTAGGGAAGTAAAGTATACTAACTGAAAATTTGCCCTTTAATTTTAGACTGAATAATTTCCAAACCTTGTAATCAGTTGTGTGAACCAGATCAGGTTATTCAGCCTCTATGAATTACACAGCCACATCAGCTGGGGATGAGGAATCTTCTTATGGGACTATATAAATATTCAAACTATGCAAATAAATTTAATATTTTGCACTTCTGTTGAAGAATATATTTAGTGTGATTCAAGGAAACCTAGGTTATATGGTAGATGCAAAAATAATTTTAGGGAAACTGGGTAGAATTAGACTCAGCCAGTCTTTCTCCAGAGCAAGTGTTATTGAGATCCATTGAATAGACCTGTTTGATTTCATTTGAAGATAAATATGTTATATGTACTAAGATAATGGGAGGAATGAAAACAATCCATAATTTAAAATACAAGTCCTAAATTCAAGTTATGATGCAGGTGCTCCCACTTGTAGATGCTTATTTGTACTTAAGAAGCTTGTCAGAAGAGCAATTTCATGTAACTGCTCCAGGAATGAGTGGCCTAGAGTTTTAATTTAATGATTCTTCCCAGCAGGGCTGAAGAGGCAATGCCAGATGGTGTGATGATCTCTCTAAAGTGTTAGCACAGTGTCCAGCACATAGAAAATGCTCAAAAAATTATAGCTATTATTATTATTTTTAGTTAACATAAGGGCTTCAAGAAATCCACAGATACCTTCTGCAATTACATGCCAATTCATTGGGTACATTTTTCTAAGGATTGTACCACATTTTTAATTAGATTCTTATATGGTTCTTAAGCACTCATCATTTAGATATTTTGTCTTCTGTCCCAAATATGAAATGTTCTGAGTCTCCGTTTATTTTTGAAGATGTCTTGGGGCTGATATTAAATCCAGGGTCCTTCTGTTTCTGAGCAGAGAAAGTCCAGACACATGTCTGTGATCAATCAGTGTAGAAATATGGAAACTGACAGGAAACTGAAGAAAGGTTGGGGCCACGGTAATATTCTTCATGGATCCAAGTTTCAAGAAACCTATTTCGTTGTTATGTGGACTGAATAAATCCAGATCCCTTTCTTCATTGGTGGTTCCTGAAGCTGCCCCTCAGAGGTGTTGATAAATGCCTCTAAGTTATGAAACTTACAATGTTTTTGGAGCCCTAAAATATCATAAAATCCTCATTTTGACACATTGCACAATGACTCCAGGATATGGAGCCTCCTTTGTGTCTGAAACCTCAAACTATAGTTCATTGATCATTGGCTATTTCTTCATTGCCAGATGGCCCCATTTCATTTGACAAAATACACATTCAGCACTTCCTACTATAGTACTATCTCTGAAGAGTGTTGTTTGTTTTTTACAGGGGTTAAAATGATTTATTTCCCCTAAGAGTTAGTTAACTTTAGAATTATATCTTCTATTCTGCTGAGCACAGACCTCACTAAACCATATGACTGGCTTTTTAAAATTTTTAATTTTTTTAAAACAGTGTTGCAGTCTGGGAGTTTTGTTTTCAACTTACATTCTTTTTATTTTTCTTTTTTTCATCTTTCAGTAGTAATTTTGTGACATGATACATTTGCTGGCACCTTGGCTATGTTCATGCATTCTTTTACACCTTCTAAAACTGTAAATGTAATCCAACACACTGCTGTCGGAGGGAGTCCAGGAAGTGGGATACTGCAAATCAGAGGTGTGGTGGGAGAGATGAGTGCGTGCAACAGATAACTGTACTTGATTAGCTAGATTTAAATAGTGCTGGACGAATTTGCCAGGTGAAAATAAAAATTGTCAGTTCAGTTTAATTTCATGGTGAATCAAACAAGGAAATTAGATTCTGCTACTCTGTCAGTTTGACATCCACAGCAAGTGACAATTAGAGATGATGAGAGAACTTATATTTACTCTGAAACTCTTGATTTTCTGATATGCATGTAACTTTTATTTACCTTGCATTGTAGAAGAATGTGGCATAACAGTAGCATTAGCAGAGATTGCTAGAACATTCAGGAGGTAGGCTGAACAGCCATGGAGGGGGTAAGTAGAGAAGCCAGGACTCACTTTCATAGTGGCATAATCAGATTGAGCCATTGGTGGGCTGGAGAGAGAGAGAGCCCCTAGGCTGTTAGGCCAGAGGGGTTTGGAGCTGAAATGCAGATCATGACACAGTGGTCACACCTCTTACTCCAGCAGACAAGATTACATTAGAGCAAGTCAAGGCTGCAAGATGAGGAATGAAAGTGACTGACCTGAACTGTGGCATCCAGGCCACTCCAGTTGATTTTAATAAGCCCCAAACCAAAGCACTGAGCAACTTGGAGGACTCAAATTTATGTCTAGATAAGCTTTCCCATCACTCCTAATATAAGGAAATGGAATTTTAATTCTAAATTAGGGTTCAAAGAGCACAAAAATTCAGTATAACTGAAGCATGAAATGACCACATGGTAAGTTGATTCCTTGATTTAAAGCAAAAGTTCTTGGCAAGAGGTGAGTCTCAATAGCATGAGGAAATCATTTCCCTCTGACTTTGCTTCCAAAGAAACTTGCAGGGTTGACTGACTACCTCTGAATAGCAAAGACAGCATTGGGAACTAAAAACAAAATGAGAGGGAAAAAATGGTTTCATTCAAGGGGAAGGATGAAAACTAAGATATTCTCATCTTTTTTTTTTTTTTAAATTTGAAGTTGTTGTATATAAAAGTAGAATGCATTATCTTTAATTTAATAGTTATATGCTCATTTTGAAAGGATGCTATATCTTGGGGGTATACAAGTAGCAACAGACAGCAGATAATTCAACTCACACATTTCTCCAAATTTTCTCATGGTCCTGGACATTCTCAGATCTCACACCTTGGTATGATCAAAGTTGTGGTGATTTGAAGGTGAGGATTTCACTCATGGAGATGTGATAATTCATGGAGATCAAAGAGTGGAAGAGGGAAAATAGATTATTTCTGATTTGTTTCCCACCTTTCTTGGTACAAATTTAAAACAAAAAATGGGAGCAATGCACATTGCCTCAGCTATATAAAATTCTCAATGATTTGATTAGTGCTTATACCAGAATTCTAGTATTAGTGGAGTACCCTCTTTCTAGGGTACTTGTTACATATAAATTCCAAAATCATCTATTTAAAAACTTCTTCAACACTTTAAAATGAAGTACAATAATGATAAACAACTTGAACTAGAAATGAATTAACAGCACACAGCTCAACAGCCTTACATAAACCCTCACATTTATAAATCTTGTCTTTTATTGGGAGGCTAATTGATGCTTGAGCAGATCATCTGAATCATACAAGCAAGATAAATATTTATAAGTGAAAAACTGTGTAATATTTGAGGAATCTAGAAAAGGGCTCCTTTATTTGGTCTTCTTGTTCTCTGAATTCCTTAACTACTAACAAGCTACTACCTATTTATATAAAGTATAAGTTTATTTATCTCTACTGCTTTACTTTTTTCTTTTCCTTTCACTTCGTTTCATTTTATTTCTCTTTCTCTTTTGCTAAAAGTTTTTTTTAGGGCAGTTAAATCTTTAGTAGACCATAACCTGCAGTTCTATTTTATTGATGGCAAATACTTGAAACCAAAATTTAATATATATTCTTTAGTTAATATTTTTGAGGGTTCCCTGAAGGAAAATAGAGGCATAAGGCTATATGAGCTGTGCCTTTAAAGAATTACTTGCTGTGCAATGCCAGAGGGCTTTTATCTTTGACATTACCCTGTCCCCACCTTGAAATCCTTTGTGAAGATCTATGTTGGCAAAATATGATATAAATGGAATCTCTCTGTGGCTTATAAAATGTTTCAAATTATAATTCTGACTTTCCCTAAAAGAAATATACTTTGCTGCTAGCATATTAATTGCCAATTGGAACATTCTCTAGCTCGACCATAACACGATGCCATGGTTCATTACCTGCAGATACTTGACTCCCTGAGCCAGTGGTTACATGCAGATATTCCAAATGACTTCATAAACACAGAAGCACATACTGTTAAGCAGTGATTAATTCCTACAAGACCATGTGATGCCCTGTAATTCTTTAATGGTGCCAAAGTGATCTATAGCATGAGTGCAGACTTGGCTAGCTCAGCAAATGCCCAGGGGAAGCATCAGGAACATCTCTCCTTGCAGGCATTTGTGGGGATTTTATTCACCTTGGAAAAGGACCTGCAGCTTGCACTGCAAAGATACTTTAGGAAACTTGCACGTGCAGTTGCTCAGGGGGAATAAAAGGACATTTCTTTCCTCTTAAAGATATATTATTCTTTTTATGGTGCTCACACAATCATTACGCCCAGCAGAAGGAAGTGGGATGGCTGCCCTTTCTCTGTTTTTCTGGCACCATTTCTGGGAGACATGGTAGGCCTTTTTTTTCATATTTTTTGAGATTCTTTATTCATTATACAAAAAGGTTCTTCTAAGGATACACATCAGTAGCCAGTTCCATCAACAGCAGAGCATGAACAGAATGCATTTAGAAACCAGTGAGGTTACAACAGCAATCAACGTTTTTCAGCGATGCGCTCCAATTTTAAATGAGAATTCTGGTGATTCTGTGATGTCAGACAGCGTATTTTGATTAAAACATTTCTTTATTGAATTTTTTATGGGCCCATTACTGGAGTCCCTGGGTACATATAAATATTTTTTCAGGACAATGCAATCCAGCAGAGAGGTGGGACTGGGCCTGGAGTCATAAAATAGGAAACATTAAGCTCAATGGCTAAGGAGTGCACAATGTCCTAAACATCAGTGAACCAAACTGTCCCTTGGGCCTAAGCCACACTCTGAACTAAATTAGATGCTCAGGGAGGAGTATGAATAACTGTGGGCACTGATGGAATAGTTAGTGCTGGCAGGGTCTTATTTCTACATACCATTTAACACTTTAAGCAGTCAAACATACTTGGTTATGTAGAAAGAGAGGACTCTGCAAAGTCCTGCGTTGGAGATGGGCACCTTGGATTCTAGTCCTGCTTTGAACACTTACTCTCTGGTATAAATTGAGAAGTCAGTGAAAATACCTGAGGTTCAGATGTGTCACTGCAGATGAAGAGATCAATGCCTGCTGACTGCAGGCCTCCCTCACAAGGTCATTGAAGGGGAGGAAATAATGTATCCAGAAGAACTTCTGGACAAGAACACAAGTGGGCACCAAATAGAAATTGCTCTTATTTATATGATGATGAAGACTTCAAAAGATCCATTCAAAGTCTTCTTTTAAAAGAAAAGAAAATTCACAATTGAAAGCCTTAAAACAATCCTTTTCTAAGTTGAGCCTTTTGCATTGAGGGCTGATCACTCTTTTACCTTACCAGGAGCCAATTCTAGAAATGATGAGATGGACACCATAGAAATTCCTCAAAAAATACACGCTGCTGCTAAATGGGATACCTGTTTGGCCAGGAGTGAGAGATGAGGATGTTCCCTGTGCTCTTCTCTAAGCTGGGAAAGTTGCTTACAATGAACATAGTTGTAAATGAAGAGCTTCATGCGGTTCACATTTTATTGCAGAGAAAATCACAGCTTTCTTCTCTCTCTCTCTCTCCCCTCCCTCTCCCTCCTGGTTTGTTGCAATGATTTATGTGGTTTTAAAGATGTGGAATGGCACAAAAGCCAAGTAATTCCTGTGAGCTTGGAATCTCAGCTGTCTTGTTTTAGAGTAGTTCTTATTCTTGTGTGATTTCTGTGTGTATGTGTGTATGTTTACTGTATGGTTTAGATAAAATTAATTCTGTAGCAAGACTACATAAATGATCCAAAGTAATGAGGAATATGAATGATAAAATAGGTATTTTGCCCTAGTCATCTAAGGCTCAGGAGAATATACTTAGCCAATATTAGCTCTTCAGCATTCAAGGCCAAGATTTTCGTAAATGGTGAAGGACTAGATGCCATCTCAGATCAAAAAATATTGCTTTTAAATCACTGAAATTTCTAAAGTAGCTGCTAAAGATGATCTGGATTGATGCTGATGTGCTTTGTAGTTATTTTTTTGAGGGAAGGTGGCTGAGGTGTAGAAATTTTACATACAGAACCATACATATAAGCCATTTTTTGGAAGTAATTTCTGATTAGAAGAGGTCATAATGCTCCTGATTAGTAATCCTATTGGCACCCAGTCTTTTTACATCTTAAAGGATTAAAAGGACATCTTGGATTGATTGAAAGAAGAAAACTCACATTTATGTTATCCTTATTAAAGAAACATCAAGTATTTTAGATGCTTACTGGAATTCATGACCTAAATTCTTAGACAAATTGAAAAGTTTAATTTCATTATATAAATTGAATTAGCATGATACATTCATTCTCAGGAAGAAATATTTTTTCTGAGTAATTTCATAAACAAATTTTTAGTTAACACTATAGTCCTAAGTGCTAAGTACTGAGAATAAAGGTTGAACAAGATGTAGTCCTTGCTTTCAGGTTGTTCAGAGGAGAGGAAGGAAATCTTTAACTCCACAGACATCAACTTGAGTGATTTGAACTTGAAAATAAGGTGACTATTGCTTTTATGTCGAGATCAATCTGCATGGTCTGGAGGGAGGGCCAGGAAATGCTTGGTGAAATATACTTTAGTGGTTCTAAGATTGATCAGTAAGATAGAGAAAATAAAAGGAAATAATGGGTGAAAAAAAGAAAAAATTGCAGATGGTTGAGCTGGTGGCACTTGACTTGAAAGAGTCTTTCATGCATGATGAATTTTGTGTCTTCAAACATAGGTATTCATGATATTAAGGTCCTTGTGAGTTCTTTGTTTTCAATTCTAGGGATTAAACCCATGGCTCAATGTACGCTAGGCAAGTGCTTTACCACTGAGCTACACCTGTAGCCCCTTACTTTCATTTTTCTCAAATCAAGTAGACAAAATTTCTCTGTATTAATCAAAATTTGCACAGATGTATTATACTTAAATAATAAAACCTTCTCTCAAACTAAAGGCATATGGTGATATAATATATTGGGGGCATAGAATTACTACTGTATTTAGCTGTTGAAACTAAAATGTTATTTGTTAGTTGTGTTACTATGTGGTCAAGAAAAGTATCTTGAAATGCTTGAACACTGGATCAAGCTACATAAGGTGCTACGGGGTAGAAACACATTTCAAGGAAAACATTCTTTATGTTATATGCTTTGTACTAAATACTTGTAGGCACTTGACTCAAATAAGATTAGAAGACTCTGTCCTTTGCAGTACAAAGCCTAGAGGTATAATTGGCCTAGTTCTTGCCTTTCCCTGCTCTCTTAATTTCTGGTTGGTTGGCTTTCTACGGGCACAGTGCCTCCTGTTTTAGTCAGCTTTTTTTGTTGCTGTGACCAAATGACCTAACAAGAATAATTAAAGGAAGAAAAGTTTATTTGGGGGATCACAGTTTCAGTGGTATCAGTCTATAAATGGATGACTCAGTTGATGTAGGCCTAAGGTAAGGCAGAACATCATGCAAAAGAGTATAGAGGAGGAAAGCAGCTCAGGACATGGAACCAGGAAGAAGGGTGAGCACTTACCACAGACAAAATATAAACCCCAAAGGCATGCCTGAAGTGACTCACCTCCTCCACCCACAACCTACCTGCCTACAGTTACCATCCAGTTAATTCCTATCAGGGGATCAATGTACTAATTAGACTAAGGCTTTTGTAGCCCAATCATTTAACCTGTAAACTTTCTTGCATTGTGTCACTCACATGAGCATTTGGGAAACTCCTCATATCTACACCAAAACACCTCCTGACATGATGGAGGAATTCCTGGCCTAGTTTATTTGTTTGTATGCATGAGATGATAGAAAAACACACAGATGATAGATAGATATGTAATTAGGTAGGTAGGTAGGTAGGTAGGTAGGTAGGTAGGTAGATACAGACAAATGATGGAGATGCAGCTGACTTCATTGGTCTGGGCCCAAAGTGAGGCAGAACATAATGGTGGAAGGGTGTAGTAGAGGAAAACTGTTCAGCTCATGGAAGCCTGTAAAGAGAGAGAGAGAGAGAGAGAGAGAGAGAGAGAGAGAGAGAGAGAGAGAGAAGAGCTAGGGACAAGATAGAATCCCCATGGGCACACCCCAGTGACCTATTTTCTCCAGCAATGCAACACCTGCCAATAGTTACCATCTAATCACTCATTCCACAGAATGGTCTAATCCACTTATGAAGTCAATCCACTGATACTCCAAACTGTTCACCTCTGAATATTGCTGCATTGCATGAGCTTTGGGGGTCATCCCTAGATCTAAATAATAGCAGTTGATTTAGAATAAGACTATATGATAGAGACTATTCTCAGGGAAAGTTGAAGTTTTATAGGTCCTTAGTAGGATTCCCAGTGACTCATAGCCAAATATCCATTATTTAAACTATTGGCACATACTAGAAAAGAGTTTAGTTTTTCAGTCACATATTTCTTGATGTCATTCTATTGACAAATGGACAAATGACTGAATCTTAGAGAAAACATATTTTTAAACTCCATTTAAAAAAAATCTGACATTACACTGTTAACCTGTAAGGTTAGAAATGAGGGAGACGGAGGAATGTGTTACTGCTAAGTTCAGTGTACAAAGGTACTTTGTCATGTTCTTTAGAACGACATAATCCAAACAGCATTCTGGTATATAACATCTAAAAAATAGATATTGGGAGTCACTAGGGCAAGTGGAAAGCATCAAATTCCATTCAATAGGTTAGGCTATTTTGCTTGGGAAAACTTTTTTTATTTTTTTGATACATTATTGTAGTTTGTTTTACTTATATAGTAGGATTCTTTTCAGTATTGAATATTTTGAAATAGCATGAAGATTAAGGAAAATTTGATTTTTTTTCCCTCACAGAAGATAAGAAAATAGAGACCCATTTTTTACTAATTGCTTCTGTCATACAACTTTAAAAGTTAATGCAAAATTATTTTCTTTAGGGTGTCAATGCACAAATACCTTTGATTCATACTGTTCTTTGTATTTTGGAATGATGAAGTAGCACAAAAAAGGAAACACATCAGGTTAGCAAACCCTGAAGATTCATTTAATGTGATGGTGAAGGGGAAAATAGCTTTTACTACAGAATAACGTCTTTATAAGACATGTAATAGCAAAAGTACAACCTAATTTCTATGGATAGATGTAAAATTTCCCAACTATTAAGAAAGAGAGCACAGAAACTCTTCATTCTTCTTTGGCCATAGATCTGGAAAAGATCCTATTGTAACTGTCTCTCACCAATTAGATAAACTTTTGAAGTTAATGCCTTTCAGAGTATATAATTCACTTTTCTTACATCAGTGTTAGAAAAGGATTTTGTTGGACTATAAGAGCTGTGGAATTCAATTGTACTTGTTTTTAAGAATTTCATCTGTCTCATGTATATGACTTCATAAAGACAAACATAAATGTAAGAGAACCTAAACTTTAAAATCTTAATTTTATATACATTTTAGAGTCTTCTTCATGAGATGCAGAAGACAGTGCTGATAACCCCTGCTATTCCATCCTAGAATTAGGGTGTTTTTTAAAAAAAAAAATTAAATTTTCATTTGTCCTTTTTAGTTTTACATGACAGTAGAATGTATTTTGACATATAATATATACATGGAGTATAACTTCCCATTTTTGTGGTGGTACATGATATGGAGTTATACTGGTTGTTTATTTATATATGAACATATAAAATTTATATCAGATTCATTCTATTGTCTTTCCAATTCCCATCCCCCCTTTCTTCCCCCAATTCCCCCCTGTCCAATCCAGTGAACCACCAATCTTCCCCTCCTGAACAACCTCCCATCCCCCCACCCGCTGGCCCTATGGTGAGTCAGCATCCTCATATCATAGAGAATATTGGCCTTTGGTTCTTTGGTATTGGCTTAGTTCACTTAGCATCCATCCATTTACCAGCAAATGTCATAATTTCATTCTTCTTCTTTTTTTTTCTTCTTGGTACTGAGGATTGAACCTAGGGATGCTTAACCATCGAGCCACATCTTTGGCCCTTTTTTATATTTTGTTTAGAGACAGGGTCTTACTGAGTTGCTAAGTGCCTTATTAAATTGCTGAGGCTGGCTGTGAACTCATAATCCTCCTGCCTCAGCCTGGCTAATATTCCACTGTGCATAAGTACTACATTTTCTTTATACATTCATTTGTTGAGGGGCACCTAGGTTGGTTCCATAGTTTAGCTATTGTGAATTGAGCTGCTAAAAACATTGATGTGGCCTTGTCACTCTAATATGCTGATTTTAGGTCCATTAGATATATGCTGAGGAATGGGACAACTGGGTAAAATGGTGGTTCCCTTCCAAGTTATCTGAAGAATCTCCAGACTGCTTCCCATAGTGGTTGTGCCAATCAGCACTCCCACCAGTTTCTTTACATATGGATTTCTAGTTTTCCCAGCACATTTGTTGAAGAGTCTATCTTTTCTCCAATGTATGCTTATGACACCTTTATCTGGTATGAGATAACTATTTATGTGGGTTTGTCTCTGTGTCTTCTATTCTGTACCATTTGTCTTCATCTCTGTTTTGGTGCCAATACAAGGGCATTTTTGGTGCTATATCTCTGTAGTATAATCTAAGGTCTGGTATTTTGATGCTTCCTGCTTTTCTTTTCTCACTATGGATTGATTGCTTTGGTTAGTCTTTTTTTTATTTTAAAAATTATTTTTTATTCTAAGATGTTATAAATGACAGCAGAATGCATTACATTTCATATTACACATATAGAGCACTTTTTACAAATCTCTGGTTGTATGCAAAGATATTCACACCATTCGTGACTTCATACATGCACTTAGGGTAATGATATCCATCTCATTCTACCATCTTTTATTTTTTCCTTTACCCTTTTGCCCCCTCCCTTCCCCTCCTTCCCCATTGGCCATTCTAGTATTCCTCTAATCCTCCTATGCTCCCCATTCCAACCCGACTGTGAATTGGCCTCCTTATATCAGAGAAAACATTTGGCATTTGGCTTTTTGGGACTGGTTAACTTCACTTAGCATTATATTCTCTAACTCCATCCATTTTCCTGAAAATGCCATGATTTTATTCTCTCTTATTGATGAGTAATATTCCATTGTGTGTATATACCACATTTTCTTTATCCATTCATCTACTGAAGGGCATCTAGGTTGGTTCCACAGTTTAGCTACTGTGAATTGTGCTGCTATAAACATTGATGTGGCTGTGTCCCTGTAGTATGCTGTTTTCAGGTCTTTTGGGTAAAGACCAAGGAGCGGGATAGCTGGGTCATAAGGTGGTTCCATTCCAAGTTTTCCAAGGTATCTCCATAGTGCTTTCCATATTGGCTGCACCATTTTGCAGTCCCACCAACAATGTATGAGTGTGCCTTTTTCTCCACATCCTCTCCAACATTTATTGTTGTTTGTGTTCTTAATAGCTGCCATTCTGACAGGTGTGAGATGAAATCTTAGAGTGGTTTTGATTTGCATTTCTCTAATTGCCAGAGAGGTTGAACATTTTTTCATGTATTTGTTGATTGATTGTATATCTTCTTCTGAGAAGTGCCTGTTCAATTCCTTGGCCCATTTATTGATTGGGTTATTTGTTTTTTTGGTGTTATGATTTTTGAGTTCTTTATATATTCTAGAGATTAGTGCTCTATCTGACGTGCATGTGGTAAAAATTTGTTCCCAATTAGTAGGCTCTCTGTTCACCTCACTGATTGTTTCTTTTGCTGAGAAGAAGCTTTGTAATTTGAGTCTATCCCGTTTATTGATTCTTGGTATTAATTCTTGTGCTACAGGATTCTTATTAAGGAACTTGGGCCCTAATCCAACATGTTGGAGATTAGAGCTTACTTTTTCTTCTATTAGGTGTAGTGTCTCTGGTCTAATTCCTAGATCCTTGATCTACTTTGAGTTGAATTTTGTGCATGGTGAGAGATAGAGGTTTAATTTCATTTTATTGCATATGGATTTCCAGTTTTCCCAGCACCATTTGTTGAAGAGGCTATCTTTTCTCCAATGTACATTTTTGGTGCCTTTGTCTAATATAAGATAACTGAAATTATATGTGTTAGTCTCTGTGTCCTCTATTCTGTACCATTGGTCTACTGGCCTATTTTGGTGCCAATACCATGCTGGTTTTGTTACTATTGCTCTGTACTATAATTTAAGGTCTGGTATAGTGATGCCACCTGCTTCACTCCTCTTACTAAGGATTGCTTTAGCTATTCTGGGTCTCTTATTTTTCCAGATGAATTTCATGATTGCTGTTTCTATTTCTATGAGGAATGCCATTAGGATTTTGATTGGCATAGCATTAAATCTGTATAGTGCTTTTGGTAGTATGGTCATTTTGACAATATTAGTTCTGCCTAATATTGAACAGGGTAGATCTTTCCATCTTCTAAGGTCTTCCATAATTTCTTTCTTTAGTGTTCTGTAGTTTTCATTGTAGAGGTCTTTCACATCTTTGGCTAAGTTGATTCCCAAGTATTTTATTTTTTTTTGATGCTATTGTAAACGGGGTAGTTTTCCTCATTTCCCTTTCAGAGGATTTGTCACTGATATATAGAAATGCCTTAGATTTATGGGTGTTGATTTTGTATCCTGCTACTTTGCTGAATTCATTTATGAGTTATAGAAGTTTTCTGGTGGAATTTTTTGGGTCTTCTAGGTATAAAATCATATCATCAGCAAACAATGATAATTTGAGTTCTTCTTTACCTGTCTGTATCCCTTTAATTTCTTTCATCTGTCTTATTGCTCTGGCCAGCATTTCAATTACTATGTTGAATAGAAGTGGTGAAAGAGGGCATCCCTGTCTTGTTCCAGTTTTTAAAGGGAATGCTTTCAATTTTTCTCCATTTAGAATAATGTTGGCCTGGGGATTAGCATATATAGCTTTTATCATGTTGAGATATGTTCCAGTTATCCCTAGTTTTTCTAGTGTTTTGAGCATGAAGGGTGCTGTATTTTGTCAAATGCTTTTTCTGCATCTATTGAGATAATCATATGGTTCTTATCTTTGAGTCTATTGATCTGGTGAATTACATTTATTGTTTTCCGTATGTTGAACCATCCTTGCATCCATTGAATGAACCCCACTTGATCGTGATGTATTATATTTTTGATATGTTTCTGTATCCGTTTTGCTAGAACTTTATTGAGAATTTTTGCATCTATGTTCATTAAAGATATGGGTCTGAAGTTTTCTTTTTTGGATGTGTCTTTGCCTGGTTTGGGAATCAGGGTGATGTTGGCCTCATAGAATGAGTTTGGAAGTACTCCCTCTTTTTCTATTTCCTGAAATAAATTGAAAAGTATTGGTATCAGTTCTTCTTTGAAGGTCTTGTAGAACTCAGCTGTGTATCCATCTGTTCCTGCGCTTTTCTGGTTGGTAGGATTCTGATGGCATCTTCTATTTCATTGCTTGAAATTTGGTCTGTTCAAATTATGTTTATCCTCCTGCTTAAGTTTGGGCACATCATACAACTCTAGAAATTTGTTGATGTCTTCGGTGTTTTGTATTTTGTTGGAGTACAGGTTTTCAAAATAATTTCGAATTATTTCCTGTATTTCCGTAGTGTTTGTTGTGATAGTTCCTTTTTCATCGCATATATTAGTAATTTGAGTTATCTCTCTCCTTCTCTTTGTTAGCCTGGACAAGGGTCTGTCAATTTTATTTATTTTTTCAAAGAACCAACTTTTTGTTTTGTCAATTTTTTCAATTGTTTCTTTGGTTTCAATTTCATTAATTTCAGCTCTGATTTTAATTATTTCCTGTCTTCTACCACTTTTGGAGTTGGATTGTTCTTCTTTTTCTAGAGCTTTGAGATGTAATTTTAAGTCATTTATTTGTTCACTTTTTCTTCTTTCGAGGAATGAACTCAATGCAATGAACTTTCCTCTTAGAACTGCCTTCACAGTGTCCCAGAGATTTCGATATGTTGTGTCTGTGTTCTCATTCACCTCCAAGAATTTTTTAATCTCCTCTTTGATGTCATCTGCAACCCATTGTTCATTCAGTAGCATATTATTTAGTCTCCAGGTGTTGGAGTAGCTTTTATTTCTTATTTTATCATTGATTTCTAATTTCATTCCATTATGGTCGGATAGAATGCAGGGTAGAATCTCAACTTTTTTGTATTTGCTCAGAGTTGTTTTGTGGCCTAGTATATGGTCTATTTTAGAGAAGGTTCCATGTGTTGCTGAGAAGAAAGTGTATTCACTTGTTGAAGGATGAAATATTCTATATAAGTCAGTTAAGTCTAAGTTGTTTATTGTATTTTTGAGTTCTATAGTTTCTTTGTTCAGCTTTTGTTTGGAAGATCTATCAAGTGGTGAAAGGGGTGTGTTAAAGTCACCCAGAATTATTGTGTTGTGGTCAATTTGACTCTTAAACTTCAGGAGAGTTTGTTTGATGAACATGGATGCTCCATTGTTTGGGGCATATATATTTATAATTGTTAAATCTTGTTGGTGTATGGTTCCCTTGAGCAGTATATAGTGTCCTTCTTTATCCATTTTTATTGACTTTAGCTTGAAGTCTACTTTATTTGATATGAGGATGGAAACCCCAGCTTGTTTCCTCTGTCCATATGAGTGGTAGGATTTTTCCCAACCTTTTACCCTCAGCCTACGGATGTCTTTTCCTATGAGATGAGTCTCTTGGAGGCAGCATATTATTGGGTCTGTTTTTTTGATCCAATCTGCTAATCTATGTCTTTTGATTGGTGAGTTTAGGCCATTAACATTCAGAGTTATTATTGAGATGTGTTTTGTATTCCCAGCCATTTTTATTTCTGGTATTTACCTTGACATGGTTTCTCTTCTATTTGTTTTTCCTTTAGTGTAATACCTCCCTCTGTTGATTTTCATCATTGTTTTTCTTTTCCTCTTCATGGAATAATTTGCTGAGGATGTTCTGTAGTGCTGGCTTTCTACTTGTAAATTCTTTTAACTTTTGTTTATCATGGAAGGTTTTTATTTTGTCCTCAAATCTAAAGCTTAATTTTGCTGGGTATAAGATTCTTGGTTGGCATCCCTTTTCCTTCAGAGCTTGGAATATGTTGTTCCATGATCTCCTAGCTTTGAGTGTCTGAATTGAAAAGTCTGCTGTTATACGAATTGATCTCCCCCTATATGTGATCTGATTCCTCTCTTTTGCAGCCTTTAAAATTCTATCCTTGTTCTGTATGCTAGGCATTTTCATTATTATGTGTCTTGGTGTAGATCTGTTGTAATTTTGTACATTTGGTGTCCTATAAGCCTCTTGTATTTGGTTTTCCAATTCATTCTTCATGCTTGGGAAATTTTCTGATATTATCTCATTAAAGAGGTTGTGCATTCCTTTGGTTTGAAACTCTGTGCCTTCCTCTATCTCAATTATTCTTAGATTTTGTCTTTTGATGATGTCCCATACGTCTTGGATGTTCTGTTCATGGTTTCTTACTATCTTCATTGCGTGGTCAACTTTATTTTCAAGATTATATACTTTGTCTTCATTGTCTGAGGTTCTTTCTTCCAGTTGATCTAGTCTGTTGGTGATGCCCTCAATTGTGTTTTTTATTTGGTTAATTGTTTCCTTCATTTCAAGGATTTCTGACTGGTTTTTTTTTCAGAATTTCGATCTCTTTTTTGAAATAATCTTTTGCTACCTGTATTTGCTCTCTTATATCTTTGTTGTAGTGGTCAATTTTTGCCTATATTTCCTCATTTAGGTCATTCTTTGATTCACAGATCATTTTAATTATGAACCTTCTGAACTCCTTCTCTGACATTTCGTCAACTTCACTAAGCATGGGTTCTGTTATTGTAGAATCCTGGTTTGTTTGGGGTATTTTCCTCCCCTGTTTTTTCATGATGTTTATTTGCTTTACTTTTTACGGTGTAGATCTGAGTTATTATAGATTCTTCCCTATATTTTTTAATACCCTTGCAGGTTGTCTGTGCCTCCCTTTAGCACTGGACTATCAGAACCTGCCACTGACCCTCAAAGTATGCTACCTGAAGCTGGGTTCACACTGGTTGGCACAGGCCGAACTGGTTGAGTCTGAGCTCCTGTGGTGGTCTGGGGCTAACCGCAATGGGGTGAAGGTCAGTGGGACTGCCCTGGGCCCGCCTGGGCTCAGGCCGAGTTGGCCGGTCTGTCCTTTCTGTCTCCTGCTCTGGGGAGGAGGCCAGCGGGACTGGATGGAGCCTGGGCCTGGTGGCATTCTCATGTAGGTTCCCGGGACTGCCCGGGACCTCCTGCGCTCTAAGCAGAGTTGGAGGGTCTGTTCTTGCTGTCTCCTGCTCTGGGGCGGAGGTCAGCAGGGCTGGCTGGAGGCTGGTCGCATACCAGCAGGCGTCAGCAGGACTGACCTGGGTCTGGCTGCACTGTGGTGAAGGTCTGCAGGATTACCCTGGGCTGGCCTGGGCTCAGGCAGAATTGGCAGATCTATCCTTGCTGTCTCTTGCTCTGGGGCAGAGGTCAGCGGGACTGGGTGGAGCCTGGGCCTGGTGGCTCTCTGATCTGGCTATCCTTAACCTCTTCTTTTCCAAATGAATTTCATGACTGCTTTTTCTATTTCTATGAAGAATGTCATTGGAATTTTAATAGGAATTGCATGAAATTTGTATAGCATTTTGAATGCCCCTCCCCCCTTAAATTCACCCGCCTTGCTGAGAATCTGAGTATCTGCTTTCTTGGTTGCACACCACAGAGCAGCCAGATAAGCAACCTTATCTATTCTACCATCTTGAAATCCCTAGAATTAGGTTTTTGAAAGTTATGCCTCACAGTTCCAATTGCATGGGTCATGAGTTTTCCATTTGGGCACATTCACCAAAATATGCAAATACAAAAAATATCTTCTATTTACATTTTATTTTTTAATTAAATTTTATTTTATGTCTATGGTTCTGGGGATTGAACTCAGGTCTCTATCACTGATTTACATCCCCGACTCTCTTTTTTTAATTTTTAATTATTTTGTGAAAAGTCATCAAAGCTTGCAGTTCTCCTTCCTCATTCTCATGAATCACAGATTACAAGCATGTAAAACTATACTTGGCTTATTTATAGTTTAGACTATTTCTCATCCTATATCTATATGTATGTTTATAATAGCTATATCAGCATCTGTATGTATATTTGTATTTATCTGAGCCCCAAAATTCATCTTAAAGATTAAAATATTACTATTTTTTAAATTAAAATATTTCCCCTTATTTTAAAAATCAAGACTGTTCTTTCATGTCTGTTCTTTCATCATAAATTCTGATTTAGAGGGTGATTATTCTATAAACCATGATAATTAGTACCTAGAATAGCGGTCAAACATCCATTCTTATCACTATCATCTTTGCTCTGAAAGATCCAGTATAAATTTGTATTGCTTTTAGAGAAACATAAGAAGGCAAAATACCTATCTTTTTCAGAATTTATAATGTCAACTCACAAGTAATAATAATTTACTTTTGACTTTTGACTCTCTATAAGGAATGTAGGTGCAACTTTATGTTCTTGATCTTTGTATTTAGTGAAATAAGTTGATTAAATGGTAGAATTATCCTTGTGGATTATTACAGAAAAGTTTATTGGCTTACACAGATTTTACTTGTGATCTTTTTTTTTTTTAATTAGGCATTTCTCTGTGAGTAATGCTTCACAATTATATGTCCATGGCAGATACATTTGTGATCTAAAAAATAAAGTGCTTGGAGTAGTGTTCAGGTTTGTATTTTAATTATTTTTTGCAAGAAGCCAAATTAAAAAAAAAATACTAAGAATAACTTAATTCTAAATCTCTGGCCTCTGAGCCCATAATAATTACTCATGGTATTTCTTCTTAGAAGAAGAATGATTTATTAATTTTCTATGCTGCACTATTTGAAGGATTTTTTTCACTTTCTAATCACCCAAGTTTTTTATTGGTATATAGCAAATAACTTCAAAATCTATTATCTTAGAACATGTTTGTTATTCATATCTCCTTGTGCTATAGATAGCTGTGGTGAGTCTTGCTCTTGTTCTCTGATGAAGGTGGAGTCATTGACACATCCCAGATGGTCATTCAGAGCCTGGCCATTGGTGGGGCATCAGCTGGAACTTAGCTGGAATATTGATCAGAAAGTCTATAGTGCTCCTCTGTGTGAGTTGGGCTCTGGCTTCCAAGAACAAACATTCCAAAAGCAAGTGTCACAGGAGACCCATGTGGAAGCTGCAAGGCTTCTTATTATCTAATCTTGGAAGTCCTAAGAACATTACTTCTATTGCATTTTATTGGTCAAGCAACTCACAAAGGCATATTTACATTGAATGAGATGTGCAATAATCAGGATAAATAGAAACAATAGGGCGTGTGTGCGTGTTTGCGTGTGTGCACGCTTGTGTGTGTGTGTGTGTGTGTGTCCATCTCTATTACCCTACCATCCATTTCAAATTAGACCATATGTCAGTATTTAATGGATAGCCTTTTTAATATTGTATCTCTTTTTCTTTAGTCTCTAATAGAAATTTCTTATATTTCAGATCTTTATGAACAGAAAGATACCCTTATAACATGGGTCTAGCTCCAGTTCACATATTTTAAATTTTCTATAGCACCATTTGCTTCTGTTACCAATATTTGTTTTAGTCTGCATGTAGAAGTTTACTGTGGTACAATGCATTTTCTATGGGCATTTAGTTTTACATGGTTTGTGGCAATAGAGTTCCAAAGGTGGGAGGATGTTAGAGGACCAGGGAAATGAGACTCATCAGTCCTAGTATAGGGCAAGGAGTCAGACTTTGCTGCAAGTTCCAGAAGGCGGGCATATGTAGATATTGGACCACACAGGGGCTGATGGAACTCTGGGGAGGTTCTTGGTTCTTTGCCTCTGCTGTCTTCCTGAGTTCCCTACTCAGTGGTGGTGGTAGGCTTGGGGTCACTGTTGGTCATCATGGCCAACAGTTGGGAAGGTAGTAGGAAAGGAAGGAAGACAAACTGGAGTCTAGTTCCTTGGCATTTGTCTGTCTCTCCTTGCCTCCAATCAATGTTGATACCCAGAGTGTAATGGCTGGTGTTTCACTGCCAATTCTCAGATGTCCTATAACCTCAACTCTATGCTGAAAACACACAGAGGAGGGGGTTCTGGGAGGCATCGCTCCCAAAGTGAACAAGCTGACAAAAGAACACTCCAACGCACTTCACTCCTTGTCAACTCAATATCTATCCACCCCTCTTTCATCATATTTAAATTTCAAATAAAGACAGAAAAATCATGCTTCTGACTAATATACATCTGTACCATTTACAACTGAAAATATGTCTTCTCTCCAACAAAAGATTCACAAAATTCCACTATATTTATTTTACTTATGACTGGTGTTCATCCCTTGCCCAATGGTGAGCTTATAGAAATAGCTTACAGCTAAATTTTTATTTAAGAATTAACAATTATTAAAAAACTTGGAATATAAAAAGAAATTATCTAAATGTCACTATTGAAGCTGAAAGGATATGTGAATTTGGTAAGCTTCTTTCCAATAATTTTTTAGTGTGATATGTTATATATTGTGAATTAAAAGGCATGTAAGTTTCAATTTAACATTCAATTTATTATTAAATTATACCTTTGTTTCCAGGTTATTACATAGACTTCCCAATAATGCCTGCATAATATTCTACCTTGTGATTGTGTCATTAATTAATTTGATTCTATTCTACTGATGAATATTTGGATTGTTTCCATTTTTACAGGTACAAATAGTCCCATGTTGTCAAATAGAATGCATTGCGAAACAGACCTATGAGAGTGAAATGCATGAAATTTGTACAATATGCTTACAAGTTATAAAGGAAAGGCCATTCCCCAAAGCTAAAAAATTCATGGGATTCATAACTATACTTCTTTTAAGACAATATGTTTCCAACAGAAATCCATATAACCTTTTGTTTTTTTTTAATTTGAGGTAGAATACCATTGACTAGTTTAATTCTAGTGAGTGCTGGACAGAAACCTAAATTTTCTGATTCTTTTTTCTTTTTGCAATTATATAGCCTTTGAGAAACCAGGATGTTTATTTACAGAGAGGTTTTCCACAGTTTTTATAGTGTTTATAAAATAAGAAGAGCTTCCAATGATATATCAACATATATAACATAAAAATTTATCAGAATGGTAAATATTATATCAAAATAATGAAACTTTCAATAATGTATAGCAAACATTGCTGAGTGGATAAAAAGAAGGCATCACTGCCAAATCCGAATGTTTTCAATGGTAAAATTATAGCTTACAATATTCATTTTTTTAGCTGATGTATATAAATAAAATGTCTGAGGAAATGAGGTGACTTGGGGTTTTTGTGTAATTAGTATTAAAGTCTTACAGAAGTTGAAAGTATAAAAAGTCAGGTATTCTATTAGATAGTGACAATGACTCTTCATGCTTGTAATCTTTCCCATATTTTGGAATTTTTAGAATAACTATATGGTTTACATAGTATAAACATTTTATAACTCAAGATAAATGGAAAACAATGTTGGGGGATAGAAATTAGAGTATAATTGGATAGATAGAGAAATATTTCCTGGAAAATAATACCTGAGTTGAGTTCTGAGGGAAAAAGGAATTAACCATATGAAGGTAATGAAGACAGGGAATAAAGTGACATTCTGGGCAATTTGGGAGATGCAATGATTCATTGAGGAATTACTAGTAGCTCAGTATGGCTGGAGTGAAAGCCACAGGAGGTGACAAAATGGGTGGGTGGAAGCGTGAGTCAGCAGAAACATAGTGGTTAGAAAAAAAATCATTTCAGGTTCACGTGAATTAAACTAATAATTGGTCTTGATCCTAAAAGCACTGGCAAATACTTCTTGAAGGCATGGGATCAACATGTCTAGATATGTTTTCATAAAGATTTTCTTTGGCCACTGTAAGCAATAGCAATTGGAGAAGCTAGAGAGACACTAGATAGGAAAATGTTGTAAACAAGAAAGATAATGGAAAGAAGGAAGGTAAAGGCACTGGGGTAAATAAGAAAGGAAAGTGATAGGCAACATGGCAGAAGTTTGATCCACCAGAGCTAAGGCCTGTGCATATGGATGTGGGAAGAGTGAGTATGAAGAGTCTTAAGATAGAAGTCAGAGTACCCTGTGACAGGAAGCATACAGAAGTGGTTCCATTGGTATATATGGTGAGTTCATTTTTACCATAATGAGTTAGACATACCTGTATGCTAAGGAGCAACATTCATCAGAGTTTTACATATGAATACATGGATGGTGGTAAGAGAAACAAATTGCAGCAGTATTGGTAATAAAGAAATTAATCTTGAACATTTGAATGAGAAATCCCAGGAACAAAATGGAATGGAAGAAGAGCAGAGGGCATAGATATTATGTAACCATGGAAAGAACAGAAAATATCAAAAAGTATAGGGAGATGTAAAATCTTTAGTGTCTTATACCTAATATGTGGGTAGGCTTACTACTAGTTAATGAGTTAATGAATCAGATAAAATGTGCTCTTCTGCTTTTTCTAGGGATGAGGACTTGGACACATCACTTAACGTTACTGAATTTTTGTTTTCTCTTATGAAAGATGAGGTCATGGTTCCTGATACCCAGTTCATATTAGATAAGATGATACATATAAAAGCATCCTGGGAACAATCCAAGGCACCATACGTGCCTTGAATTTTATCAACATATTTTAAATAATGTCTCTTGTACCTCCTTTGCCCTTTCTTTCTTCCTTTCCACTGCGTGGGATGTTAAGTGGCCTTTTAATTTCAGCCTTCTGTTATTGTATAATCTCTTACATTGAAAGAAAAATTACTAAAACGTTTACAGTACCGAATAGTCTAGGCCAAGAATCTCAAAGATACAAAACAGAAGACATGCTAAATTTTTTAAGACTTGTACACTGAAGATCAGACAGACATTGAATTAGGACTAAAAACAATCAATTTTTGCAAAGTTGGTTATGTGCTTGGCATCACTACAAAAACAACTGGAGGAAAGTGAGGTTCCTAATTCAAGATAGATTGGTTGAGTATAAATATAGTTTTAAAGCATGCCCCATAGCAGAGATGCCTGAGGCTAATTTATACAGTCAGTGAATTTATCTTACTATCTGCTTCCATTTTTTTTTTTTTTTTTAAATAGACTTTCCCTCTGTTTTGGTCCTGCCTGATTATTCTCAATCTACCTCAATTATAAAGAAATTTTCAGCACACACAGTGGTGGATGCCTGTAATCCCAGCTGCTTGGGAAGCTGAGGCAAAAGGATCACAAGTTTGATCCTGTCTGAAAATAAAAAATAAAAAGGGCTGGGGCTGTAGCTCAGTGGTACAGTGCTCCAGGTTCAATCCCCAGTCTCTCTCTCTCTCTCTCTCTCTCTCTCTCTCTCTCTCTCTCTCTCTCACACACACACACACACACACACACACACACATGAAGAAAGGAAAAAATTTTTTCTGAACCTGGGGAATATAATCTAATGTATTCATTCATTTTCAAATATTAAAATGTGAATATATTAATTCTGAGGCATTGTTTCTCAGAGTTAACTGTGAACTACCCAGAGTCACTAAGGTGATTTTGACAATCCCATTGGAGAAACATTCTGTTAAGAACTGATCTCCTTAAAAAGGAACAAAAGAAGAACTTTTTGTTATGACAAAAGAAATGAATGAAACATGGCCATAGTACAATGGAGATAGTGCTTGGAATAAAAACAAAATCTTGATTTTTTATGCTGATGAAATGTGACATGTTTAGTTTGATCACTTCATCTCTGAAATTTCTTATTTTCTCATTTTTTAAAATGGATATAATAATAATAATAATAATAAGAAGAAAAGAAGAAGAAGAATACATACTCAATCTCACAGAGTGGTTTTTAACATCAAGAAATAGATACAGATCATTGGTGAAAGTAGTTTGAGTTCTGAAATATGTCATTATTTTTTTCTCAGCTAATGGTGGAATGTCTTGGGGTGGGGGGATATTTTAGTACATTTTACAATAACCTGTATATTTTAATAATGCCCCCAAGCTCTTCACCTATTGATTGTTGAAATATATAAATGTAAATATAACATATTAATTACACATAGCTAAAATGATTTATAGATTTGGTTTTGATTATTACAGATATAGTTCAAGAAAAAAAGCTTAATATTGTGTTAAATTTTCTGGATTGGTGCTCAATAAGTATTTACTGAGTGGATGAATGTACTTGAAATAGATTTATTTTATATTGTTAGCACAGAGCTATCCTTTTGATTATATTTTCAAAAAATCCTTCATAAGAACAGAAAATATGAAAACTCTGTTAATACCTTATTGATGTAGCATCATGAAGAAGTATTAATATCAGCATGACAGCATATCAATAGTGATATGACTAATGCAGAGAAATTCTGCCTTGGGGTTCATGCAAGAATCCACTTGAGCTTTATTCTTATGATTTAAAGGGTAATGACCCTTTCAATTCAATTGCTTTTTTGTCTCAATGAAATGAGCATATGTCTGTCAATAGCATTGTTTATTAATTCTTTCAAACAAACACATAATATACTTACAGCGATCAGATCTATACCCATTGCACTCCCAAGGGAACAGTTATTTTTCACTCCTGTAATGAATGTTTTATTTAAATGCTTTCTAAAATAACATATAAGAGTTTCTAAATATGATTGTGCATAAAGGAGTTAGCTTTTAATGTTCAGTATACAGTGAGCATTAAACTATCTGGTCTCTGAACTTAAATTCAAATTTTCTGTGAATGAATTTTAATAAACAGTAACATTAATAAATGTTAATTAATTTAGTAATATTTACTTTGTTCCTAATTTCTACTCTCTTCCCTTCTTTCCTTCCTGTGTTCACCCATTTGCCCACCCTTCATTTCTAGCTTCAGCGCAGTCTACATGTGTTGGTTGTCTCCTACCTACTTCAGAATGTGCTAGGTGATAGAAAAGACTTCAAGCCAGGATTCTCAACTGAGGGTGATTTTGCTTTCTTGGGGCCATTTAGAAATGTGTGGAGACGTTTTTGCTCATCACAACTGGGTAAAACCAAGGATACAGCTAAATTCAAAGGGCAGCTCCCATAGCAAAGATTTTTCTGTCCCAAATGTCAGTATTGCTGAGGAGGAAAAACCTTGACTTGCTTGATTGCTAACTTTACCAGATAGTCAGTGTTGGCACCTTCACTGCAATGTCCCCACAAGATTCTGCCCGCCTGAACCTCCACAGCTTCTAATATGCAATTTCTGAAGATAAGTGTACATGACTTCC
Source organism: Tamias sibiricus (assembly GCA_025594165.1). Lineage (NCBI taxonomy): Eukaryota > Metazoa > Chordata > Mammalia > Rodentia > Sciuridae > Tamias > Tamias sibiricus. The sequence continues at coordinate 136,822,194 of CM046657.1, forward strand.
TCCTCATGTAGAAAATATTGAGGTCCTTGGGTCAGTGCTGGGAGCCTCTCTTCCTTACATCGTCATCTTCATCATCTTGGACAAATTATTATTTTCTCTGTGTACAATTAATACTGTCTATTAACCACACTGCTACAGCCATACTTTCTGGTAAAAATTACCATGAACATGATGTTTTACATTTCTTTTCAGTAAACATGATTGTGTGAGCAAGTGAAAGGTCTTGTTTGTAATCTGAAATGTTGTATTTATTTTTTCCTTTCCTTTTTCCCCAAAGTTTTCTTTGATAGTCATTATAGATAGAGGCCATGAGTACAAACTTGAAATCCATACTTCCTGGGTTTAAATACTGTCTCTGATGTTTATTGGCTATATAAACATAGGTAAGTGTTTTAACTTCTCTGTAAAGTCCAGATTTTAGACAGAATTGATGTAAGTATCCAAGTAGCTACTGCTTTATTCCATCAGTATAATGGTATTATTGACTAAAAGGTGCAGATTTATATACTGCCAAGAAGAAAATACTGTCCATTAAATTACTATTTGCCATTCTGTGTTAGGCATATTCCAATTCAGAAATCATTAAAATTTGCAAAAATTTGTATCTTAGGACAAATGAATTACAGAATAAAGTGTTTAGAACTACACTTGACACTGAGTACATAGTAAATATTCATTAGCACCTAGATCAATGATATACATTTAATAAACCAAAAGTATTCAGTACCATTCGGAAAGAAATCCAGAATTGCACACTGCCAATAATATCCTTCAGGAAGAGGACATTTTTTTCTTTACTGATAATACTTCTAGCCATGCATGTTTTAGAGAGCCATTAACAATTTCATTATGAATATTGATTATGCTATTCTGTAATGAACTCATTGGAAAAATAAGTGCAGGCAACAAAATAGAATCATTTCATGGGATAAAAGTTTGGTTTGAAACGTCCTTTAATCACTTTTCTGTTTTGGTTCATTTTTTGTGATGTTACATCCTGGTATATTTTCTTACTGCTCTGTATGAGAGTAAATCATTCTCAGTTAAGTCAGTCTGTGGTGAGGCCTGGGAATTTGAACCTATTTTATTTTATATCATTTTTTTTAGAGAAAGGGTCTTGCTATGTTACCCAGGCTGGCTTTGAGCCCCTGGGCTCAAGCAGTCCTTCTTAGATGCATGAAAATCGCTTTTGTGGTGCTGGGGATGGAACCCAGGGCTGTGCTCATGCTAGGCAAGCCCTCTATACTAAGCTATCCCCCAACCTGAGAGTAAATATTTCTCTTGTGCTTTCACACCATTCCCTCTGAATGTTTGTTTGTGTTCTTCTCTATATTATATCTTGGTCTTTCTGTGAATGCTTTCTCCATTTTAAAATCAACACCTAGAGAAAAGGGAAGTGTTAATAGTCTTTATACATCAAGTATCTCACATGATTTCAGGTATAGACTAGGTATAAATTTCATACTCTACAAATTGTAAGCCTCTTTTGTGCCATTAGATGCAGAAAACGTGGATATTATAGGACTACCAATTAAACTAAATGAATTGGTGAAATAGTCTCTAAAAGACTAATGTGAGGCCAGGGCTCAGTGAGTCACACTGGATCACAGAAAGCTCCGTAACTCAGAAAGAGCAAGAATTTCTGAAAACATGTCCATTGGTCCTGTTTCCTCATTAACCCTTTAGCGTGCATAAGCCTGAGAAATTGACCTCTTTCTTTGCTCTGATGTGGAACTGTCTTCTGATTTGCCCTCTCTCTTTCCCACTGATAGCTCATTTTTACATGAAGATTACAGAAACTAGAGTACAAGAGCAATGCTAGAGGCTGAAAAATTTTGCCACCGATGATGATCAGATGAGCAGATAAACAGGGTACATTTAGACTCAGGTCTGTAAAATCCGAGATTATGTCCTTACGTCCAATCAAGGCAAAGACAGCAGTTCAGTTGGAGGATAAAGGCCAGGACTCTGTTTCCTTATGACAGAAGCCAGAAGGAAGAGCAGCCCATTCCAAGAACAGGAAGTGCAACCAGGGAAATTGAAAGCAAAACCAGATTGTTCTAGCATTTGGGGAATACAAGAATACGCTCCTAAAATGAAGCTTAATGCATTATATGTAAATTTTGGTCTCCCTTTACCTATAAAAGGTGAGACTAATGTCCACCCCTGCAAGAGTATTTTCAGGAAGCTGTTGGATGAGATGAAGCTCTTTGTCCCTGTTGGGTCACATACAGAGGACAATGGCCAATGCAGGCTGCTAGTTGCCATGTTGTTTATTGAACTCAGTATACCAACAAATATAATCTAGAAATAGAGCTCACACGGCTAGTGTTTTTCGATTTATGTAAGTAGTTTTAAGTCCTTGACCTAGAAATAGCAGTAAGAAAACTAAAATATAACCGTCGTAGAAAAAGAGAAATTTCTAAGCTGTTTCTTGAATTTTAGAAAAGGGCTCAGGAGTTTTATATTCTAATTTATCTCATTCTCTGAAAGGACACTTATTTTAATAGCTCCTGGTTTCTGGTTTTTATTTAGGCAGATGGTTGGAACATTAAGATAATATATAAACAACAGATGCACACCCTTCCCTGGACTTCACTGTGAGGAGGCTGCTGTCTTCAGAAATTACTAATGGAATTTAAAATCTCTCACTTCCAGTTCATAGGTTTGAAAGTGCTACTTTTGTTGTATCTAAAAATCATTACAATTTAATATATGTCATGCATCATGGATTTAGTCCAGATATCATATTGGATATTAATAAGTAGCAATTGCAAGTAGACAAGAAGTGATTTCTTTTTGAATAGCATAACAATGAATTACTATTCCAGGCAGTGTTTTAAGTCGCCCTTAGGCAGAAGCCCTGTGATTTGGACTGAGGGTGACTAAATTCTGTTGGGATCTGAAGCATCTTCATAACCCTTTTTATGTGACACAGGAAAATTGACACCTTGGGTCAATTATTTTCTAAAAGGTGAGTTTACTATTAAAGTATGCCTTTGGAATGCTCTTTTGAAATGTATTTTGACCTAACATACACATACATGGAGCCTTTTTTCAATTTTTAAATTATTAATCATGGATTTGGTTGTGCATGTATATCAGTTGGTAGAAACTATATGTATGTATATATTTATATACATATCAGTTGGAGTTGGTGAAAATTTATATGTGGATATACATATATATATAAAATATACATATTATATATATATATATATATATCCATAGTATACCATATATATGTGTATATATACATACACGCACACACACTTTCTTTGCCTAATCCTAGATAAGGTTTCTCCCATGTTTCTGAAATTTTAGGTTAACATTTCACATTTAGATTTATGATCAATCTCAATTTAATTTTTGTGTTATTAGGGTTAGGTTGAAATCCAATTTTTTTGCATATAGATGTGCCAAACGCAATTTGTTTTAAAAGTTATTTTTTTTCTCCCTTGAAATGACTTAAACTTTGGTCAAAAATTAATTAGCATATGCTGTAGTTCTGGAATGTACCCAAAGAAACATGCATTAAAGACTTGTTCCCCTATTTACTGACATTAGAAGGTGGTGGAAACTTTAAGAGTGCTCCTGCCACAAAATAACTGCCTCATAAGCCCCAAAGCAACTGAAATGTCCAAAACTGGGAGACAAAATAAACTTTGTATTTTTAAGTTGATTGATTCAGGTATTTTGTTACACTAACAGGAGGATAACACAGCACATTTGGGTCTATTTCTGGACTTTCCATTCTGTTACACTGATCTAAGTCTAACCTTTTACTAATATCACAGTGTTTTGATTACTGAAGTGTAATAAGAAGTCTTAATATTGTTAAGAATGAGTCCTTTCATTCCCTATTTCCCCAAAATTATTTTGGCTATTCTAGTTTTGTTGCCATTGCATATCATTTTCAGGATTATATTATCTAAGACCCCCCCCCCCAAAAAAAAATTGTGTTGAACGAACTAATGAAGATAGTTCTTCTCTCTCCAACATGCATTAACTGATAAAATAGTCTGTCGAGGAGACACTATGGAGAACCTAGCATTTCAAAATTATCAAGAGTTTAGAAAGGGAGGGACTTTATTTCTAACAAGGCTGAGCCACAGTACAAGCTTGAGCAGCCAAGTTATACAACCTACTCATTCACATAATGATGTCAGATTCCTTCCTCTTGACTTTCTTTGAAATAACAAGCAAAGCAACTTAGTGTTAGTTAAAAAATGCTAAGTAATTCATATCATGTACATGAAAAAAAAATCAAACCCATAAGATTTTCCTACTATGCTTCTAGAGGTTGGAAAGTATTAACGAAATAATAGTTCAATAAGAGCTATCATGGTATTTTTCCTTTTGCTTGCTACATCCAACACACAGGTTTGTTCCCTTTTGAGATGCCTGATTCTAAAGTGTGCTTCATTTGGTTGAAATGTGACGTAGCAAGGAAGATTGGAAATAGGCTGGAAACTTTAGCTCAGCAGTCATTTGGGGACATACTGGCAAGAAGAGAATACCAGCAGGATGGGAGTTGCAAGGTATTTATAAGAATAAACAATTCTAGAATATAGAAACCACTCTATTTGTGGTGAACCAGTGTGTTAGTCAGCTTTTCACCACTGTAAAAAAGACCTAAGGAAAACAAGTCAAAGGAGGAAAGCTTAGAGTTTCAAAGGTTCCAGTCCATGGTTGACTGGCTCCATTGTTCTGGGCCTGTGGTGAGGCAGAACATCATGGTAGAAGGGTTTGGTAGAAGAAAAATGCTTACCTCATGGCAGCCAGAAGCAGAGAGAGAAGAGGAGGAAGGGGCCAGGAACAAGATATACCCTTCCAGGGAATACCCCCCAACACCCAACTCAACTACTTCCACTAACCAATAGTACCACTTGCCGATAGTACCATCAAATTATTAATCCATCAATGAACTAATCCATTGATGAGGTCAGAGCCCTAACTATCCAATCACTTCCCAAGAAACCCCACCTCTGAATGCTGCTGTACTGGGAATCAAGCACATGAGTCATGGGGAGACATTTCAGATCCAAACCATAACAATTTGCCATATCTCACGCCTCATCTCTGATCCTTCTCAGCTTCACTGGTCTGCAGGTTCTGTTGCTGCTGCAGGCTCTAACTTCCTGCAGGTGTGATCTGATGGTGTCTCATCTCTTGTCTTTCTCTCACTTCTACTTCAGGGTTTCCTGGTTGACCCAGAGGCAGATGACACAAGTTCTAAAGGTCAACAAGAGTTAATAATGCCCTTTTATGCAAAAAAATTTGATTGGCATGAACAAGGAGCAAATTGTTTCCTTTTTTCTTTTCTCTGTGTGCTCAAAGAACGGTCCTGAGATGTAACTAAAACAGTTTTTCAGCAAAGGTCTCAGGAAATTAAGCAATCATTAGCATTTATTGGTAGCCACCTGCTAACACATTTTCATGTGGGTTCTTTCTCCACCCCCTTTTTTCTTTGTGTCTGCTTCTGCTCCCTTGTACACATCAGCACTTAAAGCTATGTTTAATGTTTTATTTTCTGGGGAACTTTGGCCAACACACAAAATAGCACCATCACTTAATTAAGAGACCAATGTGAAGGATAACAAGATATGAGGCAAGCATTTAAAATTGAATATGGATATTAAATAATTACTTTAGTATACCACAATGAAATTTTTTACCTCCTTTTTCAGATTTGATTTCTACTTTCCTTTTCTACTGCTGTACACTCAAGAGGACTCTTGCCGTCTGCCTTTTAATAAGTAGGGAATCTGTGCTCAATAAATAATTGTTAATTACTCTTGGGTTGTTTTAATAAAAACTTAAGCAATACATCATATGAAAGAAACAATGATTTCATATCTCCTCAGAATCATATAACTAACATTAAAAACCAAATTTACAATATCTTTGGGTCGTTTAAAATAGTAAGCAGTAAAGCAGATTTACTTATATTGAGCAGCATGATAATTGGGGTTCAGGCCATAAAGTGACTTACCTTGGGTCCTGCAGAAGATAATTGGCAGAATCAGACCCATGAGCATACCAAAATTTCATTTTCCTTGGTCTCTTTTATATCAGAAGTTTGCCATCACTGATTCTTGTAAATAAATAGAATTTACTTATGAGGTATCTATGAGTGTCTTCTCTAATATGGTCTGATCTTTCAGTTGTTGTTAATTTTTAAAAGTTTTAAAGTTTATAGTATGTAATATAAAATATTTAATGTGTCAATATGAACTTGAAAAGAATAAATCAGTTCTACAAAAGATGCAAGTTGCATTTCATCTAGACTTTCATCTTGACACATCCTATGCCCTTTTATAAGTGCTTATTATTCTAAGTTCCTCCTTGTTTATTTTTTAAAAAAACACATTTTTTCAAAGCTCTCTGCTTCTCTCCTTCAATTCTCACACATCCTCATTAAAACTTTCATTGGACAAAACTACAAGATTGACTAGTTCTTCAAATAAGAAGCATTTCTATTTAATGAGCATAGTCTTTTACTGCAATAGAAAAATTTATGTCCACAACTCAAAATTGTACTAATGAGATATGTAGGCATAAATAATCAAAATATGAAATTCAAATGCAGCATATATAAACTATGTACTATGCATAATGTGTTATAGGTAACCATAGCTTTTTATTTTTAATATTTATAATTTATGTTCATCTGAACTTATATTTGTACTATAAAACTTAAATAATATTAAATATAAAATATATTTACGCCGGGCGCGGTGGCACACGCCTGTAATCCCAGCACTTTGGGAGGCTGAGGCAGGAGGATTGCGAGTTCAAAGCCAGCCTCAGCAATGGCGAGGCACTTAGCAACTCAGTGAGACCCTGTCTCTAATAAAATACAAAAAAAGGGCTGGGGATGTGACCCAGTGGTCGAGTGCCTCTGAGTTCAATCCCTGGTACCAAAAAAAAAAAAAAAAAAAAAAAAAAAAATATATATATATATATATATATATATATAAATATATTTAAACAGTTTTGTCAATAGGACTAATTCAAATAAAGATATAATTTTTTTTTTTACCATGATTTACCATGATTTTTCTCTTTTAAGTAGCTGATGTCTGCTTTTCACCATGAGATTTCTCAAAAGATAGTTGAGGTAATAATTAGTTACTGCTTAGGTATCAACAAATCCTACTTCAATACTTTCTGTATGTACAATAAAGGGAAAACTAAAATATTTTTTTCAGTGTGTCAACATTCTCACTCCTTATACTTCATTAAATCAAGATGATATAAATCCCTGAAGCCTGAAGTACAAATTTTAGAGCTGTATTGATTTAACCTTCCCTTTGTAAATATTTCATAGTTCTATAATGTGCAAATGCAGTCTCACACAGAACAAAGGATTGCACTTTTCTGTTAGTAAGCAGAGGGAGTAACTGACAGCTTCTATTATACCATTCAGAAAATAATACATATGAAAATGTGTAAGGATATTTTTGTTATTATTATGAATGTCAAGAATTGATGAGACAAGATTTTTGTAGAGATTACTTTAAATGTGCCGTTTTTTCAAATATAAATCCATTTGTCTTTTATAATTAAAATTTTTTTCTCTTACTATTTTTCAAGTTATTTATTAGTTCTTTGCTTTTGTTGTTGGACTTTTATCTCTCCCTCATTGACACTGGAGAGACTCAGGAATTAAATTTGTGATATTCAGGTTACTTCTACAATAACACACTGTGAGATCATGAAAGTATAAAAATAAATATTTCATTGAATGATCCATCAAGGAAGAAGTAACCTTTCTCATCTAAGGGTTGGAAGTAGGCTGTAAAAATGACAAATATGTTTTACTACTGCTTAATATTTTCTCAAAAAAGCTTTATATAAAAATAAAACCATAGTCAACATAGACTTTTGATAACCTTGATATATTGAGACATAACAAAATTAGTTTTTTTGCTGCCATAGAAATTACATCAAAAAGAAGATCATTATTTGTACTTTCAATGCTTACTTTACTAAGAGGAAGGCAGGGAAAAAAAAAGAATCTAAGGGTGAATGATAAGAGACTGGTAGTATATCAGTATGACCTATTTTCGTTAAACTAAGAGTTTTGTAATTACATACCACGTCAGCACATACATGCATGTACACACATTCAAGTACTTTAGAAAAAGAATATTGTAGACATTTCATTTTCTCTTTTGTTGGGGATAGAACCCAAGATCCCACTGAACAAACACTCCACCACTGAGCTACATCCCTAGAATCTAGACTTTTATAACTAGTAACTTAGTGCATTGAAATTAAAACCAAAACAAAAGCTGACACCAAAGCAATTAGGTTCAGAATTCTAAAAATATACCAATGAGTTTCACCTTTAAAGAGTTTCTTCAAATAAGAGACAGGGCTTTTCAGTAGGGGGTAAACTTCAATCAGTACAGATTTACTTTTCAGTAACTATATAACACAGTGTGTAAAAGGAAAGCTAATTATATTCAATTTCTTATACCATTAGCCATTAAAACTGAATGGCTAATTTTCATTACAGTGTTGTGTGTGTGTGTGTGTGTTTTATGCTATGTGTGGGCAAATGTCAATGCAAGCTGCTATACCTTGTGATCTCATTTAAAGTGTTTTATTTTTTGAAGATAGTTTGCTAATCTAATTCTAATATTTCTGATTATTCTATCAGAGTGCTTTCTGCACAGGATGTCTACATTTCTCATCACCACTCAAGTTAAAGCATAGTGAAAATACTACTATTTGCAAGTGTCCCTCCAGGCCCACTATTTTATCATTGAATATGCACAGGAGTCTTCCTATTTGGAAATTATAGCCACCTTGCTACCTCAAAAACTACTTTTTCTTAGTTATTTTCAATCACTTCCTCACATGTATTTCCAGGTCAATACCTGGCCATTTACTCTCCCATTCTGTTCTAATCACTGAAACATGATTACTTATTTTATGAATAAGTATTTGCTGATCATTTACAACATGCCAGATGCATCCCCTCAACATGAGTTCATGTGAGTTAATGTGCAGGAAGACCTGTGTCTTGAGGACAATCTGCTTGACTGATCTGCATGCAACACCAAAATTTTAGCAAGTGTCAAGTCAGAAGGTGGTTCCTACTTAGAAAATGAAAATGAATTTACCTGGGCTCTTGGAAAACAGGCATCTATAAAGAGAGGGAGACAAAGTGAAGGGAACAGAAAAACGTACTACACTTGTATATTTCATTTATTCAACATTCAAATGAATGTTAAAAATATTTACTGCAGACTTTCTGTGTATCAGGCCATTTGGAAACTGTTAGGAGTAAACAAAATGTCAAAAACATATATTCTACTGGGGGCAAGAGACAACACAAAATATAAAACAATGCAAGTAGTTTATAAGGTGTGGTTAGATTACAAGTGCCGTGGAAACCTAAAAGAGACACTAGATTGTAGGAGGGTGATCTGGAGTGCTTGTGGGCTGTGGCAGTTTTCAGTTTTTCATTGGATGATCAGGACAGTTCACCTTGGGAAGGGGATCTCTGAGCTGGGAACTGGAAGAGGAGAGAGACAGACACCATGACAGCTGGTGTGATTATGGAGCCATGAAGGAAGGAAGGGCATAGATGATGGAAGACCTGAGTGATTTGTGGTTTGAGCGATTATTCTGGGTGCAGTGCCAAGAACAGACAATCAGGAGCACAGAGCAGAGGTGGCACCTGAGGAAGGAGGCTGTCAGGTATCCAAGTGGGAACTGATGGCAACTCCATCTCAGGTAGCTGCTATGCAGGGGATGGGATATGACCAGAATATGGATATTCAGACATTTCTGAAATTCTCAATGGCGTGGTGTGAAATAAAGTGAGGAGTCAAAGGTGATGTCACAGTTTGGGCCCAGTGTTGATGATGGAGTTAGCACCAAGAAACATGTAGAGGACTGTAGGTGGAGCAGACATGGGTGGGAGAAGATTAGGAGTGTGGTTTCAGATACCCGAGAAATAGGGTAATACACTGGGTGCGTTCTGGTAACATCAATTTGTGACTCACTGGTACACAGAAGATGTAAGTAAAACAAGCCAAAATAAAACAGTGCTTATCATGGACTGGAGTGGGAAATGGGAAGATGTAGGTAAAAGGATAAAATGTAGTAGATCTATAAGATGAAAATGTCTAATCTGCAACTATGAGAGCTATGGCTAATAAGCAATTATTAGGAATTTTGGTTAAGAAGCAGATTTTAGCTTCTCTTGTCACAAAAATGTAACCATGTGAGATGATAGATATGTTAATCTGCTTTATCATTGAGAGCATTTTACTGTTCTAAACATGTTCCATAATGTTATGTTGTAAACCTTAAATATATACAATAAAATCAAATTTTTAAAAATAAGCTTGGCACGGGAGCACACACCTGAAATCCCAGTGGCTCAGGAGGCTGAGGCAAGATTATCACAAGTTATCAAAAGTAGCCTTGGCAACTTAGAAAGGCTCTGAGCAACTCAGCAAGACCTTGTCTCACTCAAATAAAAAAGATCTGGGGATGTCGCTCAGTGGTTAAGCACCCCTGGGTTCAATCCCAGAATAAATAAATAAATAAATACCAAAATAAATAAATAAATTAATTAAATAAAGCCAACTGGGAGTGAGTGTTAATAGAGACAAGAAGTGGTTGATGAAATGTTGGCCTACTCTAACATTACATGGAGAATAAAAAGCACATAAAAAATTGAGACTGTGTTCTTTCCTGGAAGCAAATGAAGTCTATCAAGAAGGGAACAACTGAGAGGTAGGCACTCGCCGGCCCGGAACGAGAGGCCTAGCCGCCAGTTTGTCTGGCCTCCAGGGCCCAGAGTGGATGCTCCCTGCTGCTGCACGCAGGGCCAGACCTGGGGAAGGGCCTCCTCCACTCCTGGGAGGAGTGCGACCTGCCCAGCTGCGACCAGAACAAGAGGAAGGCACCCGCCCGCATGAAAGAAGAGACCCAGCCTCCAGTTTGCCTGGCCTCCAGGGCCCAGAGTAGCATCTCCCTGCTGCTGCATGCAGGGCCCAACCTGAGGATAAGCCCCCTCCACTCTTCCACTGTGCCAGTCTGCAACTGGCCAAAGATGCAGCCTTGACTCCACTAACAGGATTGCTGACTGGACATGATCCAGGTCAATTGGCTTAAACTGGAAGGGAACAAAGAAGGGCTTCCAAGGGTCCATTTTGTTTGAGACTTGTTCCTGGGTTCAACATTTTCCTTTTTGTTTGTTTGTTTTGTTGTTTCTTAGGGTTTTTTTTGTTTGTTTTTGCTTTGTTTTTGTTTTGATTGACAGTGTGTTTGTTTGCTTCTGCTCCTCTTTTCTTTCTTTCTTTCTTTTCTTCCTTCTTACTTTTGTATTTTTTCTTCTTCCTTCATCTTCCCTATTTATACCCTGCCATTGCATACTCAACAGAGGCAAAAACAAGTTATACACAGAAATTGGGATTTTTAGAACGGGTACAATTGAAATATATAGCAAAGTGGTGTTATATATAGTTTATTCTCTATTTTCTAGACTCACTCTCTCTCCCCTCTTTCTTACACTAATTTCTACTCCTTGGTCATTTTTCTTTTCTTTTCCATCTTTCTTTATTTCTTCTCTCAACTGCTGCATAAGTTAGGTTTATATATAAATCAGTCTTTCCACTTAATCATTCACTCCATTCTCATTCCTCTCTCGTCTGCTGATACTAAACCACTTCCATAGAACTCTCTTTTCATACTTTCTAAGAAAGAACAAGTCAATACACTCACTTCCTTCTTCCTAAATATATCACCTCTGTGTCCATTACTTGAAACTATAAAACCCCATCAGAAGTGTACAGAGTAAATTGGAAACAATATCTGGGTTAACTAAATCTGTACATTGTGATCAAACTGGGATTCTCTGAATAGAAAGTGTTTGGTTTTAAAGTGTAAAGGAAATACAAGTCCGGTATGGTGATGCCACCTGCTTCACTTTTCTGCTCAGAATTGCTTTGGCTATTGTGGGTCTCTTATTTTTCCAGATGAATTTCATGACTTCTTTTTCTATTTCTTTGAAGAATGACATTGGGATTTTGATTGGAATTGCATTAAATCTGTATAATGCCTTAGGTAGTATGGACATTTTGACAATATTAATTCTACCTATCCAAGAGCAAGGTAGGTCTTTCCATCTTCTGAGTTCTTCTATGATTTCTTTCTTTAGTGTTCTATAGTTTTTGTTATAGAGGTCTTTCACCTCTTTCGTTAAGTTGATTCCCAGGTATTTTACTTTTTTTGATGCTATTGTAAATGGGGTAGTTTTCATCATTTCCCTTTCAGAGGCTTTGTCGCTGATGTACAAAAATGCCTTTGACTTATGTGTATTGATTTTTTATCCTGCAACTTCGCCAAATTCATTTACTAGTTGTAAAAGTTTTCTGGTAGAGTTTTTTGGTTTTTCTAGGTATATTATCATGTCATCAGCAAATAGTGCTAATTTGAGCTCTTCTTTTCCTATCTGGATCCCTTTAATTCGTTTTGTCTGTCTAATTGCTCTGGCCAGAGTTTCCAGTACTATGTTAAATAGCAGTGGTGAAAGGGGACATCCCTGTCTTGTTCCAGTTTTTAGAGGGAATGCTTTCAATTTTTCTCCATTTAAGATAATGTTAGCTCTGGGCCTTGCATAAATAGCTTTTATAATGTTGAGATATGTTCCTGATATTCCTAGTTTTTCCAGTGTTTTGAACATAAAGGGGTGCTGTATTTTGTCAAATGCTTTTTCTGCATCTGTTGAGATAATCATATGATTTTTATCTTTAAGTCTATTGATGTGATGTATTGTGTTTATTGATTTCTGAATGTTGAACCAGCCTTGCATCCCTGGAATAAACCCCACTTGATCGTGGTGCACTATCTTTTTGATATGTTTTTGTATCCGATTTGCCAGGATTTTGTTGAGGATTTTTGCATCTATGTTCATTAAAGAGATTGGCCTAAAGTTTTCTTTTTTGGCTGTGTCTTTGCCTGGCTTTGGAATTAATATTGGCCACATAGAAAGAGTCTGGAAGAGCTCCCTCTTTTTCTATTTCTTGAAATAGTTTGAAGAGCATTGGTATTAGTTCTTCTTTGAAAGTCTTGTAGAACTTGGCTGTAAACCCATCAGGTCCTGGACTTTTCCTTGTTGGTAGCTTTTTGATGACGTCTTCTATTTCTTCGCTTGTCATCGATCTGTTTAAGTTGTGTATAGCCTCCAGATCCAGTTTAGGCAAATCATACAACTCTAGAAATCTGTCAATGTTTTCAATATTTTCTATTTTATTATAATACAAGTTTTCAAAGTAATTTCTAATTATCTTCTGTATATCTGAGGTGTTTGTTTTGATATTCCCTTTTTCATCACAAATGTTAGTAATTTGAGTTTTTTCTCTTCTTCTTTTTGTTAGCATCGCTAAGGGTCTGTCAATTTTGTTTATTTTTTCAAAGAACCAACTTTTAGTTTTGTCAATTTTTTGAATTATTTCCTTTGTCTCAATTTCATTAATTTCTGCTCTGATTTTAATTATTTCCTGTCTTCTACTGTTCTAGGTGTTGGTCTGTTCTTCTTTTTCTAATGCTTTGAGGTGTGATGTTAAGTCATTTATTTGTTGTTTTTTTTTTTTTTCCTTTTAAGGAATGAACTCAGTGCAATGAATTTTCCTCTTACTACTGCCTTCATAGTGTCCCAGAGATTTCTATATGATGTATCTGTGTTCTCATTTAATTTTTTAATCTCCTCTTTGATGTCTTCTTCAACCCCTTGTTCATTCAGTAGCATGTTGTTTAGCTTCCAGTTGTTGGAGTAGTTTTTCTTATTCCTTGTTTTGTCTTTGATTTCCAATTTCATCCCTTATGGTCTGATAGAATGCAGGGTAGTATCTCTGTTTTTTTATATTTGCTGAGAGTTTCCTTATGATACAATATATGGTCTATTTTGGAGAAGGAGCCATGTGCTGCTGAGTAAAAAGTGTATTCTTTTACTGAGGGATGAAATATTCTATATATGTCCGTTAGGTCTAAGTTTTTAATTGTTTTAAGTAGGCCTACGGTTTCTTTGTTTAGCTTTTGTTTGGATGATCTATCCATTGGTGAGAGAGGTGTGTTGAAATCCCCTAGAATAACTGTGTTGTGGTCCATTTTACTCTTGAACTTGAGAAGAGTTTGTTTGATGAATGTAGGTGCTCCATTATTTGGGGCATATAGATTTATGATTGTTATATCCTATTGATGAATGGTTCCCTTAAGTAGTAAGAAATATCCATCTTTGTCCCTTTTCATTAGCTTTGGCTTGAAGTCTACCTTATTTGAAATGAGAATGGAAACCCCTGCTTGCTTCTGCAGGCCATGTGAGTGATAAGACTTTTCCAGCCTTTCACCTTCAGTCTATTGATGTCTTTTTCTACGAGGTGTGCTTCTTAGAGACAGCAAATTGTTGGGTCATTTCTTATAATCCATTCAGATAATCTGTGTCTTTTGAATGGCGAGTTTAGGCCGTTAACATTCAGGAGAGAATACTTTCATTATTATTGAGAATTATTCATTATTGAGAATTATTTCATTATTATTGAAATGTGATTTTTATTCCCATCCGTTTTTATTTGTATTATGATCTTTAGCTTGATTTGATTTCTCTTCTGGTTGGTATTTCCCTTAGTTTAAAATCTCCCTTTGTTGGTTTTCATTGTTATTTTTCTCTTCTTCTTCTTTTTTAAAAAATATTTTTTATTTACTTGCTTTAGTTGTACACAATGTGTTTTATTCAATGCGTTTTATTTGTACATGGTGCTGAGGATCGAACCCGGGTTGCCCATGTGCTAGGCGAGTGCTCTACCACTGAGCCACAATCACATCCCTTTTCTCTTCTTCTTCATGAAAAATGTTGCCCAGGATGTTCAGAATTGCTGGCTTTCATGTTGTGAAATCTTTTAACTTTTGCTTGTCGTGGAAGGTTTTTATTTCATCTTCGAATCTAAAGCTCAATTTTGCTGGGTATAAGATTCTTGGTTGACATCCCTTTTCTTTCAGAGCTTGAAATGTGCTATTCCAGGATCTTCTTGCTTTTAAGGTCTGGGTAGAAAAATCTGAACATAGTCTGATTGGTTTCCCCCTATATGTGATCTGCTTTCTTTGTCTTGTGGCTTTTGTATTCTCTCCTTGCTCAGTATATTAGGCATTTTCATTATAATGTGTCTTGGTGTGGATCTGTTGTGATTTTGTGTGTTTGGTGTTCGGTAAGCCTCTTGAACTTGGTTTTTGCATTCATTCCTCTAGTTTGGAAAATTTTCTCTAATTATTTTGTTAAATAAATTACTCATTCCTTTGGCTTGAAACTCTGCCCCTTCCTCTACGCCAATCACTCTTAAGTTTGGTCTTTTTATGTTGTCTCATAATTCTTAGATGTTATGTTCTTGATTTCCTACGACTTTTGCTGTGTAATCTAAATTTTTCTCTAGGATATATATTTTGTCTTCATTGTCTGAGGTTCTTTCTTCCAAGTGGTCTACTCTGTTGGTGATGTTTTCAATTGAACTTTTATTTTGGTTTATTGCTTCTTTCATTTCAGGAATTTCTGTTTGGTTTCCCTTTAGAACCTCTATTTCCCTATTGAAGTGATATTTTACTTCCTGTATTTGTTTTTAGAGTTCTTTGTCAAAATGATTTTTTTCCACCTGTATTTGCTCCCTCATCTCATTTTTCAGTTCGTTCCTAAGTCCCATAAACATTTGGAATATGCAATTTCTAAATTCCATCTCTGGCATTTCACCAACTGTGCTTACCATGGAATCTACTGATGAGGTATATTGATTTGTTTGTTTCACTTTCTTCCCTTGTTTCTTCATGTTGCTTGTGTGTCTTTTCTTCCTGCACTGTGGGACCTTGACTATTTCGATTTTACCTTAAAGCCTTATGTTGCTCCTGCAGTACAATGGTATCAGATCCCATTGTAATTCCTTTACACTTTAAAATCTAACACTTTCTATTCAGAAAATCCAAGTTTGATCACAATGTACTGATTTAGTTAACCCAGATATTGTTCCCAATTTACTCTGTACGCTTCTGATGGGGTTTTATAGCTTCAAGTATTGGACACAGAGGTGATATGTTCAGGAAGAAGGATGTGAGTGTATTGAATTGTTCTTTCTTAGAAAGTATGAAAAGAGAGTTCTATTGAAGTGGTTTAGTGGAAGTGGTTTAGTATCAGTAGACGAGAGAGGAAAGAGAATGGAGTGAACAATTTGGTAGAAAGAACAATTTATATATAAACCTAACTTATGCAGCCGTTGAGAGAAGAAATAAAGGAAGATGGAAAAGAAAAAAAAATGACAAAAGAGTAGGAATTGGTGTAAGAGAGAGGAGAGAGAGAGAGTCAAGAAAATAGAGAGTAAACTATATATAACACCACTTTGCTATGTAGTTCAATTGCACCTGTTCTACAAATCCAAAATTCTGCATATAACTTGTTTTTGCCTTGTTGAGTATGCAATGGCAGGGTGTAGATAGGAAAGATGAAGGAAGAAGAAAAGATGCAAAAGTGAGAAGGAAGAAAAGAAAGAAAGAAAAGAGGAGCAGAAGCAAACAAACACACTGACAATCAATGCAAAAAACAAAGCAAAACAAAACAAAACAAAAAAACAACAACCAAAACCAAAAAACCAACAAAACAAACTAACAAAAAATAGTCGAACCCAGGAAGAAATCTCAAACAAAATGGACCCTGGGAAACCCTCCTTTTTTACTTTCCAGTTTAAGCCAATTGTATTGGATCATGTCTAGACAGTCAGCGATCCTGTTAGTAGAGTCAAGGCTGCACCTTTGGCCAGTGGCAGAATGGCACAGAGGAAGAGTGGTTCAGGGGGGTTGTGTGTCAGCAGATGAATGGCGCCGGGAAAGGGACCCTCCAGAAAGCACACTTTCCCCACGCCCACCCACAGTTGTAGCTTCTTGGGGCCGCTGCGCTGGCCTCAGACACACCCTCCCCTGCTGGTTGCCCGAAACTCACCCAGGTGTGCTCTGTTCTCAGAGCGATGGCGGCTCCCTGGATGTCTGCAGCTGCTCTTCTTTTCTGCCTTGTTCCTTTGTCCAGGTCGGCTACTGTTTTCCTCAAAGATGGCGGTGCTCTCCCTCTGCTCAACAGCAGTTCTGCAGACCTTTGTGTCACTCCAGAGCGTGCAGGATCGGCTTGGCAAGTTGTGTGAAAGAGCTCTATGTGGACACCGCTCGCGCTTCTAGGCTCCTTTCTATCCTTCTTTGCTGATCAGTTTCAAAGCCGCTGTGTGGAT
The DNA here is from genome assembly GCA_025594165.1 of Tamias sibiricus. NCBI lineage: Eukaryota > Metazoa > Chordata > Mammalia > Rodentia > Sciuridae > Tamias > Tamias sibiricus. The sequence goes on from CM046657.1 coordinate 136,839,476, forward strand.
TGTCCCCTTATCACAATGTTATTGGGAGGCTGCTGGCAGCCACCGACACCGCTGCTTTGGACTGTGGACCGCTCCAACTCTGCCCCTGCCCGTCGCGGTCCGGAGATCACAAATATTTTTTAAATAAAAGTTCTTTTTTAAATAAAAGAATGATCTGAGTTTCAGAGATGTTAAGAAACTTGCTTAATGTAACTCATTGAACATCTCCAGATTCCAAGTTTAATGTTCTTACATCTGCATTAATAATAATTCTAATAATTAACACTTAATAAACACTCAGTTTCTATAGGGCATTATACTCATGTAATCATACATTACAAAACTTCATCCACACAGCACATCTATCAGGTAGCTGCCACTGAGTCCTTGGGGATTCAAGGAAGTCAAGTCATTGCCCAAGACCACACAAGTAGGAGTTGTAGGGCAGGGATTCAAATTCAAACCAGACTAATGTTGAAGTCAGTGGTTGTCATGCACCTTACAACATCCATTATTTGGGGGACTTGTTTTTAACAAATGAAAGTCAATCTGAGTAGGGGACGCACATACCTTTTGCTCAATGGGTAACACTGTAGACCACTCCTAAAATGTCATACCAGGGGCCCCTGACCTGAGATCTCCTGTTTTGGCTTTTGATTGAACTGCTCATTGAACTCCTAACGTGCCTTCAGTATCTTTGGTGCCATGTTCTTCCTCTTCTTTGCTAGAGGAACTCTCACACATCCTTCAAATTTTAGAATAGCCCAAATCCTCTCTGGGAATCTTCCTTTTATTTGTTGTTTCAGTGGGTGCCGTATTTTAGATGTGTGTGCCTGAGCTGAAATCTAACCCCCACCAACCACAAAGTCTTCCTATTACTTTTCTTTCACCATGTTAGGTCTTACAACTTTGTAACCATCAAAGACCAAAGAACATAGAGGTGTTTAAGCAAAGCCTTCAAGTGAAGAAAATAAAAAATTACTTCATACCAGTATGTTTCATTATTTCCCTAAAGCCAGTGAGTCATTTTTAAGCAAAAACAACTTATTTTCTCTATCATTGAGACCATACTTCTGCTCTACCTCCCACTCTGAAGTGGTTTGCCACCTGCTATATGCTGGGAGCAAGAACTTCAGTATGTTTAAGGAGTTTTACGCAGCTCTTTCTGAATTTCGAATATTACTTCTTTGTTCTTAAGTTGCCATTAGCTCTGCTCCAAAGTTCCAGCTTTGGCAAATTGCATTTTCTCTGAAGCTGAATTTTTCCCCTTTCTGTTATTTTCTGAGTTCCTGGTTTCTTTTGTTTTGGGGTGGTTTGCATATTAAAAATAAATGAACAAACAACACTGGTTTCTGTAATAGCTAAAAACCATGATGCTAACTCTCATGAGTGAACTATCACATAAGCAGAAAATCACACATGTTAATGCCATTTTTGATCCTTAGAGTGAAGAAAGGAGGATGTAGTCAGAATGACTTCTGCAACTATGTATCCCTAGATTATAGCCTTTTCAGTGACTCTAGGATAGACTGTTTTAACTGACTCTAAAGCTCACCTCAGCTCAGATCTAGGTGAGCAGAGAATAATGCTTACAGGTATAGTTTCAATAATAATCTTATATTAGGTTCTTCTTCCTAATAAGATACTGCAAAAACCAGGGTTGGGGTTGACTACTGGAAGTAACCACCATGAAAAATGTTTAGCAGGAACTTGAGACATGCCACATTCTCTAGAGAAGGCTACTCCATTATTACCGCTAAAATCAAATAAGAAGTACTATAGAATATTGACAAGTGACAAGACTTACACTGGATCCAGTTTTAAATCTTATTTTGTTAATTTCTTAGAAACTATCATGTAGGACAAGACATTTTATTTCCCTGAATTCCAATTTACCTATTCTTAAGTAGATAATCATAGTTCATTAAACTTGACAGCATATGCATATTATGATAGTACCTGTATGTAGTAGGTGCTCAATAAAAAGTGAAAGTTACAAATACATGCTGCATAGCAGTTTATGAATCACATTTGCATAAACAAAGCAAACTTGTGAGAAAGACAGTTTCTATCTCTGCCACGAATGTGCACTAGGAACCTGTTTTTTTTTTTTTTTTTGGGGGGGGGAGAAGGGGTGTACTGGGGATTGAACTCAGAGGCACTTGGCCACTGAGCCACATTCCCAGCCCTATTTTGTATTTTATTTAGAGACAGGGTCTCACTGAGTTGCTTAGCACCTCACTTTTGCTGAAGCTGGCTTTAAACTCTCAATCCTCCTGCCTCAGCTTTCCCAGCCACTGGGATTACTGGCATGCGTCACCACGCCTGGCTCCTTGTTGCTTTTTATTACTCTGTCTTCTGTTTATATCATGTGTAGTCCATGGCAAGGGATAATTTTATATTCATATTTTTATCTCAGAGCCTAGAAGAGCCTATGGAGCAGTAAACTTTCTTTAATACTTTCTGAACTTTGACAGGTTCAGTGACTTCTTCAAGTCCCCAGAGCAAGAAATTTCCCAACTCAGTGTGGGCTACACATTGTTATCAAGTCCAATAAACTTTCCACTAGAGTTTTCCAATGGTTGTATATTATAGCAGTAGGGTGTTTACTGGTGGCCTAGAACTTTAAATAAACTAATTGCTCTAGATGTGATTTTATTGTAAACAAAATTTTCCATTCTTAGGGAAAACACATTAAAAGAGAATCTGCCTTTCAACAGCACTATAGAGTGCCTTTGTGGAGGCAATTCCTTCTTCAGAGTGAAGAACACATCTGGAGTGGTATTTAGCTTGAGGTCTGATAGTTCATTTTTCTCGTTCTGAGGCATGATTACTGACTTGAATGCTCTTTGTACATTAGCTGTGACAGGGATAATGTTTGCAAGCCTTTAATTTATGTGGTTAGAGGTCAGAATAATGTTCTACTGATCTCATTTTGATGTTTCTTATTTCCCGGCAGATCCTTTTCATTAGTTGGTATATATTTTCCTTCAATGGATATCACTTGAGAAATGAAGATGTTAAAAGATTCACTTTCATTGCAGAGAACATTGCTACCATTTTAGAATGAAAAGTTATAAAAAAGGATCAACAGTCTTTTCTTTCTTTTTTCATAATGGACAATCAAACTCAGACTTTCAGTAACTTGGCATTGAAGAAAACCACCATATTCCTTGAAGAATCTGTTTTTTGAACTCCTTGATTGACATGAAGTCACTAGAAAGATCTAGAGAGGATACTATGGTTTAAAATGAGAGAAACTGAGGAATAACAATGAGTAAAATCTAAATTACATTGAAAAGGCTCTGTAATGGTTTGGCTATGATGTCCCCCAAAAGCTCAAATGTGAGACAATGTAAGAAGGTTCAGAGAAAAATTGTTTGGGTTATGACAGCTTTAACCTAATCAGTGAATTAATCACCTGACAAGATTAATTGAATGGTAACTGAAGGCAGGTGGAGTGTGGCTGGAGGAGGTGGAGAATTGGGGGTGTAGCTTTGGGATATGTATTTGTATATGGCAAGTGGTATCTCTCTCTCTGCTTCCTGATCATCGTGGGAGCTGCTTCCCTCCTCCACATTCTTCTGCCATGATGTTCAGCCTCACCTGGAGCACTGAGGCAGGGAGTCTGCTGTCTATGGATTGAGACCTCTGAAACTGTGAGCTTCTACATGAACTTTTCCTCCTGTACGATTGTTCTGATCTGGTCTTTTAGTCACAGTGGCCAAAAAACTAACCAAAACAGGCTCTTAAATGCTTGAGGGATACAATTATACAAACTGCCTTCACTTATCAGAGGATGATTTTGTTTAAGATGAAGTTTGTGTGCGCTCAAGGAAGACCCATGAAAAAATTTGAAATTATCATTTAGTGAAATGATGGCAGTAAGGTTTTCACTTGTGCATCAACCAGAATGGCTGATCTTTCTCACTTCCAGTAGGAAGGAACACTATGGATAAATAGCACTGTGTATACAGTTGGTGCGAAAAGAGGAAATGACAACATACATGCTATGAGTTTGCCATTGTGGACCCAGACAAAGCCTCAGGTTAGTTCTGAGGAAAATGTATATCCATTTTATTGTTTTCATAATTTATCTAAATATTCTCTGGATGTTTCCTTGCAACTCGCAGTAATTACACATCTGTGATTTATCTATCTTATTTCTACTCAGAGTAAATTTGGGGCACAACTCTGTAATATGCCAACTAAATGGGGAGCAGATCATAGGCACTTAAATTTCTCAAGTTATTTTTTCTAGAATTTGTCGATAGCAGGAGCAAGCCTGAGCAGACTTCTGTATCTCTCTCCTCAAAGGATCCCTTTGGCAATAGATGAAGCATATACCAACATGGAGTGCTTTTGTTAAAATAACCATCCAGAAACAGTGGGAGATTGCTCTCTGTATTGTTTGGACATCTTTAAACAAAACATTGAATCCAGCATTACAAAGTCATTTAGCAGAGCCCCTGTTTTATTGAACTACTATAAAGAAATAATAACTTCTTGGCATAATTTCCCTTGGGTTTTGTGTTGAAATGTAGCTTAACTCAGGAAGGCCCCAAAGGGATCTCTTACTGCTCTACTATCCACTCTATGCGAGTTTTCTATGTAGCAATCATGCATAGTTCCTTCAGCAGATCTTTCTAGAGTCTACTCCAGGATTTAATGATTGACACAAGGCAAAACGTTTTACTTACAGAATTTTCTAATTTCCCTCAGTGTCCTACAGTGAATCCCCAACATGTTCCCCAAGTTTCTTTCCATCCTGTTTTCCTTCTTCCCTTTCTTTCTCTCTTTTCTCACCCATCCCTACCTTTTTCTTCTTTCCCTTCTTTTCACCCATTACTCTCTTGCTCAATCAGCTAGTCAAAAATAAAAGAAACAAAAAAATAGACATCACCTTCCTCTATGAACTTCTTTCCCAATCAAGGACATACTGGCTCAACAACATAATGAATTTATAAAACATTGGCAGTAGATGTGTACTATTTCAAAATGATATTCATGAAGCCTTAGGTGGTATTGAACGTGTGCCTTCTGTTCCATTTCAGGAAGATATTCATGGCCCAAAGCTTACTGCTTGGGTTTTGCATTTATAGCTAATGACATATGAAAACAATATGAATACCAGGAAATAAACTCTTTCCCCCATATATCTGCAACAGTTTTCTTCTGATTTAATTCTTTTGATTCATCAAGTTAATCTCAAAATCCTTGTAGTGATCATTTCCAAATGAAGGTCTGTTGACATGTGACAGACATAGTGGTCACGATAGATGAACTGAAACCTGACTCAGAGGAGAAGGGGTTGTATTAAACACATCCTGCCCCTTCTTCCTGCCACACGTACATCAGCCTCCTGGTAATTTTGAAAATGAGCTCAGCTGAGTGTATGTACTAGACAGAGATTTGCTCCCCCTCTTTTCCAGGATTAAAGTGTTTGGTTTTAACAAGAACTTCAGAATTAATCTTTGTGTGCTTCCTTATCTTTTCTTGCTCCGCTGAGCTTTTTAAACATAAATGCCCTGAAGCAGCACACCACTCATCTTAAAACACTGGAGGCTCAGAGTGCCAGGATCAGAGGGTTCTCTTTACCATTATGTCTTAGAAACTAGTCACAGGCTCTGGTCTCTTTTTCGCACGCACTGGGGAAAACCATTGCTCGACTCCCTGGGCCTGCCTGGCCTGAACTTTCACATTTCTTCTCCATCAACACCACCAGCAACATTGGGTTCAGGTTGTAATATCAGGAAAAAATGTGACCTATTTAATTGCTTAGGAGCAAAACAACCAACAAAAACCTTCCACAAAAACAGTCTTTAGAAATGGATGTATTGTTTTTCTGTACCAGAAGCTCAGGGAAGGTGCTCAGAGCAAAATTTTCATTCCTAATTTGTTTGTTTTATTTTTTAGTGTTAGGGATGGAGCCTCATGCATGTTAAGCAGGTGCATGCTCTATTGCCCAACCATACCCCCAAACCCTTATTTTCATTCTTTACCCTATACCAGGATGCAAGCTGCTATTAGGTATACACCATTGTTTTACAAAATCACAGGGAAAAAAAGAGATGTGCTAAAAGAAAAACCTTAGCCAATTCAGATTTAGCAGAGTGTATGTGAGGAAAGAAGATTCACGAATCCTGCGACACTCCAAACCAGAAGATATCCAGAGAGTTCCATTCTACAGTGGGGACAGAAATACTTTGGTTGGTTACTGCTAGGCTTTTGCCTAATTTGGACATGGTCTCAGCAATTAGCAGCCTGTGATTGACTGAAGCTCAGCCACTTGTTGAACAGAGCCTTGGCTGTTAGAAAAAAATATACTCCTAAATTAGGTGCTGGGTTGTTTGTGCACTAAGTTATGTTACAGTTCCTTACATAGGGATTCAACGTAAGCAGGCAGCCTCAGGGCAAGTGTTAGTTTAACACTTGTGTACCACCATCCCTGTCCCAATATATTTTATGAATCAATAAAATAATAGGGCCATTTTTGAAGAGGGCCATTTTTGAGGAATATGTCAAATGATGAAATGTGTTCTAATGACTCACTTACATGATGAAAGGCTCTCTCACCAGTTCTCAGGCTCCCTGGGTCTCTGTGCTCCACAAGATCTTGAAGGAGAGGAAAGGCAGGAATAAAAAGGTCCTGAATAGACCTTCTGCATGCTGCACTACTCTTTTCTCTGCTTCTCATTCCTGGCGTGCATTTTGGGTTCTCATAGACCTAGAGACCCTGTAGTTATTGCCTTATATGCACTTGTATTCCCAGTGATTAGAAGAAAGAGGTTCTCTCAAGTTCTTTAATAAAAGCAGAACACACAGCATTTAGTAATATGAAAGGGGGTGGAAAAGAGAAAGACCTCATGTTGGGAGCTCTATGACATCTGGTCCATTTGCCTCCTGCTCTGAATGCAGTCTCTTACTTGTATGTCTAGCTCTGTTCCAGAATCTGAAAGCAATTCAGACCCTGAGAAGTGGACAATGTATAGCAAGCCTTGGATCAGTAAGTTAGTGACTCTGTTCTGAGCCAGGTTAGATGCTAATTTTGCTATAATCATGAATATCTGGGTGCTTGACCAGTGAACTTACTTCCTTCTGATTGAGTCTTTCAGCAGCCAGGCCCTTATCTTATGCCTACATTATTCTGTAATGCTATCCCTCAATTAAGCCCTAGTTAACCATATTTATGGAAGAAATGCCTCCATGAGTTCATTCTTTCTTTTCTTTTTTCTTTGTAATACTGGAGATCAAACCCAGGGACTTACATATACCTAGCAAGGGCTCTACCACTGGACTATGTTCCCCAGCCCTTTTCTGATTTTATTTTAAGACAGGATGTTGCTAAGTTACCCAAATTGGTCTCAAATTTGTGATCCTCCTGCCTCAACCTACCAAGTAGCTGGGATTACAGGCATTTACCACCCAGGTTAGGACTTGATTTCTTAATTCTGAACACCAAATTTCTCAAGCTTGAATCTGTAATAACTCCACCCACATTTTCTCAATAAATACCATTCACTGACACAGATAACCAGTTGTGCATGGCTGCCTCTTTCATTCATTTCTTTATGTGTGTATGTGTGTGTGTGCGCGCGCACGCACACGCTCCTTCTCTGTTTACTTGAAGCAAAGTATAAGCTTGTAGACATTTTAAAATAATATTTAAGACCTGATGCTTCTTTCCTATTGCTAATTTGAGATTAATATTAGATTACATCCCTGGACCCCCACTAAGACATTTTTGCTCTGGCTTTGATTCATAGAATCTAATATCTGGAACGTATTTACACTCCTAATCTCAATTTCTTCAATTCCTCATACAGTAGACAAAATTCCAAAAAATGTTCCCTCAAATCCCACATCCTAATTCTTGGAACTTGTGAGTACAGTGAGATGTCACTCTTGTGATTATGGCACAGGTAACCTTGGGTTAGGGGATTATCCAGGGACTTTCCTGATCACATGAACCCTTGAAGATTGGAGAATGTTCTCCAGCTGGTCAGAGAAGAAGTTAGAGAGCTTTAATGCTATTTTGTAGATTTGAAAGATGGAGGGAGACACATGCCAACAAATGCCGACAAGTCCTTTGCTGCGCTGCAGCTGATAGCCAGCTAGGAGGGGAGACCCTTCTGATACCCACAAGGAACTGAATTCTGTCAGAGACTTTAATGAACTTGGAAGCAAGTCTTTTTCCAGAGCTTCTTTGATTTTAGTTTTGTGAGACTATGATGATGAAACCCAGTTGAACCTGGTGACTTGCAAAACTGTGAGCTAATAAATTGTTGCTTTAAGCTTCTAAATTTGTGGGTTTTGTTATAGTAGCAAAATGAATATACAGCATCTTCCTTCTCACCTCTGAAACATTAGTAGAAATAAATTGCAGTAGAAATACAAGTATTTTAAGTCTGAGTGAAACATTATATGTACCTGGCAACTTTTTTCTCCATTTAAATGCTTGAGTTTACGAAGCTTTGGGAATTTATACAAGCTATGAAAGTCTATCCTCTTGTTGATGAATGTCCATTATTGCTTATCAAATGTTCAAAGACAAATTCAATAATTTTTAAGATAGAATAATATAAGCTTTTATATGTTGAGTAGAAATGGAACCCGGGTCTCATAAACACAATGCACCAGTCTTTGTATCTAGTAGGAATTGGCAGGGATGACAGAGAATTAGGCTTACTGTTAGCCTTAGTGAAACTGAAGTGTTAAAAAACACTCATCACAGTCATTTAGTTATCAACATTAGAGATAATTAATACATTTAGAGGAATTTAGTTTTACAATAATATACTTTGCTATATCATTTAATATTTTATTCACTCAAATTTATCTTTAGGGAAATAGTGAAGTATTTAGCATAAATTCTAACTTTACTATATGATAAAATGTGAATGTTTTATGAAAGCACACCCAGTAAAACTGGCTTTATTGGATACGTTATTTAAGTTCAGCAGCAGAGGAAAGGGATGTGTAATGATCATGTAAAGTCTAGGTAAGAACACATCAATTTAGTTCTAGTTTGGGAATAGACTTTAGTGTTCAACTAAATGTGAATAATTAGCATTATTTGTGGGTTTTTATAATGTTAAGAAAGCTTTTCTACAAGACCCTGAAAAAATTGAATCTTGCCTGAATAATGGATGTTTATCCCTGGAACATTTATCCATGTTCTAATTGAGTTTTCTAGTTAACTCTGAGTTTTTATTTTTGACCATGATGATTGAAAATCTTGCGTAGGTGTACAGTCCAACTTTTTGGTCTTAACAATACTATGCAGAAAATGAATATATTTTGACCCTATCACAAGATCAAAGTTATTATTAATCAAGGGTTAATGTCAAATTTTGTTTTTAGAGTATACTCAAATGTATTTTTCTGAATTTTAAATATATCAATAGTCATTTTCTTTCCAAGTGAAATGAAAGAGTAATATAAAATTGTGTGACAGCTTCTTTGATTTTCTTCAGGTAACTGAGAGGCATAGTATACTCACATATAATTATTGTGTATACCATCCATAAAATTATGGAAAAAGAGAAACACAGAGAAAAAATTTAAAAAAACACACATAATCTCAATGCTTGCTTTTAATCTCCTGGGGTATATTTTTGAGTTCTTTTTCTACTTATGCAATTATATTAATCAAGTTAATAAAATAGTAAATATAACATCAACTACATTGAATACTATGGTAAATGTGAATTAAACTGTAATTCACTATATCCAGTTATAACATTGTGATTTATTATAACATTATATTAAAATACAAGCATAGAATGATTATTCTGATACATGAATTTGAAGAAATATTCACCAAGTGGGAAATAGGAATAGGAAAGATGAAGAAATCAGTCTTTAAGAAAGAGAAGGGTGATGGAAAGGGTAAAATATTAGAACTCCAAATGTAAACATAGGCTAACCTCTTTCTAATGGAAGAGAGAAGTGACAGAGTAATGGCTAATTTAAAAGCTGTTTATATTAGTCTTGGAATGCCGTCAGAGAGGCAAAAATACACACATACTCAGACACATGTATATCCCCCTTGGACCTTACTGGGTGGTAGCAAGGAAACACTGAGTTAGTGAGGATAAACCACAAAACATTCCACCATTGATGAGTAATTGAGGGTGACTCTCTTCTCAACAATATACAATCTGTTTGAGTCCTGACATTCAAAGAACCCAGTGTTTCTGCACAGGCAGAGGAATTTTCTGGTGTACTGAAGGATGTCTTTTCTTCCCCTGTAAATTTGATTGTACAATTTTAAAACTGGAAGGAATCTTAGAGACATTTTGATACTAATTCATTTAATGAAGGAGGATATTAAAATCCAGGGAGGTAAAGTGACATGCTGAGAGTTATTAAGCCTTTCCAAAAATGGTCAAGAACTCTTATCCCTTAATTTACAGTTCACTGCCTTCTCAATTATACAATGAAATTAATTAATAAACATCTACTGAGGACTTTATGTTCAGGGAGATATTTAAATGTAGTGATAAAGAAATCTATATTATCTCTGTCCTTAATGCACTTGTATATACATGAATCAATTTGAAAATAAAAACACATACTAAGTTAATAATCACATGAATTAGACTGAGCAATAACAGATACAAGGAGAAAGGATATTGGGTTGGAGCCCATTAGAAAACAAAAATAAGGAAGATGTTTTAGAAACAAGTTTCAGAGTTTGAAACAGAACTGCCTTTGGAAATAATTATCACAATGATTTGCAATTTTCAAAATGCTATGTTTGTTGCTGTTTAAAACCTGGTGCTAATTTTTAATTTTATTCCATTGTTCTTAGAGAATATAGTCTGTCTAATTAATGCTGTAAATGTTTTGTTAATATTTTTTTGCTGTAATGGGTTTAAATTTGTGCATGTATTTGATGGATGCTCTAAAAATCTACCCTGGATATATTATTCAAATCTCTATGCTCTTCTGCTGATTTTTCTTTTAATAACTGTACATTCTTCATGTACTCTTCTATAAGATCTATGTTTCTACTAATATTTTTTCATATTTCTATTAATTTTGCTTCATGTATTTGAAAACTGTGTTACTGAACAAAATTAGATAACTTCTATATTTTCATGGTGGTGTCTTTTTTAATTCACTTAATGACTTTTTCCCTTCAATTCTTCTTTGTCTGAAATTAATATGCTCACCTCTATTATTTTATTTGCTTGCCAATCTTTACTAAATCTATTTTTATTTGTTGTTTTTAGATATGCATGACAGTAGGGTGTATTTTGCCATATAATATACACATGACGTACAACCCATTTCAATTTGGATCCCATTCTTGTGGTTGTTGATGTGGAGGTTCATGATGTGGAGTTTCACTGGTCATGTATACATACATGAGCCTAGGAAAATTATGTCTGATTCATTCTACTGTCTTTCTTATTCACATCCTCTTTCCTTCTCTAAATCTCTTTTTTTTTGCAAATGCCATTAATTTATTTTCTTTTATTGTTTGTATTTATTTTTGTGAATTGTGCAGCTACAAACATTGAGATAGCTGTTTTTTTACTCTGTACGTTTCTGATAGGGTTTTATAGCTTCAAGTATTGGATACAGAGGTGTTATGTTTAGGAAGAAGGAAGTGTCCCTTGAATTGTTCTTTCTTGGAAAGTATGAAAAGAGATATCTATTGAAATGGTTTAGTGGAAGTGGTTTAGTATCAGTAGACGATGGAAGAAAAGAGAAAGGGGTTGACAATTAGGTAAAAAGATCAATTTATATATATAGTAAGTTGGAAAAGAAAAAAAAAATGATAAAGAGTAGGAATTGGTGTAAGAGAGAGGAGAGAGAGAATCAAGGAAATAGAGAGTAAACTGTATATAACACCACTTTGCTACCCAGTTCAATTGCGCCGGTTCTAGAAATCCCAAGTTTTGCGTATAACTTGTTTTTGGCTCTGTTTAGTCTGCACTGGCAGGATGTAAACATGAAAGATGAAGGAGGAAGAAAAGATACAAGGGTGAGAAGGAGTAAAAGAATGAAAGAAAAAAGGGAGCGGAAGCATTGTTTCGTGTGCACCGCCCAGGCGGTTTTGCAGGAGCCTCGCGGCTCCAGCCGCTGCAGACAGCTTGTCTCTTTCTCTCTCTGGTAGTGGTAATCAAACCATCCAGGATTCGGTTTTTTCAGTCCATTTTTAAGTGTGCCTTTTCAAAATACCACAGTTGTTTTATATATTTTTGGCAATAGCTTTATTGATATATCATTTATAAATCAAACAACTCTACTAATTTAAAGTACACAATTTCATGGCCTTTATTGTCACAGACTTGTTGAGCCAACACCACAATTTTATAGTGCTTACATTATCCCAAAGTGAAATCCTATGCCTTTTAGTCATCCTTTCCCATTCTCTAACTCCAGCCTTAGGCACCTCTTAATTTACTTTCTGTCTGTATACACTTCCTACTATGCACATCTTATATAAATGGAATCACGTCATATATGGTCTTTTGTGTCTTTTTTTACAACATAATATTTTCATATTGTAATATATATGTCACTCATTCCTTTGCAAGCTGAATAATATTTCTTGTATGATATACCAGCTTTTGCTTATGTGTTCATCAATTGGTGAACATTTAGGTCATTTCCACTATTTGATGAATAAATTTGCTGTGATCATTTGTGTATAAGGTTTTGTGTACACTTGGATCTATACTTAGCAACAGGATTGCTGATTCAAATGGTATCCTATGTTCAGTTTTTGAAGAATTGCTGGACTGTTTTTTAAAGTGTCTACACTGTTTTCCATTTTCACCAGCAGCATAAGAGGGTTTCGATTTCTCCTCGAACATGTCAACACATTTTATAGTCTGTCTTTTTTACTATAACTAGACTAATGGGTACAAAGTGGTATCACATTGTGTTTTATATTTGCATTTCCCTTGTGATTGATAACATTGAGTATTTTTCATGTGCTTGTTGGCACTTGTATACCTTTGAAGAAATGTCTATGGGCTTTATTTTTAATGCGCATTAGAGTTAGTGCATTTAAGAAGACATTACAGCCATTGATTGATCCAATATTTTCTATCAAGTTATATTTTCTTTTTCTTATTATTTTGTTTTACAAATTTTATTTATTCTGATGTTTCCAGATGATCTGGCATTTATTAATACTATTTTAATTATTCTGATGTTTTAATTTAATATATATATATAATTTTATTAACACATCACTGGTTATTAAAATGAGAATTAAAAAGTATACTCTGAGTTCCACTGAGGTAAAATGAAGCATTTGCTAAATTTTTACTTCCACTTTTGACTCAATTCCCAGATTTTGTAAATAGAAGCTTGGATGTGAGAATCATGTTATGGCTATCAGATTATCCTAGAATCATGTTACAAACATCCTATATTACAAATTAGTTTACATTTAACTCACATTTAGTAAAACTCAATTCTATTCTATACTTAATGTTAATTAGTACAAATTTGAAGTTTTCAATTGTTTTTCCATAACCACTCTATCATTTTTGTTTCATTAACTTGTCAGTTATTATGTATTATATAAAATATAATTTTTTTCAGGAAAAGCATGAGTTAGCATATCTGGACAATGGCACATCTAGAGAAAATCATTGCTGTCACATATAACTAACAAATTAAAAGGCAATAACATTTGAGCCAGATGTGGTGGTGCACACCTGTAATCCCAGCAGTTTGGGAGGCTGAGATAGGAGGATCCCAAGTTCAAAGCCAGCCTCAGCAAATTAGTGAGGCACTGAGCAACTTGGTAAGACCCTGTCTCTAAATAAAATACAAAATAGGGCTGGGGATGTGGCTCATTGGTCGAGTACCCCTGAGTTAAATCCCCAATACCAAAAAAAAAAAAAAAAAAAAAAAAAGGCAATAACATTTGGATATAACCCTTTGATTCAAATATATATACTTATTTTCCTATTGTTCAAAAATACTGGAGACTCAAATATAAGTTTGATGATAAAACATTATAACTTTTTCATTTTTATGATGTTTCTTCTAGTTTATTTAAGGATATTTTCATTATTCTTATATTTAATATTTTTCCAGAGTATTTTTACCTCTACAGCAGTCTAATACTTCCCCCTTACCTGTGGAATACTTTGTGTGGTTTCAATTACCACCATGATCTGAAACTTTACTGTATTTCATTGAATTGTCATCGCACCCTGTTCATTCAGTCCAGAAATTGGTTCATAATCTTTCCTGGTGTAGTGATTTCATGATATAATTCTCTTCATCATGACACTTGACAGGTAAACAGCAGCAAGGTATTCACCAGTGTCATAAGGATGCACTTCTGTCTTCTTGTGCACTGCCGGCCTTGGGCCTAGAATTCTCAGCAAACACATGTTGTTGTCAGTGTATTTCTGAATGTCAACTTGCATGGTTTGTTTAGGGCTGGGCAATACTAAGGTAAACACATCTTATATGAATAATGAGGACAGAGTATCTGATACCCAAACCAATGATAGTGGCACAGACACAGAAAACCAAATTATGTAAGTCCATACTTTGCAACACTGTAGTAAATTTTGTCAGGTAGAATATTTTGACTGCAATGCACAAATCACCAACAACAAATGCAGGAAGCCATCCATGAATTACGTGAGGATCTTTTCTCCATATGGTAGCCAGGGAAAATTAGGTTTGGTATTGCAAACTCCTGCGGCCATAGATTGCCCAATGCATGTGACCATTTGTCTCTGCTCCTCTAGGAAGATACCTCATAGTAGCTCTGGAGATGGTTGTAACTCATTGGGAATTGAACAGCCCACCTTTAACCTTTTTAGGTGAAGAACATTCTATGGAAGGACTTTGATGTTTCCTGATACAAATAAAGCAGGTGGGCTCCGTTTTGCCAGAGTCTAGAAGCTTGATCCATCTGATCCGCTTGCCTGTCCTGTCCCCGCTTTTGAAACTACTTTCTGTGTCCTGTGGTTTTTCATCCTTCTATTTTTCTTAGCTTTTATTTCTCAGCCAGCCCATTCCACTGAGGGGAACCCAATTTCTACTGCCTGTGCAGGAGACAGGCAAGAAACTAAAGTTTTTTTTTTTTTGTTGTTTTGTTTTTGTTTTTTTTTTTTTTTCCAGACCAGAAAAATGTTCCCTGAACTGACACAAAGAAAGGATGTATATCGTTGTGGACTATTTAATTTCAATACATATTCTCTAGTATTCTGTGCATCCTGATCTTTCAGTGAAGATGGTTTAGTAATAAATGATTTTTACATAATAATCACATAATGGTTTCACTGCACTTTTTTTTTTTTTTTTGCAAAATATTGGCAAAAAAAAATCTGCAATGACTATGTGGTGAAGTATGGTTAAGTGATAAATTCTATAAAACAATTCATGAGTTTTAAGGAAGTTTACTCTAGGACAGTGTCATAATTATTTTATTTTATTATTAGTTATTATTGTTAATCTTTTACCATGCCTACTGTATAAATTATATTCCACTATAGGCATGTATAGGAAAGAACACAAATTCAATTATGCTATTTCAGGCATCCACTGGGGGTTTTAAACTGTATCCCCCATGGATAAAGGGGGGCTACTGTAGTTTTCTTTGTTATTTCAAACCTTCTTTTGTTCTTTTTAAAATTTTTTACAGTTCTGTAAGTACTTAAAATTATGTTTTTGCTTTTTTATGTAAAACTTGCTCTTTTTTCTTAAATATTGTTTTAAACTGACCATTCTTTTTCAACTGAAAGTGTTTCAATTTTATTAAATTCTATTCATCCAATATATGTTGAGCATTATTACTAACTGAGCTGTGCTGACTGCAGACCTATACCTTGTTCTCATGGAAGATAAAGTGTAGTTGACTAAAATTAGTACTAAAAATTAAATAATTTATCTTTTAAGCTGAATCGTAAATTATTTTGCAATCACATATTTTAGATAAGGTTTTCTTCAAGACTTTTGTTTATTTGTATGCTTATGCATCTAATGATAGAATAAGTAAAAGAAAATGCCAAAAAATAAATAAATAAGTAAATTCCACTAGGTGTGTGTGCAATGGGTGGGGAAGTAAATAGGCATGAAGTGAGGAATCGTATTTTACCAGTGAGGATGGCATAGTCCTTCCAGAGAAAGTGAAATTTAAGGATAAATATGATTCAGTTAAAGTCCTGGTGATATTGGCAGGGTGGTAGTTGGGAAGGGAGAGAAGACAGAGAAATTGCTCAGGTGATTTGGAAGAAGAAAAACAAAACATAATTCAGATATGTCATTGAACAAGGCCCAAAAAACTATAACCCATCATCTGATTTTGTCAGATAAAATTTTATTGACTGATATTTGTGCCCATTTGTTTATGTCTGTGACTGTTTCCCTTTTCCAATTGCAGTTGAGTAGGTGCAGAGAGGTCTTATGACCACAAAACCTAACATATGACATTTGTTCTCTGGCTCTATACAGAAAAATGATATCAACTTCTGCTATAGAAGGACAAAATACAGTGTTCGTTGGTTTGCCTGTATATCTAGTTATCTTTATAATGAGAACAACTGGAGCACATCACAGCATTCTGAGCCACTAGGCTTAAATTTGTGGGAGAGATAGTTCATATTTTTACTATCTTTGAGTCAAATAGGTGAAGCACTGGTAAAGTACCCACTTTTCCCCCAGTGTACTCCAAGGATTTGTAGTTTGTGAAAATCCTCATATCCTGGCCATAACTACTACTCTGTTGGCTTTTGTGTCTTTTTTCATGTTGGTATTTTAGAGAGCAATAATGTAAAATCAAAACAAAAATATCTACACAGTTATAATTGTAAAACTGAATTATGGATATCACTTGAGATTTTAATTAGAAAGCAATCTATCTTTGTTAGGTTAGGGCTTGATGACCCAGCCAAACCTTCACCCTCTGGGTTGCTGTAATCTAGTTATTGGCACCATCATTACTTCAATTATCTGGTCTTAAACTACGCCAGTTAACCTTGACACACTCTCTCTTTCTCTCTTTCTATCCTTATATCATCCTTCCCTTTGTGCTTAACAAAACAATCCAAGATTTTTGCATTGATGTTGGTATTGATCTTACTCTCCTTTGCTCCAGTTGCCCTCCTGAAATACCCCATTACTGCACTTTTCCAAGTTAAGATAAATAGAAATAATTAACATTGGTTCCCCAGCCCTGCTCAAATAAAAAAAAAAACTCTTGTGATACACCATTATATACAGCAGGTTTTGGCCAACTGTGGCCTGCAGGCCAAATCTGACCCACTGCCTTTTTTTGTATGGCCTGGGAGCCAAGAATAGTTTTTACATTTTTAATGGTTGGAAAAAAATAAAAAAAAATCAATGCTATTACTTGCAGTATGAAAATTACATGGAATTTAAATTTTCCAATTCATAAATACAGTTTTACTCAAACATAGGTATACTCATTTATTAATATATTATCTATGACTGCTTTCCCCTACAATGGCAGACTTGAATAGTTGTAACATACATGGTGTGGCACAAAAAATAATTACTATCTGGCCCTTACCAGAAATAATTTACCAAACTAATCTATGGGATTAGTTATAACTTTTGTTTTGGTAGCAGAGATTGAACCCAGGGTCTCTTAACCATTGAGTCACATTCCCCAGCCCTTTCTAGGGTCTCCTGAATTGCTTAGGTCCTCACTAAGTTGCTGAGGCTGGTTTTGAACTCACAATCCTCCTGCCTCAGCCTCCCAAACCGACGGTTTTATGTAATCTGACCTATTAATTTGCAACCCCAGCTCCCTTTACACAAATTATCAAACAAGTTAGTTTATTCACTATTTGGTAATTGTATTTCTACTTTTATTTTGCTTTTATTGTAGAGCCTGTATATAATTCCTGACTCCTTATTTCTGTTTTTCTTTAATAATCAATTAAAATTTAAGCTAATCACTTAGAGAATCTTTTTTTATTTGTCCCAACCTCAGTGCTGACACACAATAGTTTCTTCATTAGTCAGGATAATTAATTTCTCTAATCTCAGTGGTTTAGCTCAGTAATGACATATCTCCCAATTAGGATATAGTTTTGGTGATTGGTAGCATCCTTCCCATGTGGTAATTCAGGAATCATGTCTCCTTCTATCTTATGGTGCTGCTAGCTTCTGTTATCTCCCTTAGCATTCTCTCTGGAACCCCTGCATCCAGTATCAAATAGAGAGGATAAGATTGGAAAGTCTATTTTATGGATGGCCTGGAAGTGTTATGCTCACGTTAAACTCACACCACTTTGAACAGGTTCAATTACTTGGCAGGAGAACTGGAAGATTCAGTTTTCCTGGCATCATGGAAAAGGAAATGGAATTGGTGGGCTTCTAGCTGGACTCTATCATACTACCAAACAAATGCTAATTGTTTTATGACTCTTCCAATCAAGAAATGACACTCCTATTAATATTCCCATCCACATGGCATACTGCCTGGTAGCAGTTAAGTAAATACATCTGCATGATGCTATGCCAACTCCATGTCCATTTTAAGTCTGTAAAGTCATCTTCTTTTTAAGTTATTGGCTCATTTGAGGTGCCAGGCTAATTTCAGCCACTTCCAGTTAAACACACCGATATACCATCTTAAATAAGTTGAAAAAGACCATCATGCTGGGTAAAGCTACCAACAGAACATTCCTTAGGAAAGTTTTGACCCCAGAACTTCAATCTTCACTGTGGGGTCATGGCATCATCAGAGTGGTTAGATTTGTACTCTTAGCCAAGTCTCATAGATCCTACTGTGTGATTAAGATTGCACTAGAAAGTATTTAGTTTGCAATAAAGCCAATGATAAGAACACATTCTAAAGGTGCTTTAGATATAAGCTTCTCACATCAATGAAAACATCCACTAAGTCTGAGCAGTAATATTGAATATCCCTCTTACCAGATGAAGTCCCAGTGATATTTTCTTGCATGTAGAACAGTGACTTTTCTCCTTTTACTCAAGATCAACTCATCATAATTGTTCAGGTCCTAATGAACACTGGTAAAATATTCAGTGGTGCCTGAAATTTTTATATTTTTCTTAAGGAGTTTTGAAATGATGCTCCTGAGTGTATGACTAAAAGTATTCTGTAATAAAAGTACATAAAAATGGGTCAACAAAATGAAAGTGTCAATAAAAAATCCTTTCCAGGATGACTTCTAAAGGATGCTTGCTGCTGACCTGACTTTTATTTCTTCTTTAAATATTAATTATTGGTTTGCTAGTTTGAAAGCTTAGCTTTGAGTACAATAGGTCTATTGCTACAAATTTCAGACATTTCTTTTTAAATTTGAAAGAGAAAACTGGATTCTACTGCTCTCATGAGAAGTGTTGGGTTTGCATGGTAGTTCCACCTATATGTAATAAGTTGTTACTACACTTGCTGAGTCTCCATGTTTTGTTTTAATACATTGTTGCACTGGAGATGTTGATGAGGAAATTTGCCCATGAAAAATAACTGAGCAATAAAAAGGAAAAAAAAATAACTAAATAGCAAAGGCAGCACTTTCTGTCGTGAATGTATTCTTTCCTAATCCTGAACCAACTCCTCACATATCCCAAAGAGGCAGTTCAATATAATGGAATTTATGAACTTTGGTGTATAGCCATTTTTTGACCTTGTAACTTAAAAGTGATATGATTTCAGGAACATTCCTCATCTATTAAATTTGTAATAATATCTATCTCAGAAGAATGGTGGGATATTAATCTTAATTAAATTTGATGTTAATTAAATTAATTTTAATTGATTTTGATTAGATTTGTGGGAATTAATTTTGAAAATAGTTACCAGTCATTAAATTATGTATTTTGTGTATTCTTAAAACTTCTGGCTTATACCTAGTTGTCCTATACTTCTGTATTTCTGACTCTGCCCTACTTGCTTATCTATGTTTGTTTTTGGATTGCAAAAGGACAAATGCCTTTAAAAGCTGCCTTAAATACTTTTGGTAAATGTTGGAGTATGTCAGCTATGTATTGCTTCTCAGCATCAGTTTCGTACTTCTTTGTCCTACTTGGGTGCTCTTGGAGCTAGACTCAGCAAATAATGTTTATTCTTTGCCATCTCGCTCAGTGTTCAGCTGTATCAATGCTGTGCATAGAGAGAGGCTGTGAGCCTGAGGAAGAAGATGGGACTGACTTCTTCCTGGTTATGGGTTTTCATGTGATAACGAGTACTTAGGTTTTTTTTTTCTTTTTTTTTTTTTAATAATAGTAGTATGTATTACAATTCATAATGCACATATATAGCATCTTTTTACATACAACTGTTTGTATACAAAGTATATAAATACCATTCAGATCTTCAATCATGCATTTAGGATAATGATATCCATCTCATTCAACCACCAACTTTTTTTTTCTTCCCCCCCTCCCTCCCCCCTTGCTCCCTCCCTTGCCCTCCTTTTCCTTTGACCATTCTAGTGTTCCTCTAATCCTCCTATGTACCCCCATCCAACAACATTGTGAACTAGTCTTTTGCAGGTAAATGGATGAAGTTGGAGAATATAATGCTAAGTGAAATTAGTCAATCTCAAAAATCCAAATACCAAATGTTTTCTCTGAATACTTAGTTTTTGGCAATATCTGTGAGTTTTACTGCACAGGCAGGTGAATAATTCTTACCACATCCATGAAATCTCCTTAGAAGTCTGAATTTGACTCTCATCATCTTTGTGTTTCTCTTTATCCCCCCTTCTCTCAGCTCTTAGGGAAGGCAGCCACTCTCTGCAATTTGTATTTCTGTCATACCGAAGAATTGTTTTCTACTCCACCAGTTGTTAACCACATTCTACCACAATTAACTTACCTAATCAACAGATGTGTCCTAATTAGACTCTGATGGATACACAGAGAATAAGTATGTCTGGTAACATTGATTGAATTCAAAATAACGTTTCTAGTTAATACATCTGAACCAAGCATTCTCTAGAAGTAAAGAAAAATGAATAACAAAAGCCCCTCTCACAGAACTCAAGCATGGTCAATACTTTTGTAAGATACATATATATCATGTTGTAGAAGAAATGCTTGAAATCGTTTTTTTTTTTTTTTTTTTTTTTAGTATTCTAACTTATTTCCAACTTGCTTCTAAAACAACCGTGGTAAGTCATCTTCCATCTGGGCTCCTACATGTCTATGAGAGACTCTTGCATTTTTTGCCATCACTGATTATTACCATGTTATTCCTCATATTCAAATGAATCTATCACCTTATAATTTCCATTACTGAAAACAATTTCACATTCTGGTATAACTGATCAACTCAATAAAAATTTACTAGGCACCTTCTATGTGCCAATCACTGCTCTAGATTTTGGGGATGCATTTGTGAATACAAATAAGAATTCCCAGCCTTACTGAGCATGCATTCCAATGCAGAGGCAAAGAAGAAATTTGTAAACACACAAGGAAAGAAGACAATATTGAGAGGGAAAAAAATAAATGAGGAGGTGCCTGGAAAATGCCTCTTGACTTTTGCTGAGCCAGTCCTCGGTATGGAAAATGGTTAACAGATTGTTTTAATCTTATATTTCACTTTGTGGAATTGAGTCTTTGTATTTGACTTACACAAGTTTGCAGCATTGTTTTTTTCAGTTGTAAGCATTTTCTTCTTAGTGTTATCGATGTTTTAGAGATAATAGTCATCACAGTTCTGCCTAAAGAACACCACCATCAGGAATGGTGTAGCATGTCACAGATTCAACAGAAGCAAATGTATCTGCACAAAAGTAGGCACGAAAGCAGGTAGTATAAGATGAAGGTGGAATGACATGTAATGGGAAACCAATGACATTTATCAGCAAGATGAGCTATCATTTACTTGGTAAAATTGAACAAACAAAAAAGTTTTCTTCCTGTGAATATTTCTCTCTACTTATCTATCCTGTGCAATTTTTTCTGCTTTTCCTTATGTCTCCTACCTATTGCTAGCCCTCTGCATGTTAAAATTTCTCAGTTCTTTCAACACTTCCCTTTCTCAATATACCATGTTTCACAGACCTTTATTATCCTAGTCATCTTCAAGATTTATTGTATTCATACTATTTATTCATCCAGGTCCAAGGATTCAACACTTCATTTTGATTTAACTAATGTATGTAAAAGAAGCCTGTCAATTGAGTAGGGCAGCAGATAGGTATTGGGTAATTTATTTATTTATTTTTAGAAGCAAAGCTTGTTAAATTCTTGACTTTTTTTTTTTTTTTTTTTTTTTTTTTTGGTACCGGGGATTGAACTCAGGGGCACTCGACCACTGGGCCACATCCCCAGCCCCTTTTTTGTATTTTCTTAGAGACTGTGTCTCACTGAGTTGTTAAGTGCCTCGCCATTGCTGAGGATGGCTTTGAACTTGTGATCCTCCTGCCTCAGCCTCCCAAGTGCTGGGATTATAGGCCTGTGCCACCACGCCCGGAAAATTCTTGACTTTTGCTGAGCCAGTCCTCGGTATGGAAAATGGTTAACAGATTGTTTTAATCTTACATTTCACTTTGTGGAATTGAGTCTTTGTATTTGAATTATACAAGTTTGCAGCATTTTTTTTTTTCAGTTGTAAGCATTTTCTTCTTAGTGTTATCGATGTTTTTCTCCTAATTTTCTTGTTCTTTGACAGCATTTAGGTCGGTATGTCTTGCCCTTCAGGAACTGTCACAATTGAAAGTCAGATGTGAGGGACTGTGGACATAACTCAGTGGAACACTACCTGCCTAGGTACATAAGGCCCTGGGTTTAATCCCCAACATCAAAACAAAAACAAAACAAAAATCTCATGTGAAATGTTTGAGTGAACTTTAAAAATTAACACTAGAGTTCCTGCACTGTCAAAATTTCAGCTTCTGAGAATTCCTCAAAATTCCTTCATGCTTTTCTATACCATATACTCTAGAAAGAGATTTTGTTGGGGAGAGAGAAGGAAGTCCCTTGATTCTAGAGTGATATCCATAAATTATGCTTCTGTTAACTTGGATTTATGTAGATTTTGAAAGTAAGGAATAGGTTTTAAGCTAATCTATGAAAAACAGTTTTGATCTATGCTGATAAAAGTTATATTTATATTAGAAAACATCTGAGAAATAGGGGATAAGTGAGTGTATGTGAAAAAAAAAAACATGTCTGAAACATTGTAACACATGGGACCCCGTTTCTTTTAAAAATTAGGTGCTGAAGTATTCATACCCTATAAAAATAGTGTGACAGTCTGGAATGTCATGCTGATTGTGGCTATGGGACCATGGATTTTCTGCAGTCTTAAGGACACAGACATTAGAGCCTGTGGATGAATTTAACAATCATATAATTCATAGCACACTGCTTCAGGTTATATATTAAATTACTTTCTTTATATTTGGTCATAACCTAATCATAGAAAATTGTTGTTACTTGGAAGAATTTCCATTTTCTCTCTTGTAGAGTAGTCCTTTTATTTTGCCAAAGTACAAGAGCATAAAATCTTTCTGAATTGCTATATTGGAATGGTGAAGATGATATGAAATTGAGTCAAAGAAAAGTAGTGGGATTTAAACTAGACAGGATCACAGATCTGGTGGCATGTCTATCCAACAAACGTTTTCTGCTTGATACTATCATGACTGCAAGTTTGCTCAAGAGAGCTCTGTGCCCAGATTTTTTTTTTTTTTTAAACTATCTTCTCAACTGCCATGCAGCTATGGGTAGTCACGAAACTCAACCATATTCAATGATATATAAACAGAAGTCTACTGGACTGGGACTCTGAGAATGCTCTGGTTTTCCCATTTAAAAAGGTTTTTGTAAAGACATCTTGTTCTGGCATGTATTCTTTCGGGGCCTTTGCCTTTCTGTCCTAGAAAATGAATTTAAGGTTGAAATGCCTTCTTGTAACCACGGGCAAACAAATGGGAAGAAGAAAGCCACATAACAAGAGCAGTGGAGTGGACAGACAGGTTGTGTGTGATTGTGTGCCTAACGAACTGCTAATTTTCTAGGGGCCAAAGTCTTCAGACTTTATATTCTATGAGCAAATGTCACCTTCATTATAATAGGTTTTCTTTACATGTAAATGAATGCAATTCTGACTGAGAAATTTGATAAAAAATATGGGTAAATTTGACTTAATGTTTACAGGAAATCTGTAAAGTTAGCAATGTTAAATAAAAGTGAGTCAAATAAATGTCCAAGATGGCTCATTTAATCCTTTGAACAAAACTTTCAGGTAAATGACATCAACAAAATTTGGTTATGTTTGTATTTCTGTGGGTTCCATAGTAGGCCATCAATACTGGGTTGAATTTAGCTCTCTTTACTAAATATCACATAGTTCATATTAAATGAAAACTAGGGGAGTAAACATCTCTACTTGTGCCTTTTCTTTCAGCTTTGTTTGCAGACAGAAGAGTACACACTCACACAGACACACACACACACACACACACACACACACACACACAGAGACACACACACACACACACACACACACACTGTGAATCATCCAGCATTTTCAGAAAATACCTTAAAACAAAGCAGTGCCTCCTTTTTTTTTTCTTCTGAATCCCTTCAAATGCAAGTAGGGTTTTGAGCCTTTGGCTGTTTGCCTACCTTTTAGTGCAAATTACCTTCAAGATGAGGACCCTTAATCATAATGGATTTAGCCTGCCCTGCTATGCAGTGCTGACAACCTATGTCTTATTAATGAGTATTTCAAGCATCCATTTCTGTATATCTTGTCTTCTATGACAGGAAAACATACCAATAAATCTTTTACCCTCAGTTCATCATAGGTTTTGACAGCAGGAGTGTGAACAAAGATAAAGAGGCTTGGAGCTTAAGGAAATGTTGCTGCTGTCCCACAATGTATATCACAAAATTTCTCCTCTCTTCAAATCACAGGCAATTCACTCATCTTCCCATTGCTAAACAAAAAGACTGATTTTTAAAGTTGCCAATGTGATCAACATCAATTAATTCAACTTTACCCAGTGTGAGAACCTATCAAATTTCATGTTTTACAAGGTCTAAGAAACTCTACTAAGAATCTCCTGTCATCATGATAGAATATTGTCTATATAAGCCTGTGAAATTCCATAGAAAACTTTAGAATAATTTAATCTATTCTTTTTAGCAATTTTACTAGTAGGGATTATTGATTCTTGGCAAGATGAATAACTGTAATTCCTATGGATGTTTCTTTTTTGGTAAAGTAATTATTGGTTGGTGATTACTGAAGAAAAAAAAAATTTTTTCAAGCCAGAAACTTGAGGGATCTATTGGCTTTCTGTATATCTGCTATCACCCCTTCTTATTTTCCTCCCCTTTTCTCCCTCATTAATAATTTGGTTGAGTCCACCCCATCACAATGCTGTGGGTTTTTCCATTTTAATCCATCCTATTGCCCTTACATTATTTCAAATCACGACCCTGATTTTCTAACCTAACCTTAGGAGTTTTGTAATTGGTCTCCTCACCTTGACTCTTCAGGCTTCTCCAATTACTTTTCATACTCAGCACAGGTCAATTTTGTTTTATAATTAGTAGACTGTGATTATGGTTTGAGTCTTTAATGTCCCCATCAAAAGCTCATGAATTAGGTAATGCAACAATGTTCAGAGGTGAAGATATTGGTTTATGAGAGCTGTAACCTTATCAGTGAGTTAGTGTATTTGATGGATTTATAATGTGAATGGACTACTGGGTGGTAACTGTAGGCAGGTGGGGCATGGTTAGAGGAAATAAGTCATTGGGAACATGTCCTTGGGGACTATATCGTGTCTCTTGCTCTTCATACACTTGCATGTTTGAATTCTCTCTCTCTCTCTCTCTCTCTCTCTCTCTCTCTCTCTCTCTCTCTCTCTCCCCCCCACCCACCCTACCTGCTTTCTGATTCCCATGAGCTGAAAGCTTTCCTCTGCCATGACTTTTTCACTTTGGAGTCAGCCAACCATCTTCTGAAACCATGAGCCAAAATAAACTTTTCCTCCTCTCAGTTGTCCTTGTCAGGTGTTCTGGTCATGGTGATGAGAAGTTGACTAGAACAACTATTTTTTAGAATAGTTTTAAAATTGCAGAGGAAATGAGCAGAGGGCTCCCATATACCACCTCTCCACACACAGTCCTCACAATTAGGAATGTCTTCTGCTATAAAATGAATTAATGAACCAATGTTGGCACATTATTATTAATTAAAGTTGATAGTTAGGGTTCATTCTTTGTGTTGCACAGTTCTGTGGGTTCTCACAAAGGCACATTGTCCTAGAACCACCATTACAGTATTATACAGAATAGTTTAACTACCCTAAAAGTTCCCTGTGCTTCACTGATTCATACCCCAACAACAATCGTGAATTTCTGGTAGATATTGATTTTTTTTTTAAGTTTCGTATTTTTGACTTTTCTATAATATCATATAGCTGTAATACAATGTGCTGCTTTTAAGACTGGCCTTTTTCATTGGGCAATAGGTATTTAAGTTGCTTTCATGTTATTCCATGAATTGGTAGCTTATTTCTTCTTAACATTGTACAATATTGCATTGTATGGGTGTTTGAGTTTATCTATTCACTTGTTGAAATATATCTTGATTGCTTCTAGTTTTGTGATTATGAATAAAGCTGCTAAAACCATTTCTAAGCAGGTTTTTTGCTTTGAACTCAATTGGGAAAATATGATTACTTGACTATGATTACTTGATCTTGATACTGCCAGTTGCTTGTGACAAGTTCTGCTCCCTAAATGTTGAAGTATGAACGTTAGAGAATCAAGCATATAGACAAGCATATAAAGCAGGGTTTATTTATAAGGGGTAACACAGACTTCTCTCAGGAGGGAGAAAGGTGCCATTGCTGGTATCCTGGTATCCCAAGAAGCAAGGCAGTTCTGCCTTTTTATAGG
The DNA here is from genome assembly GCA_025594165.1 of Tamias sibiricus. Taxonomy (NCBI): domain Eukaryota; kingdom Metazoa; phylum Chordata; class Mammalia; order Rodentia; family Sciuridae; genus Tamias; species Tamias sibiricus. Next base: position 136,866,320 of record CM046657.1, read on the forward strand.
TCCTAGGCTTCCTTTGTTCTCCTGCCCTTGTCTCCTTATCTCTCTCCTTCCTGCATATGTGACCAGGCCCAGTGACCAGGCTCAGGAATGCTGGGTGGGCTGGCCAAAAGGTAGGAAGCAGATGGGCTGAAGGAGAAAGGGCCAGATGGTGCAGTCCAGGACACATCAATTAACAACTGTATAGCTTCCTGTAGGGAGGGGCAATTCCTAGGACAGGTTACCTTGGCAACAGGTTGGGGTAGGGGCAGGTTCTTGAAAAGAGTGGAGGAAGGACTCTGAAGGAATTAACATTTCAGTCCCTCAGGACAGTCTCCAACTTCTGGGGACTAACTCAAAATTGGTTTTCTTGATCCAACCTGACTCGATTTACCCATCTATACTGACTGCCTGTCTGATTCTAGCTTCAATCTTAGGGCAAAATTATGTTTAAGTTTGTAAGAAACTTCCAGAATTTTAAGGGTGGATGTGCCATTTTGCACTCACTCCAGCAATGAATGAGAGTTCCTTTTGCTCTACATCCTGCCAAGCATTTCCAATATTGTGAAATTTAAATTTTACTTGGCATGTAGTGGTATCTCATTGTTGTTTTAAAGTGCGATCCCCTGTGACATACAATGCTGAACATCTTTTCATGTGTTATATGTTTATAATCTCCCTGGTCATGGGTCTGTTTAGATCTTCTGTATATTTTTAATTGAATTTCTTGTTTTACTACTACTGTTGAACGTTAATTTTTAAAAAATATTTATTTATTTGTTCTAGTTGTACACAATGCCTTTATTTTTACATGGTGCTGAGGATCGAACCTGGGACCTGGGCCACGCATGTGCTAGGTGAGAGCTCTACCACTGAGCCACAACGCCAGTCCCTGAACGTTAATTTTTTATGCACTCTTATCACAGGTCCTTTATCAGATATGTCTTGCAAATATCCCAGTCTATGACTTATCTTCTTTCTTAATAGTGTCTTTCATATAGCAGATGTTTTTATTTTAATAAAGTCCAATTTATCAATTTTCTTCCATGGATGATGCTTTTGGTGTCTTACATAAAATCTCATCACCAAAGCAATGGTTACCAAGTTTTACTCCTGTGTTATCTCTTACAGGTTTTATATTTTATAGTTTTGAATTTTACATTCAGGGCTCTATTCCATTTTGAGTTACTTTTTATGGTGTTAGAAATTGAACCCATGGTGATCTACCACTGGGCTACATCCCCAGAACAATTTATTTTTTTATTTTGAGACACGGTGTCTCTAAGTTGTTTAAGCAGGCATTTAACTTGTGATCCTCTTGCTTCAGCATTCCTGCCCCTGGTCACTAGAATTACAGATATGTTCCACTGTGCCTAGCTTGAATTAATTATTGAGAGAGGACTAAGGTGTGTGTCAGGATGTCTAGGGTTTTTTTTTTTTTTTGTTTTTTTTTTCCTGACATATGGATGTGTAATTTTTCTAACATAATTTTTTAAAAAGAATATCATTCTTTATAGAACTGCTTTTGTCCTTTGGATGAAAATCAGTTGACCCTATCTCTTTCTGGGTTCTCCATTTGATAACATTGATCTACTTGTCAATTCTTTCTAATTACACTGCTTGACTATTATTTCATCATAGTAAGTTCAATAGTGTCGGTTTTCCTACTTTCTCCTCCTCTTTCTCTTTCTTTAGTATTTTTTTGGGTGGTGGTTCTAGGCCTTTCCCCCTTCTACAAAAATGTTGGAATCGGCTTGTTAATATCAATGACTTATTATAATTTTTATAGTTAAATTTGAATCTATAGTTCAACGTGGTAATAATGACAACTGTATTGAGTATTCCCTTTTCCATTGAAACTTGGAATAACTCTCCATTTATCTAAATTTATTTTAATGCTTTTCATCAGACTTTTGCCATTTCCTCATATAGATTTTATGCATATTTTGTTTAACTTATGATTAGATTTTAATTTGGGGGTATTAATACACTTTAAAAATGTATATCAAATTTGGAGTTAACCTCTTTAAATGTATATCAAATTTGGAGTTAGCCTTTTAAATTTTACTTATTTATCTATTTTGTGGTGTTGAGGATTGAATGCACGGTCATGTGCATACTTTACATTATATCCTTTTGTGTGTGTGTGTGGTGCTGGGGATCGAACTCAGGGCCTTGTGCATGCAAGGTAAGCACTTTACCAACTGAGTTATATCCCCAGCCCTCACATTAAATTCTTAATTCAAAATTTCAATTGTTCATTGCTCATGTGTAGAAAATCAAATATTTACCACACACACCTCAAATAGAGCATTAATCTCCCAGATATATAAAAATCTCAAAAAACTTAACACACACACACACAAAAACCCAATCAGCAAATAGGCAAAAGAATTGAACAGGTACTTCATAGAAGAAGAAATACAAATGGTCAAAAAATATATGAAAAAATGTTCCATATCTCTAGCAATTAGAGAAATGCAAATCAGAAGTACTCTTAAGATTTCATCTCACTCCAGTCAAAATGGCAATTATCAAGAATATAAACAACAATAAATTTGGCGAGGATGTGGGGGAAAAGGTGCGTTCATACATTCCTGGTGGGACTACAAATTGGTGCAACCACTATGGAAAGCAGAATGGAGATTCCTCAGAAAACCTGGAATGGAACCACCATTTGACCCAGTTATCCCACTCTTCAGTTTATACCAAAAGGACTTAATTACAGAGATGTAGCCTCAGCAATGTTTATAGCAGCTCAACTCACAATAGCTAAATTATGGAACCAAACTCGGTGCCCTTCAACAGATGAATGGATAAAGAAAATGTGCTATATAATGGACTATCACTCAGCCTCAAAGAAAATGAAATTATGACATTTGCTGGTAAATTGATGGAACTGCAGAATATCATGCCAAGCAAAATAAGCCAATCCCCCCAAAACAAAGACTGAATGTTTTTTCTGACATGCAAATGCTAATTCATAATAAGGGGAGGGGCTAGGGAAGAATAGAGGTACTTTGGATTTAGCAGAGGGGAGGAAAAAGATGGGAGGGGGTGTGGTGGTAGAAAGGATAATAGAATGAATTGGACATTATTACCCTATATGCATATAAACAACTAGTGTGATTCTACATCATGTACAACTAGAAGAATGAGCAGTTATACTCCATTTATGTATGAAGTGTCAAAATGCATTCTACAGTCATATATAACTAATTAGAACAAAAAATTAAAAAAAGAAAAATGACTTTTATGTATTATCTGTTTATCCTGAAACTTTGCTTGTATTGGTTATTATTTCCAAGAGGAATTTTTATGATCAGTTATTTGGTATTGTTGATACAGACAATCATGAATCTGTAAACAAAGACAGCTTTTTTTTCCCCTTTGTTATCAGTATACCTTTTACTTTCTTGTCTTATTGCATTTTCCTTTTTTTGATTATATCAACTAAATGCTCCTATATGATATTAAGTAGGAAGGTGCAGAAGAGAATTCTTTGCAAAATTCTTTGCAAATTTTCTTGAGGAAGTTAAAGAAGTTCCCTTTTATTCTTTATTTCTAAAAGTTTATTTTTATCATTAAAAGTTTCTACCCTTGTCAATTATTTCACTGAATATAATGATATGATGACAGGCTTCCCTTAATTAGTCTCTGATTTGATATTATGGATTATATTTATTGATTTTCAAACATTGACCGAAGTTCATTCATCTGGAATAAATGCCATTTTGTTACAGTGTATAATTACATACATTTTTTATTACATTTGCTAATATTTTATTTGAACTTTTATATTTATGTTTGTGAGAGATACTGGTCTATAACTGTCCCTTCCTGCACTATCTTTGGTTTTATTATTAGGCTAATGCTGGCCTCATAAACTGACAAAGAAATTGTAAACAATGCTTCTCTATCCTGGAAGAGAATATATAAAATTAATATCAATTTCCCTTAAATTGGTAGAATTAATCAGTGAAACCATCTGGGCCTATGCTTTCATTATTGGAAGATTTTTAATTATTCATTCAAGTTTTAAATAAACATAGGCCTATTCAGATTATTTATTTGTTCTATAAATTTTAGTAGTTTGTATGTTCAAAATAATTGGTCTATTTCATTTAGCTTATGAAATTTATAGATATAGATTTATTCAGAATATGCCTTTATAATCTTTTTAATGTTTATGGATAAGTAGTGATGACCATTCTTTAATTTCTGATAATAATAATTTATTTTTTCCTCTCAGTTTTTCTTGTATTGCATACCTAGAATTTTGTCAATTATATTGATCTTAAAAAACAAAACAAACAATGAGCTTCTGGTTTCATTAATTTTCTGTAGTGATTTCAATTTAATTTTAGTGATTATTGCTATAATTATTATTTTTGCTTAACTTAGCCTTATGTTTCTCCTTTTCCCCTTGTTTCCTAAGGTGGAAGCTTATTGATTTTAGATCTTTTTTATAATAATATATGCAATCAATACTATAAATTTGTCTCTAAGTACTTCTGCTATATCCCTTAAATTTTTTTTTTTTTTTTTTTTTTTTTTGTGGTACTGGGGATTGAACTCATGGGCACTCGACCACTGGGTCACATCCCCAGCCCTTTTTTTGTATTTTATTAGAGACAGGGTCTCACTGAGTTGCTAAGTGCCTCGATATTGCTGAGGCTGGCTTTGAACTCGCGATCCTCCTGCCTCAGCCTCCCAAAGTGCTGGGATTACAGGCGTGCGCCACCACGCCCGGCTTCCCTTAAATTTTGATAAATGTATTTTCATCTTCATTGTGTTCAAAATGTTAAAAATTCTCTTAAGATTTTCTCTTTGACCCATGTGTTATTAAAAAGTATGTTATGTGATAACCAAATATTTTGGGATTTTCTTTATTATCTTTTCCTTATTAATTTCTAGTTAAATTTTACTGTGATCAGAAAACATGGTTGGTATTATTTCTGTTCTTTGAAATTTTTTAAATTGTGTTTTTTTTTTTGCGGGGGAGTGGGAGAGTTGGTATGGGGTTTGAACTCAGGGGCACTTAACCACTGAGCCACATCCCCAGCCCTATTTTTTCGTATTTTATTTAGAGACAAGGTCTACACTGAGTTGTTTAGTGCCTCGCTTTTGACTGAGGTTGCCATTGAGCTAGTGATCCTCCTGTCTCAGCCTCCTGAGCCTCCGGGATTACAGGCGTGCGCCCCCGTGGCGCCCAGCTGTTAAGCTGTGTTTTTAAATCCAGAATGTGGTCTATCATGATGAATGTTCCATGTAAGCTTGAGAAGGATTAGTGCTCTGCTGTTGTTAGAAGTATTCTTTAAGCACTAATAAGATCAACTTTATTAATGGTGATGTTCAGGTTGACCCCTTTTCTAACTGCTAGTTCAGTCTAATACAGAGGAAGGTTGAAGTCTCTATCAAAGTGGATGTGTCTATTATTCCTTGAAATTCTGTCAGGTTTTGCATCATGTATTTTGATGCTCTGTTAAGGGCATAAATATCAAGGATTATAATTTCTTGGATCATTGGATTATAATGTTTTGGGATTAACCCTTATTCATTTATGTAATGCACTCCTTTTGTTCCTGATCATTTTTGTAGCTCTAAATCTACTTTGAGATTAATATAATCACTCCATTTTTCTTTTTTGTGGGGGAGTAAGGGTGATATCAGGGATTGAACTCAGGGGCACTCAACCACTGAGCCGCATTGGCAGCCCTATTTTTGTATTTTATTTAGAGAAAGGGTCTCACTAAATTGCTTAGTGCCTTACTTTTGCTGAGGCTGGCTTTGAACTGGCAAATCCTCCTGCCTCAGCCTCCTGAGCTGCTGGGATTAGTTCAGCTTTCTTTTGATTAGTGTTAACATGGTACATCTTTTACAACCCTTTACTTTTAATCTATCTGTGTCTTCATATTGAATGTGGGTTTCTTCTAGACAGCATACACTTGAGGTGTTTTAAATACACACTTATGGGCTATCTTTTAACTGATATATTTAGATCATTAAAACATAAAGTGATTATTTAGATACTTTCCTTAATATCTACCATATTTGTAACTGTTTTCTGTTCATTGCATGTAATTATCTCCTTCTTTTACTTTCTGCCTTTTTTATTTTAATTGAGCATTTTATATGACCCCATTTATTTCCATTTTAGCATTTTATTCTACTACTTTAAATATTTTTACATGTTTGCACTAGAGTTTTCCATATGCATTACAGCTAGTCTAAATCCACCTGTAAATGACACTATACCACCACAGAAGAGACTCCCTACTCCTTGTGGCATTGTTGCATTCGTTTCAATACTCATATACAATGCCCAATACATTATTGCTATTTTTGCTTTGAACAATTATCTGTTAGACTAATTAACAATAAGGAAAAAATATTTTATTTTATTTTATTTATTCTCTTACATTTTTCTCACTTTATATAAATATAAATTTGGGACCTGTAATATTTCCCTTCTCCCTAAGAATTTTGATATTTTCCTGCAGGACTGTTCTCAGCTTTTATATGTCTGAGACAGTCTTTTATTTTTTTTAATTTGAAGAATAGTTTCACTGGATTTTTCACCAAATTTCTATGTTGGCCAAGTACAGTGTCACATAGTTACAATCCCACCCTTCCAGGAGACCGAGGCAGAAGGATAGCAAGTTTGAGACCAGCCTGGGCAATTCATTGAGAACTAGTCTCAAAAAAAGAAAAGAGTGTTGGGGGACTGTGGTATAGCTCAGTGGTAAGTGCCCTTAGGTTAACCCTGAAGACTGAAAAAAAAAAAAAACAAAAAGCATCAAATACTTACACATAACTCTTAAAAAAGTAAAAACTGTATGGAAAGAAAAAACTAAAAAATGGTAATGAAAATAATCAAAAGGACCTAAGTAAATAGAGAGATCACATGTTTATGTGTAAGACGATCTAATGTTCTTAAAATGTCAAATTTTCCTAATTGGTAGTCAGTTTTTCATTATTATGACCCAAATACCTGACAAGACCAACTTAGAACAGCAGAAGTTTATTTTGGTCTCAGTTTCTGAGGTTTCAGTTCGTGGTTTGTGGACTCTATCACTTTGGGCCTGAGGTGAGGCTGATCATTATGGTGGAAAGGTGGGTCAGGAGAAAGCTGCTCACTTCATGGCAGCCAGGAAGCAGAGAAAGAGAGCTGGGAAGGGGTTGTAGGGAATATTCATGCCCATAGTGGCCCACCTCTTCCATCCACACCCCACATCCCTGTAGTTACCACCCAGTTAGTCCATTCAAGTTAGGATGGACTGATGATGTTACAGCTCTTAGAATCCAATCATTTCACCTCCCACATTCACCAAGGAGCTTTTGGAGGATACCTTATATCCCAACTAAAACATTAATTTCATTCATATATTCAAAGTAATTCTCATCAAATTCCCAAGTTATTATGTGGATATCGACAAACTTTCTAAACTAGAAACTGGAGAGGCAAAGGAACTAGATTTCTGTGTCTTCACATGAGAGAGAGAGAGAGAGAGAGAGAGAGAGAGATTGATTCCTCTACTTACAAGGCCCGATCCTACAGGATGAGGCACCATGCTTATGACCTGTCTTAGTCTATTTTCTGTTGTTATAACAGAACATAAATGAGACCAGGAATTTATAAAGCAAAAAAAAAAAAAAAAATGTTTATTTTGACTTGTGGTTCTGGAGGGTGGGAAGTCTACGACCATGGGCTCATGCAGGAGCCCTGTTTGGGGACTGACTTGAATTGCAGTTGACTATGAGCCGTGGAGATTTGGCCATTGTCGCCACCCGTAGTCTCACGAGATTTGTTGCGGGATCTCGAGTGACTTGGCCGAAATTGCTGATCGGGTCAGCGCCATTTTAGTGGTGTGTTTGGCATGTGTTAGTTGTTGTTAGAACCAGAGAGAAAAGTTATCAGAATAAAAAGCTGTTTGTCTCCAGTTTGCTTCTGAAGTTCTTCCCGCGGCTCCGTTGCTCCAAGCGCTTCAGGCGGCTACAGGCTCAGGCTTTGCTCAGCACCTGGTGAAGGCTTCATGGAAGAAGGGAAAGCAAGCGCATGCAGAAAAGACAAAACATAAGAGGTGGCCTTCCTTGACAAAAACTTGCTATAGTGAGAATGCACTGTCTGTTGAAAGATAGGCATTAATCCCTGTTAATGACATAATCACCTCTGAGAGACCCCACTACCTCTCAACACCACCACATTGGGGGTCAACTTTCAACATGAATTTCAAAAGTCACAAACAACCATAATCACAGCATAGCTCAACCTCATTCAATCTTAATTATCTCTATCTCTGCATATGTGTGTCTCTCTGCTATGTGAAGATGCAGCAAGAAAGTAGCTATCTATAAGCCAGAAGGGAACCTCTCCAGAATCCAATAATGCTGGGTCCCTAATCTCAGCCTTCCACTTCTAGAACTGTAAAAACATAAACCTCTGTTGTCTAAGCTACCCAGCCTACAGACTAATACAGATGTTTATAGCAGCTCTTTTCATCATACCCCAGCCTCCAACTGGGAACAACCAAGATAATTTTTGCATGCAATTTTCCATGGTATAAAGCACAATCTTTGATTCAATATTGTAGTGATGTTAATGGCAGAAACTAAGGGTACTTATGGAATCAATGAAAAGGGAAACCGTGTGTATCAGGAAGACAACTTTAATAGCCACCAAGAAAATTTATATGTATGATATGTGATATACCTAACAAACAGGTTCAAGGAATCTTTGACTCCCACTGATTTTACAGATCACATTCCCAGATTTTGATCCTTCACTCAGACCCAACTTTCTTATATAAGAATCTGGAAAGGAGGGAGCATTGATTGCAAGACATATTACTGCAGGCTTCAGAAAACCTTAACAGCTCTAACATATGAGGCAGTTTATTTCACATTGAAAGAAGGCTGGGATGACAGCCCAGGGTGGAAACAGCTGCTTGAGAAATTTACAGGGACCCCAAATTTTAATTCTGCTCCTTTATTTTTCCTTATACAATCTCCAAACTTGTGTCTGTATTTTAGGCAGGAAGAAAAAACTAGAGAGTGCTCACACAGGAGTTCCATCAATCTTGGAAAATTTTTACTATATGTGTGCCTTTACTGATAATATCAACTGAATTCAACCCATAACACAAAGACATTCATTACCATGAAACCTGTCTCTTGGAAATGTGCTATGATGAAAAAGAAGCAGAAATTGATTTAAAAAAACATATTTAAACCGAGGTCAAATTAAGACATATTTGAGCTTAGTACAAGTATATTGAGTTTAAATGTTAGAAGGATATTTTACTATTACAAAATTGTTGGACGTTGATTAATGTAGTGTGTAAATGTGCCTTTGTGTCCCCTTTAATAATGTAAATTAGCATATCAACCTCTGTGCCCAGGCTATTTTTAGGAAAATATATTTTATTTAAATGGTTTATAATTTCTTCTGAATGGTATAAAAACATCGCCTTGTAGCTAGAACTTAAGATCCTCCACATAGTGACCCCAACTTACTTTTATACATTTTCTCACTTTTTTTTACATGTCACAGACTTGTTCGTGCTTTTCCTGCATCTTTCTGCCTGTTAAGCTTTTATCCAGAGAAACAAAAACAGTGGTTATTTGAGACAAAAGTATGTGTAATGAGGATTGACCAGGAAGCAGTACAGGGGACTTTCTGGGGCAATGTAAATGTTCTATGGTTTGAAATGAGTGTGAATTACCTGACTGCATACCTTTGATCCAACTCAATGGCACATATGAGATCTATAAAATTTCACATTTCATGTACCACATACCAATTATGCCTCAATTAAAAATGTACAAGAATTCAAAACCCTTTCATATACAATAAATAATAAACTCTTCATCACTCACCTGTCTCCTAAATGACAGTAAAAATTTTCCATCCATTGAACTTTCAAGCTTTATTTTTAAAAAATGGTGTGTGCACGGGTGCATGCACTTGTATGTGCACACGCACTAACGCACAAACACCCATACACAGTATTATATCCCTTATGTATTATGTTTATACTAGTATTTGTCTCATTCTCATTTATTATTTTCTTTATTCTCCTACAAGTACCTTTGTTGAGGGACTCACGTCTTCGCTCTTTCACTCCTTCTAACACCTAGCAGAGTCTTGTGTGTTAGAGGTATCCAGTAACATTTGCCACATTGTGAAGGGCACCTGGAGGCAGAACCTCCTGTGGTAACTCTAGGTATGTCCCATGCATTCCTTCATATTCTGTGATGCCTTTTATTTCATAGTTGTAACGTGGAAGTCACTAATGCAACATTGGCTTGAGATATTAGAGCCCTGTGTGATCTTGATGATTATTTCATGATGTCTATTTTTTGTCTTATTGAAAATTCAGCACCCTCCTTCCCCACTCAGAATGTCTATGAAATCCCCTGGATTAGGGTGTATAGACAGATGGCACCAATGGTTAATGGTGATTCCTATGGTTATGTAATGACTGACCAATTCCCTGAATTTTTGCTTTGAGTTGTGGTAGCCCTTTATTTGTAACTGGAATCAAACCACATGTGAATATGAGCCTCTTTTCTAAATTTCTAATTCCTCTGTCTTAAAAGAAAACCTACATGTAACTTTATCTGTGTGACAAATTTTATTTAGTGCCTATAGGTGATAGGAAGGGATTTACTTCATTGCAGAAACACTTGAAATTCAATGCTTTTTGTGTTTGTCAACAAGTTTCTATCAACAAATCATTGCTTTCTTCTCTCTCCACCCTCCAACTGAAAAACTTAAAAAATATTCTTATGTGGAACATTTCAATTTGTTGTAGTGCTCACTCTTAAACTTAGCCAAAGTCTTTCCAATTTAAAGACTAGATGGAAATTATAAGTTATACTTTATAAAGGCTTGAATTGAGTATGTTGGAAGAGACTGTATTCTTTTTGTGGTGTAGTCTGGGAATCATGTTTTGATTCTCTATTACATGTTAATATTTCCTTTAAGGCTCTTAAAATCAGTAAGAGTCAAATATTGAAATGCTGAAGTCATTTGATCCATTACCACTGCTTCAAGATTAAAGATCTATTTCATTCAGAATTACATTTTTTCATCCTTTTTAAGGGTAAAATAGAGCACCCTATTTTGTGTTCATGCACCATTTAATGCAATCATTTGTCCTGAACCTCTACAATGACTGGGTTCTGAACCTAAAGCAAGAAAACACTGCTCTTTCCACTCACATTTTCCAACAAACATAGGAAAGATGAAAGTTTTGCAATTTCCACAGCCATCTTGAGAATGATGCATACTCAGTGATATTAGAACTTTTTTTTGTTTTAATTTTCCCAGTTGCCTTAGGTTGAGCTCATATTTGTAACAAGTTTGCCAGACTTGGTGGAAATGGCAGGTAAGAGAATGAAAGAGAGGTGGAAGGAGCCTAAAGGGATTTGAATTTCAAAGCTCAGCAGCAGTTCTATCTCAAATGGTAGTGATCTGTTAGTCACGGTATAGAGCCAAAATATCTTATTTATCTGGTTTGCAAAATTCTGCACAATAGGGAACATAAGACTTGCCACTTCCAAACTAAATCTGCTGTGATATTTCATTACTTTGCTAAAAAGCTGACGTTTAAGTTTAGAGTTTCAACAGAATTCAACATAATTTCAGATTGAAAATATGAGTTTTTCCAACTAAGAGAGTAAGATCACTTTTCTTGATTCTAATATAAAACATTGTAAGTCTTCATATCTGAGTGTGTGTGTGTGTGTGTGACTGAGCATTGCTTAATGTCTTGTCACATACTAAATGTGTTCTCATAAAAAATCTCTGAAATTGGCTATTATTTAATAACATATAATGAACTTGATTGTAATTCTATTTTCCTTTTTTTCTGATGCACTTTCCTCATGATTACCCATCCTCAAGACTACAGTTTTCAAGACACTGTGATTGGTGAAAGAATAGATGAATTTATCAAAGAAATAGAATATAGAGAGCACAAAATTCAACCCACAAACATACATTCAACTGATCTTTGACCAAGGAGCAAAGGCAATACAATGAAGTAAAGATACTCTTTTCAACAATTGATGCTAGAACACCTGGACATCTACATACAAAGAAAGAGAATGACTCTAGTCATAGATCTTATCATCTTCCCCAAATTAACTTGAAACAGATCACAGACCTAAATGTATGGTGCAAAACTATAAAACTATAAGATAATATAGGAGAAAATCTAGATGTCCTTGAGTGTGACAATAACTTTTTAGACATAAACCAAAATGCATTATCCATGAAATAAATAATTAACCATTAATTCTAAGTTTCATTAAAATTGAAAATCCCTGTGGAAAACACTATAAAGAGAATGAGAAAACTAGCTATAGACTTGGAGAAATATTTTCAAAAGACACATGTCTGATAAATAAAAGACTGTTATGCAAAATATACAAAAGAATCCTTAAAACTCAACATTTAGAATACAAATAATTGGATTAAAAATAGGCAAATATACTGAAAAGACACTTGTCAACATATGAAAAGATGTAACACATTACACGTCACCAAGAAAATCAAAATTAAGACACGATTACCACTATGCTTATTGGAATGGCCAGAATTTAAAACACTGACAACATAAAATACTGAAGATGTGGCACAACAGGAACTCTCTTTCATTCTTGGTGGGAAGACAAAATGGTACATCTACTTTGGATAATTTGTTAGTTTCTTACAAAAGTAAACATAGTCTTAACATAGGATCAAGTAATTACACTTCTTAATATTTACCCTAATGATGTGAAAACTTATGTTCATACAAAAATCTGCACACATATTTATAGCAATTTTATTCATGATTGCCCAACCTGGGAAATAACCATAATGTCCTTGTTAGGTAAATGGATAACTATGGTACATCTATGCAATGATATATTTTTCAGAACTAAAAAGAAATAAGCTCTCAAGCCATGAAAATATATGGAGGACGTTTAAATGTGTATTGAAGAGTGGAAGTCAATCCATGTACATTTACTTAGTGATTTTAACTATATGACTTTCCAAAAGGGTAAAACTATATAGATGGTTAAAAGATCAGTTGTTTCCAGGGGTTATAAGGAAAGAGGACTAGGGACGTAGTTCAGTGGTAGAGCACTTGCTGAGCATATGTAATGTCTAGGGTTCAATCTTCAGCATCACAAAATACAAGAGGGAGGAGGAGGAGGGGAGGAGCAAAGACACAAAGTGCAGAAATTTTAAAAGAAAGTGAAAGTCTTTTTGTATGATACTATAAGGTCAGATATCTACTTTTATACATTGATTAAATCAAATCTCCCTCATGTAAACTATGGATTTTGAGTGGAAATAATGTGTTAATGTGGGTTTACCAGTTTTTAACAAATATACCATTCTCATGCAAGATGAGTGGTATAAATTGTATGTATAGGGGAAGATGAAAATGAGGCATACATAAGAATTCTGTACATTCTGCTCACTTTTGCTGTGAACTTAAAACTGTTCCAAAAATAAAGTCAACTTAAAAGGTAGAATAGGTATGGAATTTACCTATTATCTCTGGAAAGGATGAGTTTTGAGGGTTCACTACAGGCATTTTGTGAAAGTTTCTGGTTCAGGTCATGACTAATCATATTTGAAGTATCCCACATATGAAACTGGCAGAATTCAGCTAATCCAGTAAGCAAATCTAGAAAAACTAGCACTTATTGATTTATCAAGGGTAGGAAGAGGAGAGCATATAAAATGTAAATATATAGTATGGAGGACAGTATGTTTTGGCAATGGCAAGACTAACTTGAAAATTGAAGACACAATCGTAATTTAAGACAGAATCTAAAAAGTCTTTGGCTTAATTCTGGGTATTATGGGACCTACTCAGTAAAGAGGCTATCTCCAGTTAAACATCACCATGACTGTTTCCTGGATGGGTGAATAGGATCTTTTTGGTCTCTGTGTTTGACCATAAAATATCCCCATGTCAGCAGCTGAATAGTAGTAGTAACATGTGAATAAATCTTATGTTGGCAAATGTTTAAAAGAAGCAAAAAACATTGAATGTATGTGTGTGTGTGTGTGTGTGTGTGTGTGTGTGTGTATGTGTCTGTGTGAGAGATTAGAAAAGGGTATATCTTTGCTGCAGCCACAAGCAATTAAAATTTATATTTGATGATGTATTGATTTGAAGAGGATTTTGCTTACAGAATTATCCTCAGATAAATCAATATGATTTGAATAAATATATTAATTACCCAATTACTTGGGGTAGGTGATGGTGATGAATGGGGATGATATATTCAAGGTCTAGATGGGGAACTAAATAAAATGTTTTCTAATTTTTATGTAATGCCTATGGGGTAGTTGAATAACTTTTGGTAAGGCTTTGTGCATCTAAGTTGAATTTTAAGTATTGGACTAATGCTGAATATTGCTCTAAAATTAGATAGCTGAGGAATTTAAATTTGGGTATGAATGGATGATTCTTAGGTGGAGGATTGAAGCTGGACATTGAGTGAGGGAACAAAACCTCAATAAGAGTATCATGAAGATTTTTTCTTTCAGGAATTGACAAGGTAATTCTAAAATTGCTCTGGGTTCTTGAATATCAAAAGCAATCTTGAAAAAGAAAAATAAAGTTGAAGGTTTCAGACTTATTCAAGAATTACTAGAAGTCTGTAATAATAAAAAACAGTTTGTAATTTGAATAAAGATTAGCAAATAGAGCAACGGAACAGAATAGTGAGCCTAGAATTAGATCAATATTTGATTTTCAATCAAGGATTCAGATCATTTTAAATGCAGAAATCAATGTCTGTTAAATACAAGATGTTGAAACAACTATATAATATGGGGAAAATGAACTTAAAACACTACCTCGTGTCATACCAAAAATTAATTTGAAATGGCTCATAGCCCTAAACATAAAACCTAAAAATATAAAACTTCCAAAAGAACATTTGGGAGCATATCTTTAGAACTTGGGGGTTACCAACATTTTTGTGCCTTTAATTAATTTATTATTTATTAATTTAAATTTGCTATTATTATTTACTAGTTTTTAATTTATTAAAACAATAGTGACATACTGTGAATTTTAAAATATATGTGGAATTGTAATATACAACAAGAAGAGTACAAAAGGTTTGAATTATAGTCACCCATTCATCATGACCTGACAAGAACACTGTTGAGGAGGAAATGTTTATTTTTGCTCACGGTTTCAGAGTTTTAGTTCATTATTGGTCAACTCCATACCTCTGACCCGAGGTGAGGCAAAATGTCATGGTGGAAATGAGTGGCAGAGAAAAGTAGTTTGTAACGTGGTAACCAGAAATCAGAGAGAAAGCTCTTCTCACCAAGGACAAAATATAAACTGTAAAGGCTCACCCCCAGTGACTTACTTCCTCCAGCTACACCCCACCTGACTATACTTATCACCCCATTAATCTGTATCAGTTAATTAATTTACCATTAAGTTATATCTTTTATAGCTTTCGGGAGACAACTCTTATCTAAAGCAAAATATTCAGCCCCTGGCCCCTAAAAGCTCATGTCCATCTCACAAAGCAAAATATATTTAGTCCATTTGCAAGATTTCCCATAGTCTTAACAATTATAGTACTCTCCAAAGTCCAAATCCCAAATGTCTTCTGAGATTCAAGACAAACTCATGGATATTTTACCTTGAAAGATTAAAAACAATTTGTGTCCAATATGCAATGGCACAGAGTAAGCATTTCCATTCCACAGTGAAGAAATAAAGGCACAGAAAGAAGGCATGAGTTCAATGCAAGACCAAAATTCAACTGGACAATCAGGTCCAGTAGCTCCACATCCGGCATCTGGGAAAATGACATCATGATGTTCCCTCCAAAGGGATCTCATATAACTCAGCTCCTATGGTCTTGCTATTTGCAGCCCACATGGACACTCTCTTGGTGTGTTTCCATTTGATTTCTGCAGCTTTCCCTGGTAGACGTCCCATGTTACTGGCATCTCTTAATCTCAGAGATGTCTGCACTGTAGCTTCAGCTTCCTTTTCACATCTTCATGCATCAGCTTCTCAGAATCAGCCTACAAGGGCTTTGACCCTGCTACACTTTGCCTAGCCTCCCATACCTCCCTTTGAAATCTTGATGGAAGCCTCCACAACCCCCTAAATTCAGAATCCTACATTTGTGCAGAACCAGCATTATGGGGGTGATGTTAAGGTCTGCTGTTGGGGACGTTAACAACACGCCAGTAGATAGAAACTCTCTGGTTGCCTCTCACTTCCTGATACTGGGACTTGGCCTGGCCAAAGGGCATTCCCCTGACGTAAGATGAGAACTGAAACCATCCCAAGGATAGGCCAATGGCTCCGCCAATGGCATCCGCCCATGCTCCTTATGTGTCCCTTTGATCTTTCTGCTGATTGGCCCATGTCCTCTATAAGACCATCCAACTTCCTCAATAAACAGAGTTTGTGCCTTGACAAGTTCTCCCTGGTGCGGCCTTGATTGTCTTCCATTGTGAGGGCTGGCATGGGCCACCAGCCGGCCTCTGCCATTCCTGAGTTCACCTCTACTGGGGCGTGTTCCCCCAGTCTTCTCCACTGGAGGAGCCTATCCCGGGTCAGCAGGGGGGGGGGGGGGGGGGAGCTAAAGACCCCAGCAACTCAAAAACAAACAAACAAAATCCAACAGTCTGCCACCACCTCAAGCAGTAGCCAAGACTTCTGGCATCCTAACTGCAGTAGCCACTGAGTGCCTGGGCAGCTGGGCATGTTGAAATAACTTCTTAGCCCACCTCTCTATGCAAACAGGGTGCCTCTATGGTCTCTTCTCAAAGGAATTTTTACTTTTACCACTTGAGCCTAAGACAAGTGTAGTGTTTTTAATTCCCGAGATGCCCTCAAACCATCTTTCCTAGTCTCTTGGTAAAGTATTTAGCATCTTTTCAGTCACTCTGACCTCTTTAACAACCATAATTTCATTAACCCCAGGTCTACTCTCACTTTCCTGGCAAAACTCCAAATTTTTAAAATATTTCTGCTCTGTGTTTTTGCTTCTGGTTATCATAATAAAGTTGGCTAAAACACTAGCAATATCGAAGACACTGTCAGAATGCTGTGTGGCCTTGAGATTTCCACCACCAGATTAATTGGTCCCTTAACTTTAAATTCAGCCTCACTAAAGGCTGAACATGGACAAAATATAGACACCTTATTTGTCAGAATATAAATTGAATGGCCTCTAGTCCAATTTCCAATAGAGTTCTCCTTCTCCTCTGCAACTTCATTAACTCAGTCTTTCCTGTTCACAGTCCTTTCAGCATTCTGGTCTTTTGGGCTCCTTCCACAATTGCTGATTAAACTCCATTTGTAATAGTCTAAAGCTTCTCCAGCCTTCATCTCTAAACTTTTCAAACTTCCTTCACAAACTCCAGATGCTCTGAAAGATTCTGAACCACCTGGTCCAGTTAGTCATAGCAAGGACCCCAGTTCAGTATTAATTTCTGTTTTAGTCAGCTTTTTATCATGGTGTCCTAAGACCTGACAAGAACAATGTAGAGGAGTAAAAGTTTATTTTGTCTAATGATTTCAGAGGTCCAGTCCATGGTTGATCAATTTTAAAGCTCTGGGCCTCACGTGACAAAGAATAAGATGATGGAATGGCATGGCAGAGAAAAATGGTTCAGGACATGGCAACAAGGAAGAAGAGAGAGAGCTCTTATAAACCCCAAAGTCACATTCCCAGTGACTTACGTCCTCAAATCATACCCTACAGTTACCATAACTTCCCAGTTAATCAGGATCAGTGGATTAATCTACTGATTAGGTAACACTGCTCATAATGTTATCATTTCACCTCTGAAAATTCTTGCATTATCTCACACATGACGTTTAAGGAAACACCTCATGTCTGCACAATATCAGGAGGAAATGCATGTAATGAAAGATTTCTAGATCCTTTCATTATCTAGGCATGTTTAAAAAGTGCCTAAACTTAACATAGACACTGATGAAACTGAAATGGAAGTTCTAATCATTAAGGTAAGTTATAAAATGTGAATAAAAAAATAAACACAAGCAAACACATAGAAATTTAACAAATGGGAAAACAAAATAATAAAAAAGATTGGTTAAAAAAGAAAATTAATCAGGGTAATAAAGGAAAACAAGTGGATGGAATGAAAAATACAAATACTGATGTAGTAGACATGAAGTAGTTTAGGTAAGTGTAAACATATTAAATACTACAACTTAAAGTATTGTTAGACTGGATTAAGGAACAAAGCCTAACTATATGGTACTTATAATAGACTTACCTTAAATACAAGTGTGTACAAAATTTGAGAGAAAGAGTACATTAAAGTCATATCACACAAACACTAATGCATAGGAGTCAGGAAAGTGATACAGATATTAGTAAAAGAAAACTTGAAGGGAAGAAAAGCATGAAGATAAAGATAAGAATTTTAAAATATTAAATGAATTTATCAAGGAAAAAAAGATGAAATTTATATGTCTTTAGTATCATAGCTTTGAAACATAGAAAGCAAAACCTGTCAGAAAGAAGAGGATGCGACATGGATTTACAATTAGAGTCATTATGCACATCTTTCTCAATAACTGTAGAATACACAAAGAAAGTATCTGTATGGACATAAATTTAAGGAATACTTGAGAATCTTAAGTCATATGTAAGTATGTGGGTCAAGAATGCTAAATAATAGCTATATCAACAATGTGAGGTTTGCTACTGAGAATGAGAATATTCTTTAGTTATGAGGTTTCCTTGTTTATGAAATTTTTAAATCCAAGACCCTGTATTTACAATAATTAGAATCATATGTTCTCAAAGAGGTCTATTTAATATTTTACAGCAGTCTTTTGTAAGAAATAGTATTTGACTCCATTCTAAGTAATTAAAAGCCATATTTATTTAACAAATTTATACTGGATCTTCCATCAATACAATTTCACTTTCCAAAAAATAGGCAGCTATTATGACAACTAGATAATAGAATGGAAACGTCTTGTTATGAATTGAGTCAAGTGTTTGAGTACAAAGCTTTTATAATCTACTTTGTCTTACCTACCAGTTATATTTCCTAATATAACTACATTATTTCTAAAAATAACAGGAAAGTAAAAAATGTATCAGCAGCTCATGTGGTGGGTAATATGTCAGGGGACAGCAGAGGAGATGAGTAGTCTTTAATAGCTATGGAGAATTTTACATTGAAGGAGCCTATAATCAAGGAGATAGCTAAAGATTGCGGTTAGCTGAGAGCCATAAAAGATGTTCTAGTTTCCACCTGATATTAATACATTATTCAAAGAATCTTTGTATGCCCGTGAACACTGCGTGACGCACCTGTAAGCTTGAGCTGTAAGCACGTGTCCTTGTTAAAGCTATATGTATATAACTGGGTGAGGTTCATTAGTGTGTGTGGGGAAGAAGAAGGTGGTGGTTGGAGTTAGAGCATTTGGAGTGATTGCTGGAGCTGGAGAGAGAAGAAGAATAAAAGACCTTTTTTCATTTTCATCCTGCCTCCGAATTTTCCTGTGGCGTTCGCTGCTCCAAGCGACTTCCGCTTCAGGCAGCGACAGGTGGTGGCCTGTACGGGGAATTCGGCGGCAGGTAAGAAAAAAGAAAATTTAAAAAGATGGGAGCAAATATAACAAAAAGTCGGTTTATAAAAGCCATGAATGAAATTTTTGATATTGAGAACTCAGATAGTGAGAAAAATGAACAAGAAAGCATATCCTCTGATTCAGTTGAGACCAGCAAGGAGAGTAGGAATGTAAATTCAAAAGTAAGATCTGCAAAAGCCACCAGAAGCTTAATAAAATTAGCTGAGGAGTATGTACTCTCCTTAGAAACTGAAACTCAGGATACTAGTGAAAGTAATAATAGTAACAAGGAGCCAAACCATGAAAGTACGGTCTCCTCTACTGAGCCGGTTAGGAATTATGAAGCTAGTAGTGAAGAGGAATCAAAAAGCGATTCGGAGAGCACAGTCTCCAATAAAAAGAACAAAAAGAAATTAAAAAAGAGAAAAAGACCGTCAAATAGAGGAACCACTAGTGCCCTCTGCTCCTTCATGGATAGAATCCCTAACAGAAACAATAAAGAGTATTGATCAGAGTGTACGTGCCCTTGAGGTAGAAATTGGCGGCCTTTCTGAGCGCTTATACGCTCTCGAACAACATAGACCGCAGGAGCACCTAGAACTGCCAGTATTTCAAAATGAACAGGGACAAAGATATCACGAGTCCCTAGACTTTAAAACAATAAAGAATTTTAAAGAGGCGGTAATGACCTATGGGCCTCAAGCTCCGTTCACATTAAGTATGATAGAGTCACTTAACACCCTAACCTTAGCCCCCTCAGATTGGAAAAGTCTATGCAGAGCGGTACTAAGTGGGGGACAATACCTAATCTGGAAAAAACTCAATTCCAGGAACTTTGTTCAGAAATAGCAAAGAGAAATGCTGCAGCAGGTTTTCCCTCAATGCAATATAGATATGCTCACAGGGGAGGGTGAGTTCGCCGAACTACAAAATCAGCTACAATACGATCCAGGTGTGTATGCCCAGATACACACTGCAGCTGTGAAAGCCTGGAAGACAATCTCAGGCACAGGGGATCTGCAAGGCAGCCTATCAAAAGTTATACAAGGGCCTAACGAACCTTACGCTGATTTTGTAGATAGGCTCTTAAAAACAACATCTAGAGTTTTTGGCGAAGTCGAGCAAGCTATGCCTCTAGTTATCCAATTAGCGTACGAGAATGCTAATAAATATTGCCAGGATGCAATAAGGCCGTGGAGAAGTAAAAAAGACTTATCAATTTATATCAGACTGTGCAAAGACATTAACGAGGCTGTTATCACAGGCAACGTAATTGCTGCAGTGATGAAAAATTCCTCCCCTCAAAATTCCCAAAGGATTCAACCTAGAACAGGATATTCCAGACAAAATTATTATAATCAACCAAGATATGCTAAGCAATATCCCCCAAGGGTAATAAAATCAAATTCATACCGTGCTCCAGGCCAATGCCCCAGGTGCAAAAAGGGTATACATTGGGCCAATCAATGCCATTCTAGATATGATATATATGGAAATGATTTATCAAGGATTTCAAAAAACGGGGCATGGGGCCCAATGCCCCGGGGCCCACAAATGTACGAGGCACTAGAGGAGGAAGGCCCTCAGATTCAAATGATTCCTCGTCACAGTCCCTCCTACCCATTAACTCCCTTATCAGAGGGACAAGAGGAAGTGCAGGATTAGATCTCTGTTCTATTGCCCGGATGGTCCTGACACCTGAAATGGGGGTTCAGCTGATTCCTACGGGAATCAGGGGACCTCTCCCTTCAGGAACTGTGGGACTAATCCTTGGGCGTAGTTCCAAAAGTTTATTAGGCTTTAATGTTATACCAGGGGTTATTGATTCAGATTATAATGGAGAGATTAAAATAATGCTAAGTACACACAGGGGCATCATCTCCGTAAATCAAGGAGACAGAATCGCACAGCTGCTCCTCATTCCCAGTCTCCATAATTCTTTTAAAAGCATGCCACAAAATAGAAATAGCAGAGCATTCGGTTCCACTGGTTCAGGACCTATGGCTTTCTGGGTCCAGGACTGTTCACGGAGGCCTATGTGCAAATTAAAAATTCAAGGTATAGAGATGGAGGGGCTGATTGATACAGGAGCTGACTCTTCCATCATAAATCTACAACAATGGCCTAAGCACTGGCCTCTACAGAAAGCCTCAACCAGTTTAAGAGGCTTGGGATACAGTAATACCCCAGCTCAAAGTGCTGTAATCTTAAATTGGCAAGACAATGAAGGCCATACAGGAACATTCAAACCCTATGTTTTAAACAGCTTGCCAGTTACCCTATGGGGAAGAGATATCTTACATCAAATGGGGCTACACCTAGCGACCAAGCCTGCAGGTGTTAAGAATAAAAATCCTAATCATAATAAAAAAGGCAAAGGACATTTTTTCTAGGGGCCACTGAGAAAACAATTTTAAAAATACCATGGCTCTCTAATAAGCCAGTTTGGGTCCCTCAGTGGCCCCTATCCAAAGAAAAATAGCAAGTGGCCCATCAATTAGTTAAAGAACAATTAGAAGCAGGACACATAGAGCCTTCCACCGCTCCCTGGAATTCTCCCATATTTGTAATTAAGAAAAAATCAGGAAAATGGAGACTATTACAAGATCTAAGACAAATTAACAAAACAATGCAAATTATGGGCCCTACTCAACCTGGACTTCCTAATCCTGTAGCTATTCCAAAAAACGATTACCTTATAACCCTTGATATAAAGGACTGTTTCTTTTCCATTCCCCTACATCCTCTGGATGCCCCCAGGTTTGCTTTTTCAATTCCTTCTATTAATAATAATGGCCCTGATAAAAGATATCAATGGAAAGTATTGCCGCAGGGAATGGCAAATAGCCCTACACTGTGCCAACTATATGTGGACAGAGCTATACAGCCCATTAAAAACAAATATCAAGACCTCATGTGTCTACACTACATGGACGATGTTTTATTAGCTCACCCTAATCAACAAATCTTATTTAATATATTTAGTGAAATAACAAAAAAATCTAAAAAAATATGGATTATATATAGCAGAAGAAAACGTTCAAAGCAGATCACCTATACTATATTTAGGCTTTAAAATCATGGATACTTTTGTTAAACCCCCAAAAATTCTAATAAGTAAAGAACATTTGACCACCCTCAATGATTTCCAAAAATTACTGGGTGACATTAATTGGCTTCGCCCTACACTAAGCCTCACTACTGGACAATTAAAACCCACATCCTTCGTGGGAACCCTGACCCATCCTCACCTCGAACATTAACTCCTGAGGCCAGGAGAGCTCTAAAATTAGTAGAACAGGCCATTGAAAGATCCCATTGCGATAGATTTGATTTTGCACAACCACTAATATTGATTATTATTCCTTCACAATATACTCCAACAGGAGTATTTTGGCAACAGGGACCTATATTATGGATACATTTGCCTGTCTCTCCTAAAAGTACAATTGAGTCTTATACCTCCATGGTGGCTAAACTTATTCTTCAAGGACTTAAAACCTCTACTAAAATATTTGGAATTCATCCCGCTACTATTATTACTCCTTATTCATCGTCACAGGTTGAATATTTGTGCTTCAATGATAATGATTGGGCTATAGCTAGATGCTCTACTTCTGCAAATTTTGACAATCATATTCCTAAATCTCCTATACTGTCCTTTTGTATCAATCATCCTATCATATTCCCACAGGTAATAAAAACTCAACCCATTCCTAAAGCATTTAATGTATTTACAGATGGATCCTCTAACGGTACTGCTGCAGTAGTCACTCAAAATGAAAAAAATGATTCATATCACTAATCAAAAATCAGCTCAATTAGTGGAACTCAAAGCTATAATAATAGCTCTGGAAAATTTTAAAGAACAGCCTATGAATATTTTTTCAGACAGCCATTATATTGTACATGCTGTCCCAAAATTGGAGCTAGCAGGTCCAATAGCACCACATACTCCAGCTTTTAAATTGTTTTCTCAAATCCAAAATCTCCTATGGCAATGAAAAGAACTTTTATTTATAGGTCACATAAGAGCTCACACTAATCTGCCTGGTCCTCTCCATGAAGGTAATCAAAAAGCTGTCGCCCTCACTAAAACAATATTTATATTTACTACAGTACAACAAGCTATTTTATTTCATTCCCAGTTCCACGTTAACAGCACTACCTTAAGACAAAAATTTAAAATCACAAAAGAACAAGCTCGTAGAATTGTAAAAGAATGTCCATCTTGTGTAACACTTTTGCCCAATCCACATTATGGGGTTAACCACGAGGTTTGATGCCCAATCATTTGTGGCAGATGGATGTCAAACACATGAGCCAAGTTTTGGAAAATTACGATTTATTCATGTCACCATAGATACATGCTCAGGCATGATTTTTGCTTCTTTACATTCCGGAGAAAAAGTTAAAGATACTATATCTCATTGTTTGCAAGCTTTTGCTGCATTGGGCATCCCCAAAATGCTTAAAACAGATAATGGCCCTGCATATACATCCACATCCTTCAAACAATTTTGTACAAAGTTCAATATTATCCACAAAACAGGTATCGCTTATAATCCTCAGGGACAAGGAATAATTGAAAGAGCAAATCGGACACTTAAAAATATGTTACTAAAGCAAAAAGATGGAAACTGGAAAAATCCTAAGGACAGATTGGCAGTTGCCCTGTTTACCCTAAATTTCTTAACTTTAGATTCTAATGGACATTCGGCTGGAGATAGACACTGGAACCCACACCAACAACATAAACCTTTGGTTTACTGGAAGGATGTTCTCTCAGGTACATAGGAAGGGTCCAGACCCAGTATTAATTTGGGGGAGAGGATCTGTTTGTGTTTTTCCAAAGCACGAATCCTCTCCAATATGGATACCATCTAGATTGATAAAGCAGGTACAAAGTCAAAAGGATCAAGACGAAGTTATTGAGGAGTCTAGATTGAATAAACAAGTACAAAATCAAGAGGACCAAAATGAAGGTATGCAGTGATTCCCTTAAAAGAGTCCTCCATTAAATTTACAACTTAAATTTCATTCTTCCCGGCAGGGACAAGAAGATCTCTCTTCAGTATATACACAATTGTAATTTTTTTTCTCTTTTATATATGTCTTTATGTCTGTGCATTTGTCTAAATTTCATGTTAATGTGATGTCACAAATATGTTTATATGTGCGTCTGTCTAGTGTGACGTCACAAATAATTAAGCGCTTAAAAAAAAAAAAAAAAGGTAGATAGATATAGATCCAAATAACAAATAACGTTAATTCATTTAAGCTTAGAATATTCTAATTTGATAATCAATAGATAGATAGATAAATAGATATTTATATAAGTTCAGAATATTTTAATTAGATAATCAATTATAATGATAATCAATTTTGATTTATAGTTGTCTCCGGGACTTCTCTTCAGCTGTGAATATGTTTAATGTTGTATAACCTGATATTTTGGTGTTCCGACAGAGGATCATTTATTTGTTATTAACTTCATTTGTTTAATAGCTGATTAATTTGAATTATTTCAACAGGTATAGGATTGCTGTGTATATAGAGACTCGAGGATTCCAGCTAACAAATTATTTTTCCAAAATGCCTTTAGCTTTTCTTTATCTTTAATGCAGTAAACACCCTCAGTTTCTCTTTGATTATTTCTGAATGTGATATTTTGCCAGCTTATGTTTGTGGGAGCTTAAGCAGCAATGTGTGTGAGCAGAGATCAACTTTTATTTTCTACTCTAATAATTCTTTTTTTAGTTTGACAGCTCACCTTTTGATCTCAGTGCTGGAATAGCACTGCCTTTCCCTTAATAATGGATGCTTGAGTTTTTAGGTAGCGGGCCCTGAAGATTTGCCGGTGGAAATGTCTAGACATAAAAAAAGACGGCTGCTGCTACAACTGCAGGGACCGCGGTCGCTGCAAGCATCCCTGCTGCTCAAGCATCAACAACCTAACCAGCAGTGTGGCCTCTGCTCTGCATGCATGGGGCCTCCTGAATCTATGTGTTATAACTTATGGACATTTTGATTTTCCATTATTTTGGGACATTACGGGACAATGCCTTGCGGGTATTTGTCTAAGAGAACTCAGTGCGTTACTTGATGAAACTAAGGGCAGCTGATTCGCTTAAAGAACTTGATACGATATGGAAACTTGGCTCGTCAGCAGTAGGCTTACCGCCTTAAAGCCGCAGCATCTCCTAAAAATTGGACGGCTGTTAGTCAACACACAGTCGATCCTGAAGGGCTCTATTGGATGGCTGGTTAGCCTATGATGGGTAAGATCCCCAGAAGGGGACAACCTAAGACACGGCACAGTCGCACGGGACAGTCTAATGTGGCCGGCATGTCAACCTAAGCCAGGAGTCAGGACAGCCTAGACTCCCATGACGGGTAAGAATGTCGGTTGCACATGGACGTCCTAGAACATCCCCTCTTTTAAAACTAAAAGGGGGAAATGAAGGAGCCTATAATCAAGGAGATAGCTAAAGATTGCGGTTAGCTGAGAGCCATAAAAGATGTTCTAGTTTCCACCTGATATTAATACATTATTCAAAGAATCTTTGTATGCCCGTGAACACTGCGTGACGCACCTGTAAGCTTGAGCTGTAAGCACGTGTCCTTGTTAAAGCTATATGTATATAACTGGGTGAGGTTCATTAGTGTGTGTGGGGAAGAAGAAGGTGGTGGTTGGAGTTAGAGCATTTGGAGTGATTGCTGGAGCTGGAGAGAGAAGAAGAATAAAAGACCTTTTTTCATTTTCATCCTGCCTCCGAATTTTCCTGTGGCGTTCGCTGCTCCAAGCGACTTCCGCTTCAGGCAGCAAAATAAAGAGTATTGATCAGAGTGTACGTGCCCTTGAGGTAGAAATTGGCGGCCTTTCTGAGCGCTTATACGCTCTCGAACAACATAGACCGCAGGAGCACCTAGAACTGCCAGTATTTCAAATGAACAGGGACAAAGATATCACGAGTCCCTAGACTTTAAAACAATAAAAGAATTTTAAAGAGGCGGTAATGACCTATGGGCCTCAAGCTCCGTTCACATTAAGTATGATAGAGTCACTTAACACCCTAACCTTAGCCCCCTCAGATTGGAAAAGTCTATGCAGAGCGGTACTAAGTGGGGGACAATACCTAATCTGGAAAACTCAATTCCAGGAACTTTGTTCAGAAATAGCAAAGAGAAATGCTGCAGCAGGTTTCCCTCAATGCAATATAGATATGCTCACAGGG
Organism: Tamias sibiricus; assembly: GCA_025594165.1. Taxonomy (NCBI): domain Eukaryota; kingdom Metazoa; phylum Chordata; class Mammalia; order Rodentia; family Sciuridae; genus Tamias; species Tamias sibiricus. The sequence continues at coordinate 136,893,156 of CM046657.1, forward strand.
GAGGGTGGAGTTCGCCGAACTACAAAATCAGCTACAATACGATCCAGGTGTGTATGCCCAGATACACACTGCAGCTGTGAAAGCCTGGAAGACAATCTCAGGCACAGGGGATCTGCAAGGCAGCCTATCAAAAGTTATACAAGGGCCTAACGAACCTTACGCTGATTTTGTAGATAGGCTCTTAAAAACAACATCTAGAGTTTTTGGCGAAGTCGAGCAAGCTATGCCTCTAGTTATCCAATTAGCGTACGAGAATGCTAATAAATATTGCCAGGATGCAATAAGGCCGTGGAGAAGTAAAAAAGACTTATCAATTTATATCAGACTGTGCAAAGACATTAACGAGGCTGTTATCACAGGCAACGTAATTGCTGCAGTGATGAAAAATTCCTCCCTCAAAATTCCCAAAGGATTCAACCTAGAACAGGATATTCCAGACAAAATTATTATAATCAACCAAGATATGCTAAGCAATATCCCCCAAGGGTAATAAAATCAAATTCATACCGTGCTCCAGGCCAATGCCCCAGGTGCAAAAAGGGTTGTATACATTGGGCCAATCAATGCCATTCTAGATATGATATATATGGAAATGATTTATCAAGGATTTCAAAAAACGGGGCATGGGGCCCAATGCCCCGGGGCCCACAAATGTACGAGGCACTAGAGGAGGAAGGCCCTCAGATTCAAATGATTCCTCGTCACAGTCCCTCCTACCCATTAACTCCCTTATCAGAGGGACAAGAGGAAGTGCAGGATTAGATCTCTGTTCTATTGCCCGGATGGTCCTGACACCTGAAATGGGGGTTCAGCTGATTCCCTACGGGAATCAGGGGACCTCTCCCTTCAGGAACTGTGGGACTAATTCCTTGGGCGTAGTTCCAAAAGTTTATTAGGCTTTAATGTTATACCAGGGGTTATTGATTCAGATTATAATGGAGAGATTAAAATAATGCTAAGTACACACAGGGGCATCATCTCCGTAAATCAAGGAGACAGAATCGCACAGCTGCTCCTCATTCCCAGTCTCCATAATTCTTTTAAAAGCATGCCACAAAATAGAAATAGCAGAGCATTCGGTTCCACTGGTTCAGGACCTATGGCTTTCTGGGTCCAGGACTGTTCACGGAGGCCTATGTGCAAATTAAAAATTCAAGGTATAGAGATGGAGGGGCTGATTGATACAGGAGCTGACTCTTCCATCATAAATCTACAACAATGGCCTAAGCACTGGCCTCTACAGAAAGCCTCAAACCAGTTTAAGAGGCTTGGGATACAGTAATACCCCAGCTCAAAGTGCTGTAATCTTAAATTGGCAAGACAATGAAGGCCAATACAGGAACATTCAAACCCTATGTTTTAAACAGCTTGCCAGTTACCCTATGGGGAAGAGATATCTTACATCAAATGGGGCTACACCTAGCGACCAAGCCTGCAGGGTGTTAAGAATAAAAATCCTAATCATAATAAAAAAGGCAAAGGACATTTTTTCTAGGGGCCACTGAGAAAACAATTTTAAAAATACCATGGCTCTCTAATAAGCCAGTTTGGGTCCCTCAGTGGCCCCTATCAAAGAAAAATAGCAAGTGGCCCATCAATTAGTTAAAGAACAATTAGAAGCAGGACACATAGAGCCTTCCACCGCTCCCTGGAATTCTCCCATATTTGTAATTAAGAAAAAATCAGGAAAATGGAGACTATTACAAGATCTAAGACAAATTAACAAAACAATTGCAAATTATGGGCCCTACTCAACCTGGACTTCCTAATCCTGTAGCTATTCCAAAAAACTATTACCTTATAACCCTTGATATAAAGGACTGTTTCTTTTCCATTCCCCTACATCCTCTGGATGCCCCAGGTTTGCTTTTTCAATTCCTTCTATTAATAATAATGGCCCTGATAAAAAGATATCAATGGAAAGTATTGCCGCAGGGAATGGCAAATAGCCCTACACTGTGCCAACTATATGTGGACAGAGCTATACAGCCCATTAAAAAACAAATATCAAGACCTCATGTGTCTACACTACATGGACGATGTTTTATTAGCTCACCCTAATCAACAAATCTTATTTAATATATTTAGTGAAATAACAAAAAATCTAAAAAAATATGGATTATATATATAGCAGAAGAAAAAGTTCAAAGCAGATCACCTATACTATATTTAGGCTTTAAAATCATGGATACTTTTGTTAAACCCCCAAAAATTCTAATAAGTAAAGAACATTTGACCACCCTCAATGATTTCCAAAAATTACTGGGTGACATTAATTGGCTTCGCCCTACACTAAGCCTCACTACTGGACAATTAAAACCCACATCCTTCGTGGGAACCCTGACCCATCCTCACCTCGAACATTAACTCCTGAGGCCAGGAGAGCTCTAAAATTAGTAGAACAGGCCATTGAAAGATCCCATTGCGATAGATTTGATTTTGCACAACCACTAATATATTGATTATTATTCCTTCACAATATACTACCAACAGGAGTATTATTTTGGCAACAGGGACCTATATTATGGATACATTTGCCTGTCTCTCCTAAAAGTACAATTGAGTCTTATACCTCCATGGTGGCTAAACTTATTCTTCAAGGACTTAAAACCTCTACTAAAATATTTGGAATTCATCCCCAGCTACTATTATTACTCCTTATTCATCGTCACAGGTTGAATATTTGTGCTTCAATGATAATGATTGGGCTATAGCTAGATGCTCTACTTCTGCAAATTTTGACAATCATATTCCTAAATCTCCTATACTGTCCTTTTGTATCAATCATCCTATCATATTCCCACAGGTAATAAAAACTCAACCCATTCCTAAAGCATTTAATGTATTTACAGATGGATCCTCTAACGGTACTGCTGCAGTAGTCACTCAAAATGAAAAAAATGATTCATATCACTAATCAAAAATCAGCTCAATTAGTGGAACTCAAAGCTATAATAATAGCTCTGGAAAATTTTAAAGAACAGCCTATGAATATTTTTTTCAGACAGCCATTATATTGTACATGCTGTCCCAAAATTGGAGCTAGCAGGTCCAATAGCACCACATACTCCAGCTTTTAAATTGTTTTCTCAAATCCAAAATCTCCTATGGCAATGAAAAGAACTTTTATTTATAGGTCACATAAGAGCTCACACTAATCTGCCTGGTCCTCTCCATGAAGGTAATCAAAAAGCTGTCGCCCTCACTAAAACAATATTTATATTTACTACAGTACAACAAGCTACTTTATTTCATTCCCAGTTCCACGTTAACAGCACTACCTTAAGACAAAAATTTAAAATCACAAAAGAACAAGCTCGTAGAATTGTAAAAGAATGTCCATCTTGTGTAACACTTTTGCCCAATCCACATTATGGGGTTAACCCACGAGGTTTGATGCCCAATCATTTGTGGCAGATGGATGTCAAACACATGAGCCAAGTTTTGGAAAATTACGATTTATTCATGTCACCATAGATACATGCTCAGGCATGATTTTTGCTTCTTTACATTCCGGAGAAAAAGTTAAAGATACTATTATCTCATTGTCTGCAAGCTTTTGCTGCATTGGGCATCCCCAAAATGCTTAAAACAGATAATGGCCCTGCATATACATCCACATCCTTCAAACAATTTTGTACAAAGTTCAATATTATCCACAAAACAGGTATCGCTTATAATCCTCAGGGACAAGGAATAATTGAAAGAGCAAATCGGACACTTAAAAATATGTTACTAAAGCAAAAAGATGGAAACTGGAAAATCCTAAGGACAGATTGGCAGTTGCCCTGTTTACCCTAAATTTCTTAACTTTAGATTCTAATGGACATTCGGCTGGAGATAGACACTGGAACCCACACCAACAACATAAACCTTTGGTTTACTGGAAGGATGTTCTCTCAGGTACATGAAGGGTCCAGACCCAGTATTAATTTGGGGGAGAGGATCTGTTTGTGTTTTTCCAAAGCACGAATCCTCTCCAATATGGATACCATCTAGATTGATAAAGCAGGTACAAAGTCAAAAGGATCAAGACGAAGTTATTGAGGAGTCTAGATTGAATAAACAAGTACAAAATCAAGAGGACCAAAATGAAGGTATGGAGTGATTCCTTAAAAGAGTCCTCCATTAAATTTACAACTTAAATTTCATTCTTCCCGGCAGGGACAAGAAGATCTCTCTTCAGTATATACACAATTGTAATTTTTTTTTCTCTTTTATATATGTCTTTATGTCTGTGCATTTGTCTAAATTTCATGTTAATGTGATGTCACAAATATGTTTATATGTGCGTCTGTCTAGTGTGACGTCACAAATAATTAAGCGCTTAAAAAAAAAAAAAAAAAGGTAGATAGATATAGATCCAAATAACAAATAACGTTAATTCATTTAAGCTTAGAATATTCTAATTTGATAATCAATAGATAGATAGATAAATAGATATTTATATAAGTTCAGAATATTTTAATTAGATAATCAATTATAATGATAATCAATTTTGATTTATAGTTGTCTCCGGACTTCTCTTCAGCTGTGAATATGTTTAATGTTGTATAACCTGATATTTTGGTGTTCCGACAGAGGATCATTTATTTGTTATTAACTTCATTTGTTTAATAGCTGATTAATTTGAATTATTTCAACAGGTATAGGATTGCTGTGTATATAGAGACTCGAGGATTCCAGCTAACAAATTATTTTTCCAAAATGCCTTTAGCTTTTCTTTATCTTTAATGCAGTAAACACCCTCAGTTTCTCTTTGATTATTTCTGAATGTGATATTTTGCCAGCTTATGTTTGTGGGAGCTTAAGCAGCAATGTGTGTGAGCAGAGATCAACTTTTATTTTCTACTCTAATAATTCTTTTTTTAGTTTGACAGCTCACCTTTTGATCTCAGTGCTGCAATAGCACTGCCTTTCCCTTAATAATGGATGCTTGAGTTTTTAGGTAGCGGGCCCTGAAGATTTGCCGGTGGAAATGTCTAGACATAAAAAGACGGCTGCTGCTACAACTGCAGGGACCGCGGGTCGCTGCAAGCATCCCTGCTGCTCAAGCATCAACAACCTAACCAGCAGTGTGGCCTCTGCTCTGCATGCATGGGGCCTCCTGAATCTATGTGTTATAACTTATGGACATTTTGATTTTCCATTATTTTGGGACATTACGGGACAATGCCTTGCGGGTATTTGTCTAAGAGAACTCAGTGCGTTACTTGATGAAACTAAGGGCAGCTGATTCGCTTAAAGAACTTGATACGATATGGAAACTTGGCTCGTCAGCAGTAGGCTTACCGCCTTAAAGCCGCAGCATCTCCTAAAAATTGGACGGCTGTTAGTCAACACACAGTCGATCCTGAAGGGCTCTATTGGATGGCTGGTTAGCCTATGATGGGTAAGATCCCCAGAAGGGGACAACCTAAGACACGGCACAGTCGCACGGGACAGTCTAATGTGGCCGGCATGTCAACCTAAGCCAGGAGTCAGGACAGCCTAGACTCCCATGACGGGTAAGAATGTCGGTTGCACATGGACGTCCTAGAACATCCCCTCTTTTAAAACTAAAAGGGGGAAATGAAGGAGCCTATAATCAAGGAGATAGCTAAAGATTGCGGTTAGCTGAGAGCCATAAAAGATGTTCTAGTTTCCACCTGATATTAATACATTATTCAAAGAATCTTTGTATGCCCGTGAACACTGCGTGACGCACCTGTAAGCTTGAGCTGTAAGCACGTGTCCTTGTTAAAGCTATATGTATATAACTGGGTGAGGTTCATTAGTGTGTGTGGGGAAGAAGAAGGTGGTGGTTGGAGTTAGAGCATTTGGAGTGATTGCTGGAGCTGGAGAGAGAGAAGAAGAATAAAAGACCTTTTTTCATTTTCATCCTGCCTCCGAATTTTCCTGTGGCGTTCGCTGCTCCAAGCGACTTCCGCTTCAGGCAGCAACCATTACATAGCTGTAAAGCCCTATAAAAGAGTATACAGTTTTTAACATAGTATTCCTAATTGATAATTATAGTATGCTGATAGAAACAATTGCTGACTAATAGAGGATGCTTTGTAAGTACTAGTTGAATAAAATTACATTGGGTAAAATCCAAAAATGCAGGTACTATATTTATTAGTTGTTCACAAAGGTAAGAGTGTATACCTTACCAGAAGATTTCACTTTGATCCACACATGAAGGTTCCTGAAGCCATAGACGGCAAAAGTACAAAATTAATCCCTTGTGCCTTTTTGACTGATTAATTGATTGATCCTTTCATAGTCAAGAAATACTTATTGTGTAGTTTGTATTAAGAGATCAGTGAACCCAAAAAACTCTACCAGAAAACTTTTACAACTAGTAAATGAATTCGGCAAAGTTGCAGGATACAAAAGTCAATACCCATAAGTCAAAGGCATTTTTGTACACCAGTGACAAAGCCGCTGAAAGGGCAATGATGAAAACTACCCCATTTACAATAGCATAAAAAAATAAAATACCTGGGAATCAACTTAACAAAAGAGGTGAAAGAACTCTATAAAGAAAATTATAGAACACTAAAGAAAGAAATCATAGAAGAAACTCAGAAGATGGAAAGACCTACCTTGCTCTTGGATAGGTAGAGTCAATATTGTCAAAATGTCTATACTACCAAAGGCACTATACAGATTTAATGCAATTCCAATCAAAATTCCAATGTCATTTTTCAAAGAAATAGAAAAAGCAGTCATGAAATTCATCTGGAAAAATAAGAGACCCAGAATAGCCAAAGCAATTCTGAGCAAGAAAAGTGAAGCAGGGGGCATCACCATACCGGACTTTAAATTATACTATAGAGCAATAGTAACAAAAACAGCATGGTATTGGCACCAAAACAGATGGGTGGACCAATGGTACAGAATTGAGGACACAGAGACTAATACATATAATTTCAGCTATCTTATATTAGACAAAGGTGCCAAAAATGTACAGTGGAGAAAGGATAGCCTCTTCAACAAATGGTGCTGGGAAAACTGGAAATCCATATGCAACAAAATGAAATTAAACCCTTATCTCTCACCATGAACAAAACTCAATTCAAAGTGGATCAAGGACCTAGGAATTAGATCAGACAATACACCTAATAGAAAAAGTAAGCTCCAATTTCCAACATGTCGGATTAGGCCCCAAGTTCCTTAATAAGAATCCTGTAGAAATTAGAGAAACACTGTAGCGCAAGAACTATTACCAAGAATTAATGAATGGGATAGATTTAAGCTAAAAAGCTTCTTCTCAGCAAAAGAAACAATCAGTGAGGTGAATAGAGAGCCAACTAATTGGGAACAAATATTTAATACATGCACATCAGATAGAGCACTAATTTCTAGAATATATAAAGAACTCAAAAAACTTTACACCAAAAAAGCAAATAACCCAATCAATAAATGGGCTAAGGAACTGAAAAGACACTTCTCAGAAGAAGATATACAATCAATCAACAAATACATGAAGAAATGCTCAACCTCTCTGGCAATTAGAGAAATGCAAATAAAAAACTACTCCAAGATTTCATTTCACTCCAGTCAGAATGGCAGCTATCAAGAACACAAACAACAACAAATGTTGGAGAGGATGTGGGGAAAAAGGCACACTCATACATTGCTGGTGGGACTGCAAAATGGTGCAACCACTATGGAAAGCAGTATGGAGATTTCTTGGGAAAACGGGAATGGAACCACCCTATGACCCAGCCATCCCACTTCTGGGTCTATTCCCAAAGGACTTAAAAACAGCATATTACAGTGACACAGCCACTTCAATGTTTATAGCAGCACAATTCACAATAGGTAGGTTGTGGAACCAACCTAGATGTCCCTCAGTAGATGAGTGGATAAAGAAAATGTGGTATATATACAAAATGGAATTTTTACTCAGCAATAAGAGAGAATAAAATAATGGCATTTGCAGGTAAATGGATGAAGTTGGAGAATATAATGCTAAGTGAAATCAGTCAATCTCAAAAATCCAAATACCGAATGTTTTCTCTGATATAAGGAGGTTAGTTCACAGTGTGATTGGATGGGGGTACATAGTATTAGAGAAAAACACTAGAATGGTCAAAGGAAAGGGAGGGCAAGGGAGGGAGCATGGGGGGGAGGGAAGGGAAAAAATATGGAGGTTGAATGAGATGGATATCACTATCCTAAATGCATGATTAAAGATATGAATGGTACTTATATACTTTGTATACAAGCAGTTGTATGTAAAAAGATGCTATACTTGTGCACTATGAATAAGTAAATAAATAATAATAATAATAAAAAAAGAGATCAGTGAACAAGGTTGCAAAAGACCTAATCTCTTAGCCTTGATAAGTTCAAGTTTTCATTTGAGATGTCAAGATTAAAAAACAAAACAAAACCCAAAAGCAAAGATAAAACATTATGCCAACTTACCACACAATTAATTACTTAACTGCAATTGTAGTAAGTGCAAAAACATGTGTAGCATGTCATTTTAATTTTAACTTTCATCACTGTGACCAAAATACTTGACGAGAACAACTTAAAGGAGGAAAACCTCATTTGATTCATGGTTTCGGAGGTCTCAATCCATAGATAGCTGACTCCATTTCTCTGGGCCCAAAGTAAGGCAGCACATCATGGAGGAAGGGCTCAGCAGAGGAAAGCTGCTCAGCTAATGGCAGAGTCATGAACCAGACAGAGAGGAGGGGAAGAGGGCTACAGGGAAGATGAACACTTCCAGGCATGCTCCCAGTAGCCCGCTTCCTCTCGCCACACTGAACCTTTCTGCAGGTACCAGTCAGCCCAACTGAATTAGGATGGACTGATAAGGTTACAGCTCTCACAATCCAATCATTTCACCTCTGAATATTCCTGCATTAGCAGGAGCTTTGGATGGACACCTCATGTCCAAACCATAACAGGTGTTATAAGGTATTCCAAATGTTCCTGAGTTAGTGTTGACCGTGGTCATGGAGAGTGTGGTATGTGTTTCTGACAATATGGCTGAGACAGGCTTAGATGATAAATTAGATGAATTAGTAGGGCATGGTCTTATATTCCAAACTGAGATACCATGCTGTGTGTCAAAAAGTTATTCCATCCTTAAAGAATATAGTGTACTTAATAAATTAAGAAGGTAAATGTGACTTAAGAAAGAGTTTAGGCACACGCCTGTAACCCCAGAGGCTCAGGAGGCTGAGGCAGGAAGATCGCGAGTTCAAAGTCAGCCTCAGTGAAAGTAAGGCACTAAGCAACTCAGTGAGACCCTGTTTCTAAATAAAATACAAAATAGGCCTGGGGATGTGGCTCAGTGGTCAAGTGTCCCTTAGTTTAATCCTTGGTAACCTCAAAAATAAGAAGTAGTTTAGGGTACACATGGAGTAGAAAGGACCTTTTCCAGATCATGCAAAGCTTTTAAAGAGATATTAAGGATTTTCTTCATTATCCTTAGAAAACTGAAAACTTCCATAGAATTTTAAACTGGGGAGTCAAATAATTTATAAAAGGACTTATCTAGGTTGATTCAAGGTAAGAATATATGCAGGGAAGTCATTGAGAAAAAAATGTTCATAGTCCAGAAAATCCTCCCTGATGGATGGAAATAGATGGTGAAAGTGTAAATCAGAAAAAGTGATTTCATTCAGGAAGTATTTAGTCTGTAGGACAGAAAAGAGAGAGAGAAAAATAAACACAACTTGTATATGATTGGCTTTGAAGGGTGAGGAGAGGTAGGAGCCATTTCTGATGACAGGTCCTTAGTTTTTCTAACATTGGGTGTTGGAACTCCTCTTATAGAGTCTAATCAATGGACGAAGAGCAAGGAGGTGATGATATTCACTGTGAGGGGTTGTAAGACTTCCAAGCAGAAACATGGACAGTTGCATGTTAGTCTAAAAATAAAGGGGAAAATGTCCATAAGAAATAAGCAACTGATAATCAGATGCCATTGCTTTGGGAACCAGTATAGAGTAGAAGTAAATTTAGTTCCAAACTTCAAAGAACTCCTTTATTTAAAGACAATATGGAAAGGGATAAGCCATTAGACCCATAAATTATAAAAGGAAAACCTACAGATGTGGTTCATCTAAGGCAAGGGGAGTGCTTTGACAATCAGGAGAGTGATAAGTGCTAGTCTATAAAGTGAAATCTTCCCATTGTAATGGAAGAAGGTTTGTTTAGTGTTCTCTTTGATATGCTAATGTTACCTGTCTCTGCTGAGAGTGATGGTCTAGCTACTGTAGGAGATGAGAAATAAAATACTTGAGAACTGGTGACTTCCTATTGCTAAGAGTGCATATTGCCAAGTCTATTCTAGAATAACATTTATCTCTTGAATGTATAATTTAGGATGTCTTCATTTAATTTACTGATGATGTTGTATTAGAAGTTAATATGACTTGTCAGTGTATTATTGTACTCACTTGAAAAGAATTCTTTCTGACATTAAGTAAGAGCATGTGAAAGCCTGAATGTGTTGAAATCATGCATAAGTGTAAGTATTTATACCATCAGTTACTTATATAGGCAATTCTCATTCATTCCACCGTTTGGCAAACATTTATTAATTGCCTAATGTACACCAGCAGTTACTAAATACTGGGGATGTAAAAAGTTCTTGAAACGCAAGTCTTATAAACCATCCCAGACTTGGAGAAAATGTGTGTGGTAGAGGGGAGCAGGTAGGTGTGATGAGATTTGTCAGTGGACTGTGAAATGCTTTCAGTACAAAGCTTAAAACAACAGTTTAGGGTAACCAACTAACTCGTGAGGAAAAGTAATCCTTTATGGAAAATTTCTGGCTAATAAATCAACGAGGGATGATAATATATTACAATTAATTATGATAAACATGTTACAGTCAATAGATCACGGCAATAGTAGTAACATGAAAAAGAAGACAAACTGTCCTTTTATACCTGTTATAATTTGCATGTGAAGTGTACCAAAAGATCATGGGTGAGGGAATTCAAGAAGGTTTACAGGAGAAATGATTGGATCATGAGAGCTTTAATCCAAACAGCGAATTTATCATTTGATGGGATTAACTAAGTGGAAACTGAAGGTAGGTAGGGTATGGCTTGAGGAGGTGGGTCATTGGGGCCATGCCTTTGGAGTACATTATTTTGTATCTGGCAAGTGGAGTATCCTTGACTGCTTCCATGTGACCTGCTTCCCTCCACCATTCTTCTGCCATGATGTTTAGCCTCACCTCAAGCCACAAGGAATGGAGCCAGTGGTTTATGGACTGAGACCTCTAAAACTATGAGCCCTCAAATACACTTCACAATTGTTCTGGTCAAGTCTTCTAGTTACAGCAGTAAATAGCTGACTAAAACAATACCTCCAAATGTAAATATATTCTTGAATAAAATAATAACTCAAAAACATATGATTAATCAAAAACAATAAGTCCTCTATATCTAACCACCAAATAATAGGAAGTATACAGAGAATTCATGAACATATTAAATACTATGGGGATGTTATCAGAGAAAACCACACACACAAAAAATGAAATCCATTTTTTTTTTCAACAACTACAAGGAAAGAAAAAAGAAAAACAGCAATAAGCATTGTAGAGCAAGAAACTTTAAAGAGAGAAACAATTACAATTTATAGTCCGTATTTAGTTTCTGATTCAAACTTTAAAATGAGAACATATGAGATAATCAGGGGACGTGGGCATTGGTAGATTTGTTGGTAAATTCATTCATTGAAAAACATTCATTGTTGTTAGATTGTTATTCAATTTCAAGTGTGATAATATTTTGATATTAGACTTTAGGAAAAAAGAGTTTTTGTGCTCTTTAGAGTTGGAATAATATGATGGGTGAGATATGCCTCTGTATAAGCAGGTATGGGATACAGCGAAACCAAGTTGGTCACTGTAAAGAAAAATTCCCACATCTCTCCCTACTTACAAAATGCTTCTACTCACCTAGAAATGGGAAATTATTTTTTCCTCTTATACCAAACAAAGCTCCAAAAAATCTCTGTATACACCATCCAGGTGTTCTATAAATTCTATAAGGTGTTCTAACTCAATTCTGATTTTATTTATCTGGATGTAGTGGCAGATCCCACAGATTAAGAGTTAATCCCACAAAACTGACTGCTTCCCACTTAAATTGCCAATACAAGTCCAAGTTGTGCTTCTAGATGACTGAATGTCAAAGGGTGGTTTCCATAATTCCCTTTTCATTTGCTAGAACAGCTTATAAAGCTCAGGAAAACAGTTTACATACAAGATTGCTCATTTGTTAGAAATGGATACAACTCAAGAATAGCCAGATAGAAAAGATGCATAGGAGAGAGTATGGGGAAAGGGTGTGGAGCTCGCATGCCCTCTCCAGTATGCCAACCTCTAGGAACCTTCTCCCATCCAGCAACCCAGAAACTCTCTCACTATGATCCTTTGGGGATTTTATGGAGACTTCATAACATAGGCATGATCAATTAAATTATTGGCCCATTGGTGATCCATAGTCTTTTTCCTGACTCTGGAGGTTAAGAGATTGAGAATAAAAGTTCAACCTCTCTCCCTGGGCAACCAATCCCCATCTTGTGATTAGCACTTTCCAAGAGTCATGCTATTAATGTAAATCTATGTGGTTGGAAGAGCTTGTTATGAATACCAGAAGGTGCTCCAAGAGTTTTGGGAGCTGAACCAGGAATGTGATCAAAGGCCAAATATATATTTTTTCATAAATCACAGTGTCAGTTATGAATTTTGAACTGTTGAAATTGGTTGGTGAAAACGTGGGCTTCTTTTATTATTTTCATTATTTTTCTATAGGTTTTAAAATTTTCAATCAAAAGTAAAAATGAAAAGTTCTTAATCACAGGAAAATTAAGGAAAGAAAAGGGGGAAGCAATTTCTGATGGCAGGAAACTAAAACTATTTAAGTGGCTATTGTAAAATGTGGATAAAAAATGATGAAGAATTAAACTAAGGCTTTGATGATGGAGATGGTGATGAGAAAGAGTTTGAGATGCTTTGAATTAGAATTACTTGGATGTAAGAGATGAGAGGGCTATAAGGTTTTAATCTTGACCAATTTGATGATGAGATTAATCAAACCATTTGAAAAAAAAGCAAATGTCCCAAGATACATAATGAGTTTTTTTAATTTTATTAATATCATTGGCTTGCAATCCCTGTAAGATTTCGAAGGAGGGTTTTCCAGTAGGAAATTATTGATCTAAGATTCAAACTAAGAAAAGTCATAGGAACTAGACCACATTCATGTCCATTATTACTTTGTAAAGTTTAGAAACTTTGAATTCAGCTCTCCTGAAATTCCCCAGTTCCATTTCTAAATCCCACCCAACACGCACACACATACTCACTCACTCACACTCACCAACAACTTCCTTTAAACCTATTGCATATGTAATGAAATGCTATTAATTGAATAGATGCCAGCTTCCTCCTCCTCCTCATCATCATCATCTAAGTTGGCTTGCTTTATTTTGTGAGGTGGTTATATAAAATGAGAGGATAGGTGTATATTTTGGGGTAGATTAGACTGAGAGAAGACAAAAACCATAATTTTGTTACTGAGCAAGTCCTCTTTTGCTCACCATGCAGTGTCATCATCGACCACTGAAGCAATGAGTTTTGCAAAAGATAAAGAGATTATTCACAAGGTGTCCAATTATGTGGAGGGGGAGCAACTAGACTCAAATCTGCCTCCCACAGATAGAGTTGAGGGATCCTTACAGGATGAAGGAGCAGGGTCATGTAAAGTGTGAAGGAAGGGAGATTGAGGTATAGAAAAGTGAAGAAAACAGGGGTGTATGCATGCATAAATGAACTTTATGGCTCTTCATAGGACACATGTCCACAAAATGGCAGTGTTAGCATGATCTCAGGCTAGAATGTATAGTCCTTTGACATCAAGAACTCGCCCATTGGACCCTCTGTGCCTCAAATAGAAGGATTGGTGGCTTTAACCACATTGCACAAGTTAATCTCCAAGTCCTGAAAAATTCAACTTAAAATAATGATTGCCAAGGTGACTGACCATACATTGGAGGTTTAAAGCAAGTAGGTATAACTATGCATCAGACCTAATAAAGCAGGCAGTAATATTTGGTATTTAGTTAAGCAAGCAACTTCTAAAATGATTGGTGAAAGCCAGTAACTAAGCATGTGAAGTTAGGGGAGATATTGAGGTTTTCTCTGATTTTCTAAAGAAAAGGATATGCTCTTTGACTTTAAAATTTTAAGGAAGGAAAGTGGCTCAAGACTTCTACAAGAGAAAAAGAAATATTAATTTCATCATGGGGACTTGTACAAGATCTTCCTTTAGCTCTTCATCAAAGAAAAAAACACAATCTGTTACACGTCAATGCTTTGGGTTAGATTTCTGTGTTACATTTTTCAAATGTCAGTTTGTGCTGAGATAGGCTTTGGAGATGAAGGATAGTGGCAGTAGGATTCTCTTTTCGATAGGGGCTCTATTCTGGATGCTTTCAGGGGGAATTGTTGGAGGGAACAGAATATACATTTGTATAATGAGTGTTTTATACTAGATTTTTACCTTCCACTTTTATGGGCTAATTTTATTTGCTATTAAGAGGAGGGCAAAAGATCTATTAAATTTTATATATTAAAAAAACATGTCACAATCATGAGATAATGAGTATGGTAGTAGTATATTATTATTTCCTGTAGGAATCATGAAATTCCATGGAGGCACCAGATAGGAGACCTGTAGGAATACACATTTATGTACTATAGATTGGAATTATACAAAATAATATTATATTGGCTGGTTGGCCATGTTCATAATAATTATGAAATATATTCCTTTTGTATCAAAATACAAATGAGGTGGTCTTTATGAATGTACTTGATAAAGTCAGCGCTTGGCAGGTATTATCTTCATCATTGTTGCACTGTCATTGTCACCTTTGTCATAAATCATGGAAACCAAGTTGAGAGAAAAAAGTAGACACATGGAAACACCATATGGACAGGAGCAGCCTCACTGGCCGAGGCTTGCTGTGCTACATTAGAATGTTCCAGCATGTTGGGTAGGACACACTGCTTTTCCCACCGCCTTCCCTGGTGTTGGCAGCTGTAGTTTCTACCCCCTGCAATTGGATGCCCTTAGTTAGCACCAATGGGGCTGAGGGAACAGGATGACCCATGTAACGTTGACAGAAATTCTCTTAAAAAAGAGCCGTTTTTGGCACTAGGACAGATAATCTGGCATGCAAGCAGAAATGAAACATTAGCCTACAAATATATTAAGCAGAGAGAGAAGGCTCAACGAATGAAAAGAGTATACTTGAGCCTGAATTGGGTCTGATTAATTCTGAAGAAGCACAGCTCTCTCACTGATGGAGCAGAGTTATTTGAGATAGACTGGGGTGATAGCTAGGAAGGAGAACATTACTGAAAATGGCTTCATAATTAAAATATGGGAAGACCAGCACATTTCTACAGGGAAAAAGAGGTCAGGGTTTCACAGTAGATTTTCATAAAACAGCTAATACAAATGCTGTGAAGGCTTATTCATAGAGTAACATTTTTAGTAACAATGCAACATATTTTAGCACAGCTATTACCACATTGTAAACTACAAGGAAGTGGGATCCCTGGGTTCCTTGTGTATCTTCCCAAAGCTTTTTTCAAGGCCAGTAGAAATATAACATAGATTTTAAAATTAATCAAGCTGAATGGTGACCTAAAAGGAAATAAGACTAGAACCTAGTTCTAGATACGGCTGTAGCACTAGTAAGCCCTTTGACCTAGGAAAAGTTTCCTTATTTGTAAAATGAGAGGATTCACCTAGATCTCTTCTAATTTCCGTTTTATGATCCTAGAAGCAATTAATTTTAAATTAGAAATAAATAGGCGTGAGGTATATACATACATACACACACACATGCACACATAGCACAAAGAAACAAAATATCAAACCTAGAATACATTTCTTTATGAAAATGAACCACTATAAATATGTTCAATTTTTACACTATGGCAACATAAGTATTTATTATGAACAATGTATTTTCCAAATAGATGCTCATGACTTTGCTGTGACCCCTCGTCTGGCCAAAGCACCCATCCCTTGTTTGGAACATCTGCCACTAACAGCCCACAGCTGCTTCCTTCCGTGGGCGTTGCCCTTGGCTGTAGGAACTGAACCAGCCAAGGTCATATTCCCTCATCTTTCTGATAATGGAAGGAATTTCTTTCCCTCATAAATGGTGGGGGAGAAAATATAATCAAAATGGATTTTGCTTATGTTTTTTTCTCTCATTTTTTTTTTCCCACCTATAATTGGGGACTGAACCCAAGGGTGCTTTGCCAATGAGCTACATGCCCAACCCTTTTTATTACTTTTTAATTTTGAGACAAGATCTCACTAAGCTGCCAAGGTTGCCCTGGATCTTAGCTTTTTCTGTCTCAGCCTCCCATGTCACTGGGATTGTAGGCATATGCCACCACACCCAGCTTCTAATTTAATTTTTATCTCCTTTCAGAATGAAAAGTTGTCCTAACCTTCGATAAAATTGAAGATGGTATAAGAAAAGCAAATCTTGAAAAGGGGGATAGGTCAGCACTTATAAATATGCTAAAATGTATTTATACAACATTCTTATGTATGGATATCTCAAAATGGGTGAAATAGTACTTGTCCAAGATTTTTGTTTCTTAAAGAAATAAGATAATAGAGCAAATATGGTTGAATATGAAGATATATTCTATGAAAAGTGATAAATTTCATTTTACTTGTAAGAGATATTTAGTATTGTCTTGAATTCAAACAAGAAAGCAATCTTTTAAAATTTTGGTTATTATCCTTATTTATTTTCTTTTGGGTCACACAGAACACAAATAGATTTACTATTATTTGAACTCTTCTGTCCTGTGTAAAACTAAAACAGGATATTACCATAGTCATCCCAATATGAACAAGTTGGGGAATTGTCAGTATAGAGCTAGTACTTCTGACCAACACACATTTCTTGGTACACTGACCTATTAATTATTCCATTTCTCTGTGTTTGAAATGGATGGTGATGCTTTCCTTTATCTGAACAAGTGGTTTCCTCTAGTCCTTGAAATTATATGGGAAAGCTAAGTTTTCTCAATTTACTCTCAATGGCTTGCTGATCCAGATGGCAAAAACCCAAAGGCAAGCCATGGCTGCACTGAACTTGGACATCAAGAAGCACCTTTCAATAATGCTAAGTGAAGTTAGCCAATCCCCCAAATCCAAAGGTCAAAGGTCAAATGATCTCTTTGATATGAAGATACTAACTTATAAAGGCAAGAGAGAGGGAATGAGAGGAATGAAAGAGCTTTAAATAGAACAAAGAGGGGGGAGGGAGGGGAAGGGACAAGGGGATAGGAATAATGGCAGACTGAGTTATCCATGATTACCCTAAATACATGTATGAAGACACAATTGTTGTAAAAATACTATATATTAAACCAGCAACTCGAAAAATTGTGCTCTTTATATGTAATATGAAATGAAATGTACTCTTCAAATGTGTATAATAAATTAGAATAATAAAAAAAATTTTTAAAAAGAAGCACCTTTCAGTGTTCACTCCTGCTGCCGTCTTAGCCTATTGAAGATGTTACCAGTTCTCAGTAAAATTCTGTGTGTCCTTCATTTTTTATTGCCAAAGGCACAAAATGAAATTAACCAGGCAATATAAACCATGTTTTCAAAACTTCTCCCAGTGAAAATCTTGCTTTACATTTATTTATTTATGTGGTGCTGAGGATTGAACTCAAGAACTTGGGAAAAACAAGTACATGCTCTACCACTGATTTCCATCCCTAAACCACTGTTAGGTTTTTGATTATGAAATAAAGTTACATACAAAAGGACAAGAAGATGCACTTTTCATTGAGAAGTCCTTGAATTTTCTATCTGGTCTCTTTTCTCATTCCATATAAGTTTCTCATGAATAATTGTTCTATGTAAGATAATTCAGTGCTCAATCACAAGCCATACAGTAGGAGATAGAGGCAGGAGGCTACTCTTGTTTTAAGCAATATGTCTGTAAAAATTCTATTTTGACTCAATGTTTCTTTGAGGATCTCTATATTTCTGGTCTTCTAACCACTCCTCCCACTTCTGATTTGGGTGTCATGCTAACGGAGGTAAGCTTTTAAAAACCCCACCCTATTTTAATAATCAATGTATTCTGTGTGCAAAAGTTATTAAAAGTGACTATCTTACCTAGACAGCTGAAGATCATTCTGTGAGACCACTGCTAAGACATTCTCCAAATTAATGGTGGGCAGGGAGCATTTGTACCTTTACTGATCAAATCCAGGAAGTAAAGTAACACTTTTTTCCTTCAAAACATGTCTTACTCTTTATTGTGATTCTAAATTATAGGCACAGCAGACACACTCTGGAGAATTCCTGGGAATTGCACTATTTGTGCACAAAAAGCTGCTTAAAATGAAGGGTTAGTCTTTTTCGTCATAAAAACATTTTATGTGATTGGCAAATCAGAAAGTGGTCAATCAGCAGACAGTTATAGAGATGTTTTTCATCTCTAGTAACAGCAGGATGCTAACGGGAGAGTTAAGATGGAAAGGAAAAAAAAAAAAATAATACATTGATTTGTTGACAGAGGCCCAGCAGCTGTCACAGTAAAACATGGTTCTCTTGCACTTAATCAATGTCAGTCTCCAACCCAATCGTTTTGTAGCTCAGATGAGAAGCAATCAAGAGGAACACCTTCATAAGCATGAAGCTTGCTAGATGGGATTCAATGAAGTGTGTCTTTAAGCTTAGGCACTCAAAATGTGACGCATGACCCAAAGCTAATCAGAAATGCTTAACCCTTTGGGGGAGACAGCAATTACTTACTGTTTTTTTTTTTTTTTTTTTTTTTTTTTTTTTTTTTTCCTTTTTTAAAGGTAGAAAATATACTTCTTGCTTCATCAACAATTTTTGAGACAACTTTTGTCTGTTTGGATGTGCAATTCTTTTTACCGCTGGGAAGTTGAAGCATGATCATTCATCACGCTCCCTTTTTGAAGTGTAGGGTGCTATTTTAAACACATCTCATTTCTCAGAAAGACAATACAGGAGCAGTGACTAATCTAGCTTTGGATTTGTGATGGTTTCTTTCTGTGTGAATATTTACTTCATCAAATAGTGCCTTCATTGTTAGTGCCTCTGGCCCAAGGATACAGAATTATGGCGTTGGAGACTGGTGTCCCCACAAAGCAAGACCAACTTGGGACCTCCATCATGTTTCCTGTAGAATGAGATTTAATGTTTTGAGAATTTGATTTTCTGATGACCAGTGAGGAAGGATGATCTGAGGCTCACTCAAATGGAGAGAAATGGCAGAGCAACATTTCTATCTCACTTGGAGGAGATGGCAGCATTCAGGGGCCATGGCCCTCTTCCTCGTACCATTGCCTTTGTGGTGCTCAGAGAAGCATCGTCATCAGGGTATATGTTCTTTCTAATTTTCATGGAAATAGGATTTGTAAATGGCTATGGAATGAGTTGGTTGAGAGTTGGCTGTGAACTATCTGGGGAGAAACAAAAGCACAAAATTCCTGCTTGCTCAATTACAGTGAAGGACCAAAAGCAGAAACACATGTGTTATCTGTTGTTGTTTTTTTTTTACTTTATCTGCTCACAGAGATAGTCTGTGAGATAAGAGTGTGTATACACATGGGGGAAGTGAGCAAGAGAGAATCTGATGTGTGTCATAGATTTTTTCAGATTCAATATGGAAGAGATTGTGTCCTTTCACAGCTTCCCACATTCTCTTGGTAAATTCAGTTTTTGCCTTAAACTGTCCATATCTAAGGAAGGAAAGGTGGGGGACAACTGCATTTAACAGTTTGTTCAGAATTAGACTGAGATGTGTGATTATCATGCCATAGAGGTCTTACAAATTTTCACCAAGGCTAACATATCAGGGTGATAAATCCTCAATTTACTGGCATCACTAAAGGAGATTCTGCAAACTAGAAAGAGGAAACTACATATGTCCATTACAATCAATTAACAGTTCTGAACATCTAAAATTGACACATTCCAAAGCTCTGAGGGGGTTTCAAAAATAATGATAGAACATGTATCACAGCCATACACACACACACACACACACACACACACACACACACGTAGACTTTCTGGAAGGAAGGCAGGTTTACTTGCAATTTACAAAATCTGATCTGTTTGCTTACAAGATGGTATATTCCCAAGGGACTGACTATCCAAGTGACATATTAAAGAGACTTCTCACATAATAGTCACATCGATTTGCTCCTAGTTCTTTTTATATTTTTACTTAAGGGAAAGCAAGGAAAATGGCTCCCAAATGTTCTCAATTGACAGCAATTTTTGTTCATTTACACATGAAAGCATGTGGAATGAACAGATTTGGAGGGAGAGTGGTGTGAAGGCCCACGGAGCCTGCAAAGAGAGCATGGTCCCCATGCTAATAGGAGAAATTATGAGAAATGAAGTTTACCAAATCTTCCTGAATATGTTATTAAAAGGAAGCCTTACAGGTTTTTAGTTATTTAGTCACCACTGTGTGCAAGGCATTTGGAAGGTAATTCTGGATGTTATTTGATCAATGGAAAACGATGAATCATCATATTTCAATAATACCGTATGTACGGGAATGATAAATGAGCAAGTGATTGGTGGCTGGGTAATGAAAGGAAATGCAAGCGATGCAGATGCTGCTCAGCTCTGGACGTGGAAATTAACCGGTGAGGCATATTTGTCAGAAAATTTTCACTCGGAGTTATTTATTTCCCTTTCTTTCATTCATCATCCATCTTTCCTTTATGCTTAATTACGCCCAAGCTATGTTTAGGTGTTTAAGATAAAGTGTACAGAAAAATACCTGAAAAACTTTTATTTTCCATGTTTGTTTTAATTTTAGTAAAAGTGTGCTATTACTTTCACTGCTGCCGTTTTTTGCACATTTTTAAGATTTCTATTTTATTTGAATGTAAATATTCTTTACATTTGGCATTGAGAATTGCTTAGCTTTGGTTTGTGTTTTAATTTGTCATTACTATGTAAAAAATTTGAATTCATGATTTCAGGATACATGTTGGATTTCCCAATCTTCTCATACACAATAAAAATTTATTTATGTGTTACTTATTTTATCAGTAGTAAACAAAAAGGGAATAACAGGAGATGTCTTAGGCCTAAAAAGAAAAAGGTAAGAGTCCAATCCATGTACATCCTATGTAATATATAATTAGAATACATTTCTGGAATTATTTGAACAACAATTCTCTCAAAAAAATGAGCTTATCATGTTTGAAAAAAATCAGAGTTCTTTGTGCTATGTTTTTCCTTTCATGTTTGATAGAGCTCACAGTAGGCAAGAAAGAAAAATGTACTGCATCTTACTTTATCTTTTCTCCTGTAAGATTACAAATGTTGTATGAGTAGAATAATAATCTTGAATCAATCTGTGCTGCCCTCTCCCTCTCCTCTACCCCAGACCTAGTCCTTCAACTATACAAAGCAATTGGTCTGAAGTCCATTAAGGATTTATTATACATCAACTATGTATACCCTCTGTTGCTATAGGGCGTGAGAACTTGACTACAAATTTGAGTACATGGATATATTAGTTTACTGTGGTTGTGGTAACAAACCACTACAAAGTTGGAGGCTTGAAATAATAAAATTTGTTCTCTCAGTTCTACAGGTCAGAGTGTGAAATTAAGGTGTGTCGGCAGGGTCATGCTCCCTCTGAAGGCAGTGGGGAAGAATGCTTCCTCACCTCTTTCAGCTTCTGGTGGCTCCAGGTGTTCCTTGGCTTATGGATGCCATCACTTCTATCAGTTTTCCCATGACCTCTTCCTCCTCTTGTGTGTGTCTTACCTTTTTATGTCTCTTATAAGGACACTTGTCATTAGATTTAGCTCTTACAGGATCATCTCATCTCAAGATCCTTACCTTCAAGATACTTACATCTTCAAAGACCTTTATCCAAATACGGTGACATTCATGAGCTTCAGGTACTCTGTCATGGGCATATTTTGGGGGTTCACCATTCAACCATTTGTAATGGCTTAGAGCTAAATCATTCAGGCTGCTGGTAAACATTCAGAGTTAAGGCTTGATGTAGTAAAACTACACTTTTCCACTCTATGGAACATTCCAAATATTTTAACTTTGCTATCTTAGTGTTACCCAAGCATGACTACATTTTCTTATCAAGACAACAAAGTTAGAATAATGCCTGCTGCATAGTATGTATGCAATGTAATAATCATAATTACTAAATAAGTTGAATAAACAAGAATTCCCTTCTATAAGTTTTATTGTGGAAGCAATACATGGTTTTAAAATTTTTCCAAATATGGTTTGGAAATAAATTATGTTAAATTGATCTAAATTTATCTTTTACTTGAGTGATAAAGTTCAGCCCCAAGTGACCTCCATCCATAGTAAATTGTAACTTTGTTAGAGGTATACATAAACTGTAACCTAATTCAAGAATATACACTTGCGCCAACAGACAGTCTGTCTCAGCCAATCATGGCAACTGAACCTCCAGCCAATCAGGGGCTGAACACTACAAAAATATAACCATAGAAGGCAAATGCCCACTGCAGCCAGTCAGATTGTTTCTGTATATCACTTCTTTTCCTCTGACTATAAATATAACCTGCACATGTGGTAGAATGGGGCAATCTGAATCACTTTTAGTCTGGAATGCTGCCCATTCTAGAATCATAATTAAAGTCAATTAAGACCAACAAAATTAGATTTGTTGTATCTTTGTCTTTTAGCAATTATAATTTTGAAACTGATTTTAGGAGTATATAACCTCCCCCTCAATTCCCAATGACTTATCCTACTAAGAATATGCCCCACAAAGTGAGGTCACTTCTGGAAATATAAACTCAATGGATCTTTTGAACTAGGACAGTAGCCTGCTAAATCCACTAATTTAAAACACCCTAAATTAGCTACAGTCAGATGCCTGAGGGGTGGGGAAAAAGTAGGCATCAGAAAGGGAGGCCATGAGAAACCTGGTAGGGCTTCTGCTTATAGAAAGCTGATGATTTAATTGCTGAGAGCAGGATGACCAAGTAGATTATACTGTTTAGATTCCTTTATATAAAAAGGAAAGTAATTTTGGTTTTCCCCACTTTTCACTATAAAGGTAATATTAAAATATATATAGAAGCATAAAAAAGAAAAAAAATCCATAACTTTACAACCCATACACAAATTAATGTATGCCTGTTATGGTTTAAATGTGTGTCCCTCCAAAAGTCACATATTGCAACTTATACCCCAAGGTGATGATATTCAGATGTAGGGCATTTGGGGAAGTGATTGAGTGGATTAGTGCTCTTATAAGGGAAATTGAAAGTAGTGATCTAGAGTCTTTTGTACCCCTTTGCTCTTCTGTCTCTTCCAGTATGTGAGTACCCACATGGAAGGTGGTGTCTTCCATCAGAAAACATTCTTCACCAGACACAGAGCCTTTTGGTGCCTTGATCTTGGACATCTTAACCTCTAGAAGCGTGAGAAATAAACTTCTGTTGTTTATAAATTACCCAGTCTCAAGCATTTTCTTACAGATGCATATAGAGACTGAGAAGATATCTAGGAATAGTTTCTAAAGGGAGCTGAAGTTTGTTGATGTGGAGGGAAAGTTGAATTTATGATGAATAAGAGAAATGAGTCCTCCTTAAGCTAGAAGCAGAGCTGACCAGCAGTGGTAATGAATCATGATGAATACTGAGGTCAAAAGCCAGAGAGATTAGGAAAAAAAAAAAAAAAAAAAAAAAAAACAGGAACTGTGTTGCAAGACAAGGTAGAACAAGCAGTTTATAAAGTTTGTTTTTGGATGGTGCCAGTATATTACCATGATTATAGACCTGGTGGGTCAGGGGAACTAAGAAGTATCAGACAGCATTGGATTCAGGAGAAATTAAAAGGGGAGTAGGAAGAAGTTTCCCTAATGTGAAGAGTTTGTAGGAATAATAATTTAATTATGCTAAGATTAACATGGTAATTAACTATCATGACATTAATTTTCATACTAGAACATCTTTTATTGCTTTACTTTATGAATTATAGTCTTGACTACTAACAGTTTCCAAACCAGAATTGTGTACATATCACACATGTTTGCTGTCATGTTGGCCCAGAGCTGACTTTGCTATCTCAGGCAGTTTTTCTCATTTTGAGGCAATGTAATTTGAGTTGATTCTGTTGTTTGCCCAGGGTGAAAAGCTGCTACTCTGGGGTAGCTGATTACAGGTGACTTTTCCACTCTGAGTGGTGAAGGTTCTCACTGCCAGAAGCATGGGTTGATTTGAGGAACAGGATCTAATCTTTTGAAATGTCGTTTGCAGAAACAGTCAAGATTACTAGAGTTAAGAGTTCAGCTTGAGGGAGCCATATTGAGGGAGCCATATTTGAAATCTGAACTGAAGAGTCTGGGTATGAGAATATTCAGACAGAATACAACAGTTACAAACAGTGCAGATTAGGTACAGTGGCAGCTTTGAGCTCCCATGAGAGGCTCAGAGGACTGGTTTTTCTCCAGACATAGGAGAATATTCTGTTTTAAAAACAGATTTTTCATCACTGTGAACAAAAGACCAGTCAATAACAATGTAGAGAGCTGGGCGCGGTGGCGCACACCTGTAATCCCAGCACTTGGGAGGCTGAGGCAGGAGGATTGCGAGTTCAAAGCCAGCCTCAGCAATGGCGAGGCACTTAGCAACTCAGTGAGACCCTGTCTCTAGTAAAATACAAAAAGGACTGGGGATATGGTCCAGTGGTCGAGTGCCCCTGAGTTCGATCCCCAGTACCAAAAAAAAAAAAAAAAAAAAAAAGAAAAAAGAAAAAAGAAAAAGTAGAGGAGGAAAAGTTTATTTGGAGCTCTTGGCTTCAGAGATCTCGGTCCATAGATGGCTAAATCCACTGCTTTGGGCCCAAAGTGAGACAGAACATCATGGTGGAAGGGTGGGATGGAGGGAAACAACTCAGGACATGGCAACAAGGAAGCCGAGAGAGAGAGAGAGAGAGAGAGAGAGAGAGAGAGAGAGAGAGAGAAAGAGAGAGAGAGAACGCTCTCCTCATCAGGGACAAAATGTAAGCCCCAAAGGCGAGCTCCCAGTGACCTACCTTCTCCAAACACACCCTACTTGACTACAGTTACCACCCCAGTTAGTCCATACCAGTGAATAATTCCTTGATAGGTTACGGTTTTCATAATCAAATAATTCATCTCTGAATGTTCTTGCATAGTCTCTCCAATGAGCTTTAGGGGGACACCAAATATCTAAACCATAACAGATGGTTTTCAACCTAGAGGATTTGGGGAGCATTTGCTGCTTCTCCACTACCAGGGTGGGTTCTTGTAGGTACAGTAATTAACAGGTCAGACCTGTAAAGCCAGAACTATGGCACCTACATCTGGGCAGGTCAAGGGCTAGCAGGAAGAGAAATATCTGGAATTTGAACTTGTTTAGTTCCTGTTTTCATCTGGAAGATTAATGATGTTTGTTCTATAGAGCTTATGAGCCATGGTGCCGGAGTTAGCTGAGAATGGCTGTTGAATATATCACAACAATGGGTATATTTTCGCAGAATTGGGACAAAAGCCACCCACCTTATCCCTAGGCCTAGAATCCTTGGCATTTTCTTCAGCACCAACTACTTAAAACTAGTCAGCTATTTGTGAAACCAAACTCACTCACTTTTGGAGCCTAAAAATAACACTAAAACTATATTAACAAATTCAGATTCAAGGATTCTTTTGTTGTTAGTTTTTGAGGTAGAAAACAACTACTAAAGGGAATCTGGAAATGGAGGAAAGCAAATCTCTTTAAAGGACAATAGTAAATTTCAGGTTTGGGCAAAGGAAAGTAAAAAATAATGAAATACAAAGTTTCCAATTGAATGCATGCATATGTGTGTGTGTTGGGGGGGATGATAAAAAGGTGAAGAATTTTGGGGAGGAATAGCAAAATACATAGTGAATATAAACAGCAAAACAAGTATACTACTATCAGTTAAAATACAAATAAGCATTTGATTAACTGAACAATTAAAGGATTATTTCATATTGCTTTAGATTAAAGATCACCTAGATTAAGGGAATATAAAAGTAACACTAAGATATATTAGCTAATTCAGAGGCAAAGAGTCTTTTACTTGTTTGTGTGGAAAATAAATACTAAAGGGAATCTGGAAATGGAGGAAAGCAAATCTCTCTAAAAGATAATAGCAAATTTTATGTTTGGACAAAGGAAGGTAAAATATCGTGTGACTGCAGACACTCCTGGGTGCTCTTTAGCTGTGGTGAAAAGCAGACAATGACAGGCCTTTAACAATGATTATTGCTGATGGGAGAAGCAGGATCCCTGGGACTCAGAGCAGGCTGGGTCTCTGACACAGCTTTCGGCTCACTGACTTTCAATCCTCACAGGTCAGCTTGGCCTGATCGGTCATCTTCAACTCAGGGTAATAGCAGTAATTTTCGCTTTATTCATTTTTGCCTCTTGGCTGGAGATTCTTTAGTACATCACTTAGTGAGGACCTTAGCCAGTAGTCATCAGCTGTGATGAAAAGCCTTGACTGTGACTAGCATTTTAAGCTGTCCTATCTGCCTCTAACTCAATCAGTACTTTCTGGGTTATTTTACATATGACTTTTGCTGGAACAAATGAGGTTTCCTTCCTGCCTCCTTCTTCCTTTCTTTCCTTCTTTTTCTTTCCTCTGTCATGAAATGTTCTTACCATATAATGTCATAATTAAGGGGAAAAATTGTAAGAATGTCTCCTTTGTGTATGGTAATATTTTAAAATTGAGCATGTTCTTTAGGACGCATGGAAAATATGAAAAGTTAAAGAACACAGCAGCCCATGGTGAGTGTGGACTCTGTAAGACATTTTCAGTCTTGGAGATCTATAGAGTAAGTGTGGTCTCACTGGATCACCCTCTTGAGTCACAAATAGATTCCTAAGGCTTTAGCAGTAATAGACCAAAGGTTTTGTGGTCAGTGTATCTTAAGGATTATATCTCAAAGTACCACCACCACCACCACCACAAAAACAAAACAAAACAAAACAAAACAAAACTTTCCAAATGATGAGAAATGATAGAATGCTGCAAAAATATTTCCCTGCAAACTCTTCCTTGGGTGCTTTCCCTCAGGAAACCCTAGAGTACACATGAGTTCTTGCTGCCTCTACCTGGGCATTCAAGTGGTGTATTGCACTCTAGAGCTCTTATAACTGGACTCTCATTTCAATCCTTATGCCACTGTTACATCTTTAGTTCCCAACATCTATTGCAGATTCAGTTGCTATTCTCCTGCTAGCTCCTTTTTGACATCTCTATTTTGTACTGTCACCATAGATGCCTTTGAAAATTTTAAAATCATTCCATTTTGTTCCTCAAAACACTTAACTATCTCCCAGCACCTGACTCAGGAATAAAAGCTTATTCCCACAACATGGAATGTGAGATCCACTCAGAATTCTGGAGAGTAACTTGAAAATTTGAAAGCATATTTTAAAAAGATATGAAAATGTGAAAGTTGGGGGGAACATGCATATTTTAAATTGACCCTGAAAACAAACATACTGAAAAATTCATATACATTTGGTTTCTTTTTATCTGAATATATTAGTAACCCTATTCATCAGATTAAATATATTCTAATATCTGAAATAATTGACAGAAACATATGCATTACCCAGAAGAAGCCTACGTTGTCCAGAAAACTCAGTATGAATATATTGCAAATATTATAGAATTATGTTTTTATAACTATCAGATAATTTTATAAACATTTTATAAAAGGTGAAAATTTACTTCTTAAAATTTGTAATATGAATGTCAATGTACATGCATAAGTAGAGTAAAATTATCAAAATTAGGAAATTAGCTTTTATTTCATATAAATAATATTATTATTAATTTGCAGACTTTGTTCAAATTGTTTCCATTGTCCCACAGATACTCTTTTTTTCACATTTACATGTTATATTTAGTCAATATATCTCTTTAGTTTCCTTTATCCATTATTTATTTGGGACCACAGCAAATAGGGATCTGTCATAGTCTTCATCTTTCTGCACCTTGCTAAAATACTTTCCAAATCCTGAAGTCTTAAAAAATAGTTAAATTGAGATTTTAGAAGACCATAGGAAATGATCTATCACCTATGTCTTGGATTTCCAAAGCAACATTAAATTTCCCAGAGATTTTGCACTCCTTTATGCAACTCATGAAAAATGGATTTGGGATCTCCTGAGGCTTCCTGGGCATGCAGCTGGAATACCAGCAGTGAATGAACTGATTTGCTCAAACCCTGCACTATTATTGCTGTCTTTTTCATCTCAACTCTAGCTAGTGATCCTGCCAAACAGAGTGAGGACATAGAATCTGGCCCTCTGTTGAACCATCAGGTGGCAATTGAGGCAAATCATCATCTGTGCATAATGTGCTAGGTGAGAGAACTGAGAAAAGATCACATATGCAAACAAACTGGATGAATAAGTAAATAAGTCAAACATTACAGTTGTCCCCCAAACTAGCACATCATCAGAAATTTAAAAAAAATAGTATGAAACTTTCAATCCTAAAGTAACTTTTGTCTCTGCAAATTAGCACATTTTTCACAGCTCTAGGATATTAACAATAGCTATTAAAATACATTCAATTAAGCACACTTATTGAAGACCTGGATTCTCTATGTAATTGGTATTTAAATACAGAAATTTGCAGAACACAATCTTTATTCTCAGGATGCTCATGGTAAAAGTGTGTTAGTCAACTTTTTGTCACTGTGACCAAAACACCTAACAAGAACAACTTAGAAGAGTAATTTTATTTGGGGGTCATAGTGTCAAGGTTCTCAGTTCCTGGTCAGCTGGCTCCATTGCTCTAATCTCAAGGGCAGGTAGAATATCATGGCAGAAGGGTATGTCAGAGGGAAGCCACTCTACACATGGCAACCATGAAGCAAAGAGAGAGGGAAGTGGTTGCAGGGAAGAGGAACCCTTCCAGGGCATACCCCCAGTGACCCACCTCCTCTAGTCAAGTCACACCTGCCTACAGTTACCACTCAGTCCATTCAAACTAGGGTGGGCTGATTAGGTTACAGCTCTCTTACTCTAATCATTTCACCTCTGAGAATTCCTGCATTGACTTAGAAATTCTTTGGGACACAACTCATATCCAAACCATAGCACTAGGGTAACACTGTCAAATAGAAATACAATACTATGGGTGCTGCAATATAGTTCAGTAGTACAGGGCTTGCCTAGTATGTGCAAAACTCTCTTTTCAAGCCTCAATATACACAATATACACACAAACACACACACAAAAAAAAAAGAAAGAAAAGAAAAAAGAAAAATTAACACTAGCCACACTTGTAAATTTTCTAATACCCTCAGTTAAAATAAAAACAGACAAAAATTAATTTTACGAAATTAAATTATGATTATGAATTATTTTTAAATTATCATTATGAGTTATTTTATTTAATTCATGTCCAAATATTGAATGTGCACTATTACTGAGTTGTATATTTTGTATTTACTTTGAATCTCTAAAATTTGATATATATATTACAATTATAGCACATCTAACTTAAGACCAGCTACATATAAAGTAGATAGTAGTCATGTGTAGGTAGTGGCTACCATATAGGACAGTGCAGATCTAGAGAAAGATAGAAATGAATATGCAAGTGTTCTGGGAAGAATACTGCTAGAGTGACTTGCTCCTTAGGACAAAAACTATAATAGCACGTATGCTCCCAAAACATGTGTGCAATTTAATACATTTGCTTTTTTAAATGAAAGAATAGCAATAGAGTCAAAGAATTAATCACATTTGACAATTGAGCCTTATCTTGAAGGATGTGCTGGGGTCCACCTGTCAGTGAAGTATGCAAGAGTGGAAAAGAGGCAGAAAAACATTGCCAGGTGGAAGGAAGGCAATGCAGAAAGGCCTTGAGAGCTGAGGTTTATTTCAAAGGAATCTTTGCTTATAATCCCAGGATGTGGTTTCATTTCATAATTAAAATAATCTATTAAATTTTCTCATAGTCTTTTGATCACAGTTTTAGAGGAGAATGCTGAAGAAATAAAGCATAAAATTAACTTATTGTCTGATTTGGAGATATTAAGTTGGTTTTCTTCACAGCCCCATTTTTTCCCCCCAGGTTCTTTTCATGAAAAAAAAGGAGGGGGGCATGTGTATGTGTGTATGTATGCACATGCATATGTGCACACTGTTTGTGTTACTGAGGATTAATGTAGAAGGGTTCAGAAGTCTTATTCAGTCTGGTATTATGAACATGGGTTTTAGCTTTAAAGAAATGAATATCAGCAGTACTCTCCTGTTAATGTTTGAAAGATGCTTCATGGCTTTGAAGTGAATTGAATACAGAGTAACATTTCTAAAATCCACTTGACCAATGTCAGTTCCTTGTGAGGAAAACAGATTGTTCCATCCCAGTGGAAGGAATCCTATCAAGGAAAAGGTATGTCAATAACTCATGCCCAGAAGTCCCTTTTAAGTCTGGTTCAGACTCCCCCCAAAAGATGTATTGTCATTTTCTTCCAGCAGAATTTTGTCCTTGTTCTGTACATAAAAGATGAATTTATGTCTCTAATGCTACCATTAGCAAGCATTCACACAGCTTCCAAGTTAAGTAAAGAAAGGAAAAGATAAACAAAAGAAGAAAAATCTATTTGAAAAATGCAGGAGTTGAATACAACATCCTTTTGCCTAACAAGCTTCAAATATGCAAACCTGTCTTTTTTAAAGGAAGGGGGTCACCGAACAGTCCTAGAATTGAAAAGCACACCAGCCTCACAGAATTGCTCATTTTCCTCAGGAAATAGCAAGAAAGATGAAAATGAAGACCTTGTCCAAATGCAAACCCACTCAAATGAAGTGTGAATGCCAATCAATGTTAGCAGTGGTCTGGCAGCCCTGGTTCCAAACAGCAAGTTGAGACAGCAAGTGCCCAAGTATCTCTGCCAGCTCTGTTCTGCTTGTTCGTCTAGCCTGGGGATGGGATGCAGTTGGTGCATACACAGAGCAAAAAGCCTGTCTTGTATCTATAATGAGAGGCAGATTCTGCGCTAATTATTCTGGCAGCAAGCTTGCGCAAAAGTGACGTACAGCATTTTTGCAAATGTCTGCTTTTTATTGGCCTGTTCCTTTTCCATTTTGTGATTCATGTGTAAGGAACATGTGGAAAACTTGAAAATTGATGGTTAAGTGAAAAATGCACACATGAAAAGCAATCCTTTTTATTTATACTAGATGTACTTAGCTTTTATTTTAAAGGCCAAGTATTCTTAATATTTCTTTCTTCTGGAAAGACTGACCTCAAGCCTTTCTGTATGTAATTTTTATTAAATTCCATACATGATATTATAAATTTTTTAACCAAATGAATAAGGAAGCTTACAAAAAACAGAGTTACACTTATAAGAGTTTGTACTGTAAACAATCCCACTCAGATTTACTAACTTTTGCCAATGCTAATCCAGGGCAAGACATTTTAGAAAAATTTCTTCAAAGTTGACAAACATTAGATCCTAATGTAATAGTGTTCCATTAATATAATATTTCATAGTTGAAAGGTGAAAGATCTTAACATATATGCTTTTAAGTTTACATGAAAAGCAGGAATAAATCTATTGTGAAAACCATGTCAGTCTTAATGAAATTCAAATTTGGCTAAACATTTGAATTGAATTTGCAGGGGTAACACCTTCCATTGCTATTTGAATGAGCTTCAAGAGATGAGAAAAAGAAGGGGGTGGCAATGTCACAACAAGGGTAACACAAAATCAAATGGAAACCACATTTTGCATAAGCTTCACCAAGCATTATTAGAATTTAAATAATGCAAATCTTAAATGTCCCAAGACTCTTTGTTTGTAAAACTCGAAATACGACCAAACAATAAGAACCAAATCAAAAGTGGGACTGTTTTTACTTTAAAAATAATGACATATATTTTTTTTATCTCTAAGTCAGACATTCAATAACATTAATCACCCTGGACAGACTTGTGAAAACAATGTTAAAGAGGAGAAAAAAATAAAAATAAAAAACACTTCTAAGGAAAAGCTATTGCAAAGTGCATTAACTTTTTTTTTTTTTTTTTTTTTCCCATAAAAGAGTTACCACCAAGCTATGTAGTTGTTGAAATCAGGCAGTAGATTAAAAACAGATGGGAATACACAAAGTAAAGAAACATGCATGCGCATGCACACGTGTACACACACACACACACACACACACACACACACACACACGAGAAAAAAAAAGCCTAACCTTCCACAATAAATCCTGACCAGAATGGAGGAAAATACAATTCAAAAGCCCCTGTAAGTAGCATTGCTGATTTTGTGGTTGACACTAGTGGTTGGCTGTTCCAATACACATTTTCAACCCCTGTCACATTTGTCAATTTCTGCCAGAAAGGCTACAAATGCTAATTACCCATTTCCTGAGCTTTCCTTGCAATGGGAAGCAACTGTGTGACACACTTCAGTACAAGGACCATGAATGAGAATATCTGTTGGAAAATTTCTGGAAAGATCTTTGCATTCCAGAGAACAGGGGCAGAAGTTGCTGATGAGTCTTTCCCCTTTCCTTTTTAATGCCCTAAATGGGACTATGCTGTTTGGAACCGGGGTGACATCTTGGGACTTTGCAGAGAGGTGAGTATAGATCTCTGAGACATCATCCCATATCTTGGAGCTGCAGAATCATTGTCAATGTCATAGACCTCTATGTGATTATTTATTTAAGAAAAAGAAATGTCTATTCATTTAAACGTGGGTATGGATTTTATCTTGTTTGTGGCAAAAGGATAAATTATGTTCCTTATTAGTAGAGTTGCAGGGGCAATAAATAACCATCCTGTGTCCTGAATTAGGACCAATGCAGAGTCACAGTATTCATGCAGAAACCAGAATATTAATATTGTATCACGTTTTATGTTGAAAGGTATGACTTTGGGTTGGATGGACCTATCATTGCTAATAAGTATCCCATATTAGATGGATTTACTAAAGTCCAGGCAATCAGACAGTAACTGGCTCTGACAGATGAAGCTTCCACTGTGGAGGAGCTCAGAATGTGTTTCATGAGGAGATGAGCCTCAAAACAGGAAAGAGCAGATGCTTAGTTTCTTCTTCCAGTTTAAACAATCAGAGAAGAACAACCTTCTGTGAGAGCAGTCCTGCCTGCTTTCCTTTTTTTTTTTCAGTACCTGGGATTGAACCTAGGGGATGCTCAACCACTGAGCCATATCCTAAGCCTTTTTTTTTTTTTTTTTATTGTGCATTTTTGAGACAGGGTCTTGCTAAGTTGCTTAGGACCTCACTAAATTGTTGAGGGTGGCTTGGAACTTATAATCCTTCTGCATCTGCCTCCAAAGAGCTGGTATTAGAGGCAAGTGCCACTGCGCCTGGATACCAGTTGCTTTTTCATTTTAGATTCTCTTGGGTCCACTGGTGACTATATCTTATTTGCCACCAATAATTTTCCATTTTCGGAAGTCTGTTTTGTCTGAAATTAATATAAGTTCTCCAGGTGTCTTTTCATTAGTGTTAACATGGCAACTTTATTCCATCTCTTTCATTTTTAAGCCATCAGTGTCTTTATATTTAAGTAGTGTTCTTGTAGATAACATTATTGTGTCTGTTTTCCATCTACTTTGATAATCTTTGTCATTTAATAAGTATATTTAGACCATTCATATTTTAAGTGATTATCAATATAGTTTGATTAATATCTACTATATTTGTAAGTTTCTATTCATTGTACTTTTTTGTTTCTTTTTTCTTTCCTCTTCTTCTGTCTTTTCTGGTTTTAATTGAGGATTTCATATGATTTCATTTTATCTCTTCTGTTAGCATACTAATTATGATTCTTCTTCACTGTTTTTTTTTTTTTTTTTTTTGTAGTTGCCCTAAATTTGAAATATATGTTGATAACTAACATAAGTCCATCTTCTAATGATGCTTAACTGGCTTATGAGTTGTATGGGTACCTTATACCTCTTATTGCTTATGACATTGCTGTCATTCATGCCACTTAAACATATGTTAAGATCACTGTACATATTGTTGTTAAATATTGTTTACTTTAAATTTATATTTATCTGATGATAATAAGAAAAATTAAATACATAACTTTGTATATTCCTTCTCTGATATTCTTTCATTCTTTATGTTGACACAAGTTTTTCTTTTTTCCATTTTACAATTGGGTTTATTATTACCATTAATAATAACAGAACATTCAGTGACTCAAAACATCAAACAATGACTCACAACTGTGGCACATTGTGTTAGTATCAGAGTTTGTAACACAAATTCATTTTTAAGGATCCTTGATTCTGCCAAACACTGATTAGTGTTATTTTTGGATGAGTTTAGCAAAGGCACTCAGTTGACACAAGTTTTTAACCTATGTACTTTTTCTTCTTCCTGAAGAACTTCTTTTAACATTTCTTGCAAGGCAGGACTTCTGGCAATGAAATATCTCCATTTCTGTTTGTCTGAAGTACTACTTTACTTTTGAATTAGGTTTACTAAATACAGAATCCGAGGTTGGTGGTTCTTTTTTATTTCCATACTTAAACATTTTATCTCACTCTCTTCTTGCTTATATGTTTTCTTTTAAAAGACTGATACTTGTCCTTATTTATCTATAGGTAAGTTTATATATTTTCCAGTTTAATTAAAAATTTTCTCTTTTTTGTTTTCTGCACTTTGAAAATATATGTGTATGTGTATATTAATCTATGGTATTAATCTGTAGTGTGTTGTTTGAGATTGGTTTCTAAATATTTTTTATCATTATTATTTCAAATGTTTCTTTTATTCCTTTCTCTCTTTATTCTCCTTATTTTATTACACCTTTTTATATTGTACATAGTTGTATGTTCTAGTCTGTTTCTCTCTCTTCTCTCTCTCTCTCTCTCTCTGTCTTTCAGTTTTAGAAGTTCTTCAACTCATTTTTTCCTTGGCTCTGTCAGGTCTACTTAGGAATCTTGAAGCTCTTTTTTAGCTATAAAGCATTGTTACCAAACAAAATCCTCATAGAACAAATAAAAAAAGAAAAGAAAAGAAAAAAAAGCATCATTGACATGGTGGTAAACTGGTGGGAATGGGAAGTGTTGCATTATGACTGAATCTCAATCTTTTAGTTGCCCTGTGTTTCTGGGCTGTGGTTTTTACAAACACTTCTTGGTTTGTGCCCCCTACCGTGAGGCAGGAAGGCTAGAGTTAGGTAATTTCTCTTCTAAGTAGGTGGAATAAGACTCTGGTAAAGTTTTCTCCTCTGCAAAGTAGGAGTCCTAAATATAGTGTACTAAGGAAAGAAATTGGTATGTAGTTAAGCTGTATGATCAGAAGACAATTGCCATTTAATTTTCACAGTTCCCAGGAGGACAGAGCATGACACACATGGAAAAGGGGCCATGAAGAAAAACATCAGGGTTCATCAGTGTCCAGTAGGAGGAGGAACCTTTATTATGGTTTCTGAAGAAGGAGTGAGGCAGGGTCAGTTAGTCAGTATTGACTAGTTTGAATGATTTTCAGTACACCCAGGGTACAGAGCCTCCTTTGTTGTTTTATACTTGCCTCTAGCACGATTAAGGAGTGAGGATGGTGGCCCAGAATATGAAACCCAATAAAGGAGGTGGTTGAGGTGGGATTCTGGACAGTTTGGTTTGCACTTGAAAAATGTACTCTCCATTGAGTTGTTGCCTAGGAGCTGGACAACTCTAGGATGTCAGTTGGTCTAGGGTCAGCAGAGTTTAAGATGTCAAAGTATCATAATACAGAAAACAAAAACATGATTATTAAAGCACATTTTTTTTTAGTGCACAATGTACTTGTATGTTTTATAATGCTTACTTTCCCTATCTGTTGCCAGAAACATGAGGGAATTGTTTGTTTTTCATTGTGCAAACCTGTAGTTCCTAAAGGTAAATCCCTCAAAAGTGGGAAGAATTTCCCAAGACATTGGCTTACAAGACTCTCTGACTTTCATGCTAGTCTAGATTCATCATTTAGCAATTTGTCTAAACTACCTTTTAAGTCTTGCTACCAGCTTATAGCTCCATCAGTTTTCTCCCTGGGTTGGCAAATCTTGGCTGTGACTATGCCTTTTGCCTCTCTGTACAGATTCCATCAGGGTCGTTTAACCTCCAACTTTAGTTGTTGATGGATACAAGGAAAGGCATCATTCCCCAGTTTGTTGAGCTTGTATTCTTGTTGTAAAGATGACAGTGACAACTTCAAAGGACTTCCCAGGTTGGAGACAAAATGAGAAATATTTTGGCTGAAATCAGAAGTCGAACCTTTAAAACTACAATATCACCAGGACCCTGTAATGATTAGAGCACTCAATTTTCTAAAACATTCCTGGTCTTCCTCCCTGCAGACTTGGCTGAGAAACACAGAGAAATGAGGCAAGAAAACATTCCAACTTGTTAAAAATTTTAATAGTCTATGTATAATGAAATATTTCCATTAGTGGCATCTACCTTTAAGAGCCTGCTGCTTCATCAAAATGGCCATTTGCCTGTCCCTACACAGCCACTGGTATGAACAAAGTCATGGTAAGCTGCGGTGACCCACTGAAGATAAAACTACACTTCACCGGTGCTTGTTAAAATCTATCTTAAACCTGCCCTTTCAAACCATGTGAGTTGAAAAGCAAACCATACCATTTTAATAACTGACTGCACAGAATAATATAAGCTATTAAAAATTCCAAGACCCAGAATTTTCACGGTCCATACATGTACAAGCCTAAGGCATAAAGCCACATTTCCTGACTTGGCTACACAACAGACTTTGAATATTAAACATTATTTTCATTCCCAAATCATAATTCTTATCTATTTCTCAATGTTCCTGGCCCATGAACAGAGTGATGGGTTTTGATAGAATCTGATCAGTAATATTCCTCTACCCTACCCAGATTCAGAACCAATGAAGAGATTGACAAAGGAATTAGATGGTTGGAGATGTAAATATTACCTAGAATACTGGTGTAACTACATTGAAAGACATGGGTAAAGTCTGTGAGTAAGTAGGAGTGATATTTATATCTGTTATTCAATTTAGACCTTGGTGTAGCCTACCTATGACAAATAACATATTTGGCAATGCCAATTCATTGCTGTCAACTTCTCTGTTGTGGCGAGCACAGAAAAAGCCAAAGCTCTTGCTACAGTACTTTTCAAAGATTAGCTCCATTCAATTGAGAAATAATGATACCTACTAAAAAGATAACTCATTTCAAATCCACAGGGATTAATAAGGGGTCGGGTAAAATACTGGAAGTGGGCAAATGCCTAGTTGTGAAATGTCAAAGAATGGGTAATCCAAGTTCTTTCCTCTTAGGGAACAGAGAAGGAAAATATTAAAGCAGTTCATAATTTTTACATCCCAATCAGGAAAATTATAAGATGTTTTTCTTAAATGTACACGCATCAGTCAGAAAATCACCTATTTAGGTAGCAAATATTTGGCTTAAAAATAAAAAAAAGCAAGGAAAGATTTATGTTGCCCTGAGACTCTGAAAGCTAAATATTGATATTATATTGTTTTTATCATTCTAGGAATGAAGAAAAGTCCTCTTATCATACACAAATCCAAAATTCTCATAATCTTTTAGTTATTCATCTGAAACACTGAAAGTTAAAAATTGGAAAAAAAATGTTAATTTTAAACCTAACTTATGTAACTATTTTAGTAATAACTCTTCTGTATTTTTTAAAAAATCAAGTAACACTTGATTCCAGCACAAGAAAAAATGTGCCAATAAACATTCTTAAATTTTCTAAGAAACACAAGAGCATGATTTGACTAAACATAATCCTGTGTTATTATTTACCTCCCTCTGAGGGTAAAACAGAAGCTATTTAAATGTGTTTAAGTTAATTATGTTGATCTTTTAAAGTATAGATAAAAATAACAAGTTCTGTACTTTATGTCAAGGCCCAAGCAATTAGCATTGAAAAATATCTAATAAATATGAAGAGACTATTTCCTTATTCAAGAAATACACATTTTAGTGCAATATGTCTATTCTATTCATTTTCCAGATATATAAAGAAGTTTTCTTTTGTATCCTACTATAACCTTCTATTTGATATAAGCTGGAATTACAGCACCATTTCCAATTTCCTTTTCTCTACTGGTAAAATTAATTATTCTTATTTGGATTAAGTCTAAAGAGAAGTGAGCCATAGTGATCATGTCCACAAGTGACTATTAGAGAAGGCATATATAACTAGAAACAAAACAGAAAAGAGAGCCTAGGACAGCCATTCATCAGTTCAAGGACTTTTAGCAAATATGTACTAAGCCCGTACCATGTGTTGGTGGAGTGTTTCAGCAGTTGGGTGTTTAAGGAAAAGACAATTTCCTACGTTGCTGGAGGCTATGTTTCAGTAGGGATAAGACAGATCATAAACATATGCCAATAAATATAGATATTCAAGCAGTGGTCATTACTTTGGGATGATGATAGGGAGTGACTGAAGGATATGTGAGATTGGTGGGACAGAAAAGGCCTCTGAAAAAAAGGGATATTTAAAATGAGACTTTAATGGCCCAAGAAGCCATATGAACAAGAGAGGCAAAAACATCCTAGGAAGATAACACAATTTCTACCAAGACCTTCAGGTTGAAATGAGCTTGATGTTATGGAGAAAAGACAGAAGATGCATTTGGCAAGCAAAGAATTATGGAGGAGGAGATTGATAACACACAAGTCTGGATAGGGATGGATTGTGTAGGATGCTCAGACATGGCTAATGATTTCTAGTTATATTTAAATGCATTTGTGGAGGGTTTACACTGAAAGCTGAAATAATATAAATTCTGTTATAAAGATTATGTGTAGATAATTGAATAGGGGAGGATGAAATATAGAAGAAGAGATATGAGTTTCAAGGTCTTTTTACTGATCCAGGCAAAAGAGATAGCTGGTAGCAGATGGCATGGAGTGTAGAGAGATAATGAGAGGTGTAGGTAGTAGAATCAAAAGAATTTGAGGTGGATGAGGCTTAGGGAACAAAAGAATGGGAAGAATCAATAGGCTTTTGGATAGAGCAACTGAGTGGGTAGTATTGCCATTTTTACTGTGACTGGAAAAGAGCAAGTTTGGGGTCTGAGAATTAAAAGGTCTGTTTTCACAGGATAAGTTTGAAACACCTATTACATATACATGTAGAAATAATTAAATAGGCAATTGGACATATGAATTTGGAGTAAGAAAAGAGGTCTGGGTTAGTAGCAGTACATAGGTGGTCTTGAAAGCCATGGGGCTGAATGAAGTTTCTAGGGAGGAGTCTTCCTAGGAGTGAAGGGAGGGAGACACAGGGCCTGCTGCACACTTAAATGTTCAGCAGAGGAGGACTCACAGGAAGTGATTCATGTCGCATGCCCAGTGCCTGGAATAATTCTCCCTTCCAGTCATAAATTGTGACTAATCTCAATCCCAGCATACCCTTGTATTTCTTCCCAAAGACAGTAACTGCTGTCAATACTATTAATTAGTTCTTATTTTGGTGACAGTGCTACGAATACAATTGGGATTGAGGTTAGTCAAATTTGTTTTCTCTTTCAAAAATATTTGAGGACTAACTCTTAAGAAATTAATGGCTCGGGCTGGGGTTGTGGCTCAGCAGCAGAGTGCTCGCTTCGCACGTGCGTGGCCCGGGTTTGATCCTCAGCACCACGTAAACATAGATGCATTGCATTGTATACAACTAAAGTAAATAAATAAATATATATAAAAAGAAATTAATGGCTCCTTAAATAACCTTTATAAGTCAAAAGATACAGGTTAATGGATTCCAAAACAGTCTCATCACAGTGGGATCCAGAGATTATGCTTATTTCTGTCCTTAGCTATTTTTTTCCCCTACCAAGACTTCTTTGTTAACTGCCAATGTTTTTGTAACTCCTACTGTACTTTTCAATTCAATCAGCTTATAAAATTGTAGTCAAGGCTGGGTATGGTGGCGTGGCACACACTTGTAATCCCAGCCACTCCGGAGGCTGAGTCTGGAGGATCACAAGTTCAAAGTCAGCCTCAGCAGTGGAGAGGTGCTTAGCAACTCAGTGAGACCCTGTTTCTAAATAAAATACAAAATAGGGCTAGGGATGTGGCTCAATGGTCGAGTGCCCCTGAGTTCAATCCCTAAAACCAGGTTGTGGTCAAGGTCTTATATTTTTAACCACTGTTCCTGTTATTTCAGACTTGCCTATAATACCTTGAGTCAAATTTATTCCCCTTAATTTACCAATCCCAAGAAACTTTTGTTTCTTAAATTTCCTCTGGAGTTTTTTTTTTTTTTTTTTTTTTTTTTTTTTTTTTTTTTTTTTTTTTTTTGTGGTGCTGGAGATTGAACCCAAGGCCTTATGCATGTGAGACAAGCACTCTACCAACTGAGCTATCTATATCCCCAGATCCCCAGCCCTCCTCTGGAGCTTGATAGCCCATGATAGTCTTCTGGAGGATTGCCCTGAGTCTTGTCCTTGCTGAACTACTAGCATCTATTCTTGTACAATTCTTTACAGAGCAACTTGTTTAAAAGGGACTGCTCAAGCCCCTCTAGAGTTGCACTGGAGAACAAAGAAGGAATGAGAAGCACCAGATGTCATCTCCTTTCTATTTTCAAACCCCACTTTGCTGAACAGATTTCAACACAAAGTCCACACAGCATGGTTCCTTCTTGCTGTTTATTCACTCCTTCAAGGGAAAGTCCTTAGGACATTGGAAGTTGCAATCAGTATAGAGAGATCAAGAGATAGTTGAGACCCAGTTTTGTGACTTATTTTTTTTTTCACAAGTGTCATATAAATGAAGGTTTCTCTGCTTCCCGTGGTATGTTTTCTGACATGTAGAATGTGTCAGACAACATGTACAAGCTTGTGTTCTTGAACTTAGGGTTCATATGAATGGGACTATGTTTAGAGGTTTTCAAAATTTCTGGGTTCCTAACATGCTGGTGTCTTAGTAATCTTTACACTTTATCCTGAGCTCATAAGGAATATCTAACCATTCTGGTTGTTGTTAAATGGTTAGAGTCAACTTCATAGTAGTAGTTTGTGTTTTATTGGTAGTTATTGCCAGTTTCTTTTTAAAATATAAAATATCTTTCAATACCTCTGTGAGTTAGCTTCCCTGGAGCATCTAGGTGCTCAGTAGGTAACTATGGGGCCACGTGGGTCACTAAACAATATCAAGCCTGTCACTCCCAAGGTATCTTTCATGGAAGATGATGTCCATATCTCTAAGTCTCCTGCATTCCTTAATAGTAACGTAGCTTTGAATATTAGAGAAATTATACATGATGATCTTAAAAATTCCCCATTTCCGGCAAATATGAAACAAATGGCAGGAAAGTTAATCTTTTCCACAAGGCATGGAGGAATTAATCTAGCCATTCCATGTTTATTAATAGCAGTTGTGTACACAGCAAGGCATGTTTATGTGAACATGAATGCTCCCCGAGTCAGGGTTAGTTGGAAAGTTTATAAAATGTTATAAAATGGTGTGCCCTGGCCAGTGGTGAATGACACATGTTTAGCATTTGGTTGCTCTTATCCATTCTGAATGTGAAAGCCTGCCTGCATTTGATCAGGTTCTCCCATCATTAACAGCCCATAAAAAGTCACAAGATGATAGAAAAAATATTCCTGTGGATTTAAAGAAAAAAGTGATGAATGATGCATTTCCCTCAGAATCCAGGTGTTCTTCCTACACAGCCCGCCTGTGAACATTTTACTGCTGGGTCTAATAGCCAAGTTTCAGCAAGCAAAACAAGATGTCCCTTTGCTTTCTATCAGGGGATATAAAACGCTTGCCTTTTCCTGACTGCATTTATGATCACTCCTAAGCCTATAAAGTGGGTGTGGATATAATGGTCAGAATCAGTGACCAGTACAAACGTCACAGTTATGCTCCATGGCTGGCATATTTAAAAATTCTCTTTT
Source organism: Tamias sibiricus (assembly GCA_025594165.1). Taxonomy (NCBI): domain Eukaryota; kingdom Metazoa; phylum Chordata; class Mammalia; order Rodentia; family Sciuridae; genus Tamias; species Tamias sibiricus. The sequence goes on from CM046657.1 coordinate 136,935,190, forward strand.
TTATTTATATGTGAGCATTTTGAATTTCTCAGGACTGTGCAAAATGTAATTTATATCTGGCAATGCTGAACTACCCTACCATGGAGATTAGAAGAGTGTCTTCATTCTGAGTATAATTAGTTAATTGGCCACTTAGCACTTTGAAAAGTATAAGCTGGATGTCTCCTGTACTGAAGTCTAACCTTGGGATGACCACCCACGGTCTGTTCCACACATGAGGTTAGGGGCAAATCCACTTATTTATTTATCTACTTACTTTTTTGAGAATTCGTTAAAATATGTATGCCAGATGATCTTCCTGCCAGGAAAATATGGTTTAACTAGAAAAAATGGGTCAAGCATTTGCTGAGAATCAGGAGAAAGAGAGGTGGAAGCCAGGGCATTGGTCAAGATTGTATGTTTCCACCCAATGTTGTTTAAGACAAAGTGCATCCATGTACATTGCAGAATTGGCCCTTCTGTATTTCATTTTGACTTTATACAAGACTACAGTGGAATAGAGCCAGATCTATTATGTCTTTTATGTCTAGAATGTAGGCGTGTACCCCATACTGCCTGGATACCAATCAGCATGTGTTGGGCATTCAGTAAAATTTTACTGACTCAAACCATGAAAGTGTTTCCACTCACTTCCTCTCTGGAACAGGTCTTGCCAGATGGGAAAGTAGCTAATGATGGAGTCTGGGCTAGGGTTGAGAATTACTTCTAAGGAATCAAGAGCACTGAGAACCAAAGATTGAAACTAAAAGACCATGGAGGGAAAATCTAAGGAAGGATATAGCATCGGACAGAAACTGGATTCTATACTCTGTTTGGAAATGTGTCAAGAAAGCAACCCAAGAAAAAAATAGGGTGGAAGGAGTTAATCTTGCGTAGTTTTTAATGCATCTATCCTTTTTTGTTTTGTTTTGTTTTATTGTGAGGGAAGCAGTAAGAGAAATGTGCTATTTGGGTGACATCTGCCATTTGTCCGTGTCCATCTAATGCTGGCTATATACTTCTATTTTTACTTTCTGTGATTTGTTATTTGCTTTAGTCAGGTACAAACTTTAAACTGATAACAATGTTAATTGTTAAAATTTAAGAATTTAAAGAGTGCAAATAATAGAGTGGACTAAACATTGAGTCATAATTGTAATGATTATCTATTGAATGAATACTATGTACAGAGCAGAGGGAGAATGTTTTACATGTTTTATTTATTTCTCTGATAGTATAATAAGATCCTATAATTGGTATTATTATCCTTATTTTTCAGAAATAAAGAAACTGGTTCTTAGAGACATTTAGTAACTTGGCAAAGGATATAAAAATAGAAAGAGGCATAAGTCAAAATTCTAACACAATCATCAAGACTAACACTGATATTAGCCCCTTTGTGGTCCCCCTTGGAGAACCATAATCCAAATATAGACACATAGCATAATTGCATGAAAAATGGTGAGTAAGATTTTTGGTGCAGCATATGAATGGGGACAAATGAACATAGTTCATAGAGAGGAATGAAGTGATAGCATTTCTTGAAGATTTTGAAAGTCATGCCAAGCAGGAGGAGAACAAATGTAAGACCAGTGGCTGGCTTGTCAAGGAGGGAATAGATAAAAATGGTGACACTGAATGTTAGTTTAAAATTTTCATCATTTTGGAAAAGCAAAATACCTGGTTCAAAATTCAACAGAAACACATGTAAATAAGTATGTAAGTCTCCCTCAGCTTCCCTACACAGATAAACTGCTGGTCATTATTTACAAGAGTGTCCCTTTAGTAACTATTTAATTTTTTTTCTCTAGATTGAGGTGATCATATAAGTCTTTAAGACTGAATTTTAGAATAGTGAAATAGTAGTTGTATATGATCCCTTTTTTCAGATATACCTCTCTTCCTATAAGATTTCAGAAGTCTGAAATTGGTGATGAACCACTTTAGACCAAGCAACCTTTTATATATTATATTTGTTTACTATAATCACTGTAATCAGCAATAGATCCTAAACTTACTCCTCCATCTACCTGAAGCTCTGTACCCTTTGATTAATAACTATCCATTCCCCTTTCCTTCATCACCAGTGACTATCATATATACAGTGAAATATCATTTAGCCTGTATTAAAAAAAAAAAAAAGGAAACCTGTCATTTAAGACAATGTTGATGAACCTAGAGGACATTATAAGGTAAGATAAAGCAGACACAGGAAGACAAATGCCATTAATCTCACTTGTATATTCATTGTATTTAAAATTTTCTAAATAAAATGAGAGTATAAACAAAATGAAATGGGAGAAATTTCTTTGTCATTGAGAGGAAATGGCTCCCAAGCACTTTAGAGGAACTAAAATAGTAAATTATTCTTAATTCTTATCAAAACATCCTCCCAATTCATATCAAAATCTCAACTGCCTACTTTCCAATACTTGTCTTGCTTACACACAAATGCACCTGTGTAATACATCAACTTGAACTTTTTGTCATTTCAGACTCTTCTTGGCTCGCTGTGTCTGACTTACTGAGATTTGTGTGGTTTCTGGCATCATCTCTGTTATGAGGCAGGCAGGAGAGACAGCTTTTTCCCTGAGAGCAGTGAAGCATTAGCACTGCATATTGGGGAGAGTTGACAGTGAAGACAGAGTTGACCCCTCTTTATTCTTTTGGGTGTCCATGGTCCCATTGGCTACCCACTGGCCAAGGAGCATACCTGCAGTGCAGTCATCAGTGTTAAAGTACAACATACACTGATGCTTCTCTATTGGTATAATTTGAGACACTTATAAAGTATACTCTACGAACAGAATAGTGATAAAATCTTGTAAAGGGGTCTTGATTCTACTGAATCTTTCTGGGGCATGTTTAGAAAGAAAGACTATATAAGTTTATACACCAAATTTTGAGGTTTTGTGGCATGTGCCAACAATAATTCTATTGTTGTGTGTCTACTGATCATCAGAGAGCTCTTTCATCACCATGAAAAATAAAGGGGGAGGAATGGAGAGTGTTCTATCCTAGAAACTTGAAAACTTGACTCTGAAGCAAGAGGACTTCTCTTCATAGAAGGTTTTATTGGGACTAACAAGAATTGGAGCCAAACAGGATTAAGTTCAGATCTCTTCTACTGCTAAGTATGTTACTATGGACAGATTCTTTGGTCTAATTCTAAATTTCCTTACCAATAAAATAAGGCTAATCCTCACATAGGAATGCCATCTTTGCCATTCTGTATAAATACTATGTTCATGGCACTTGATCGCTTTCATTCTCCAAGCATGTGCAGTGCAGATGGGGAATCAATACTTCAAGAAAATTCAAGGCCTTCTCTTCTCTTTTCCTTCTAAGAGCAGCCTCAGGTTTTGGGAATATTATGGGAAAGAAATGAACTTGTGAAAGTTGAAGTTGGTTTTGGATTTGTTTTCTTAAATTCTTCCTCATGTTCTTTTTCTCCTCCATATCCTCTTAGAAAAATTGAAGGGGTTTTATCTCTAAGGCATTTGTGAACAAAATGCTCAGTCTCATGGTGGTGAGAATGCAGGGTCTTTTCAGGTAATTTTCCCTACACTTCCTCTGTTTGGCCATGTGTGCTGCTACAACAAAATGCTTAGGACTGGATAACTTATAAACCACAGAAACTTATTTCTTATAATTTGGGAAGCCAGGAAGTCCAATATCAGGGTGACAGCCCACTCTTCATAGATGATACCATCTATTTGTCCTCACATGGCAGAAGGGACAGAAGGGCGAAGGAAGGGCCCAAACACTATATGAAGCCTCTTTTATAAAGAACATAATCCTAGCCGGGCGCGGTGGTGCACGCCTGTAATCCCAGCACTTTGGGAGGCTGAGGCAGGAGGATCGCGAGTTCAAAGCCAGCCTCAGCAATGGCAAGGCACTTAGTAACTCAGTGAGACCCTGTCTCTAATAAAAATACAAAAAAAGGGCTGGGGATGTGGCCCAGTGGTCGAGTGCCCCTGAGTTCAATCCCCGGTACCAAAAAAAAAAAAAAAAAAAAAAAAAAAAAAATAATCCTTAGCACAAGGGAGGAAATTTTATGATCTAATAAACTAATAAAAGCCCACCTATTCATACTGTTGCACTGGAGATTAAGTTTCAACATTAATTCTAGAGGGGATACAAACATTAAAATCACAGCAATTCCAAATTCTTTCTAAGCAAAATAATTTTTTTGTTTCCCAGTGTTCCTATCTCAACCCAGAAAATGGGCAGGAATGTAGTATGTATGTATGAAGAGATGGTCTTTCCCCAGATCCTGCAAGGATCTGTTTCAAGCATCCAACTTCTAACAACCAAGACAATGAATGGTGAAAGCATTTCTGTCACAAAGAGCTCATGAGCTCTCACATATTCTTATTAAACTGCTACAAAATTCTAGTATGATCGATTTTCCCTATTTTATTGTTATGATTATTCAAAATTTGTACTTCAATCATGTTTAGCAGAACATGCATAGCTCCCCAAAAACATGTATAAACAATGAGAAAATATTCTCTTGTGAATTTTAGAATCTCTTTGAGATTCTGAGGTTTAGTATATGTAATCACTCGATGATTGAGTTTTTATGTTTTTGACATTTTTTTTTTCTAAATTAATTCTTCTCCGCTGTCAAAACTGGAATAGTTGCTTGTCTTTCCATGTCTTGGGTTAAATGTCAAGGGGTGAACCTGGTCCAGGAAAATCCCTGTGGTGTTGTAGCAAGTCCTAAGAAATGGTGTTGAGGTGATCGTGAGTGGTAAGCCAAACATGGTCAACACCTCTATGATAATCTGATCACTGTGAACTGTTCAAAGCATCCAATATGTGAAGCTGATCCAACCATTCTCCATGGCCACCCAGGCAGCTTCCTTGAGTATATTTAAAAAATAATGACCCAGACAGCAGCTGCAGAAAATTTTGGGACCCTTTTTCCTTTGAGTGAGCATTTCCAGAAAGAAAAATAAATAAAATGTCAGGATTTGTTCATCTAGTTGGCCAGGCAAGCTCTCCCGGTCCTCTGAAGGAGGTTGAGTTGAGGAATGCTGTGGTTTCTGGTATTCAAAGCTGGAGACAGAGCACAACACACACCTTATTTGGGAGCAATTCACATCATACATTTTCATAAGGCATGGACCAGAAAGCAAGCTTTGTTTTCAAACTGTGTTTCCTTGGCACTAGGTACAGCAATATGGTGTGTGGTTCATTGTCAAAATGCTGTGGGTGGCAAAAGCAATCAGACTAAAGGTGCATGAAATATTTAAATTGGGTGGTTTGCTCAGGCCATTTACTTTACTCCTAACACCTGTACTTAAATGACAACAATTAAGCCTCTTGTGGGGTAATAATCTGCATCATAGGATGTCAGAGCTGGCAGAAACCTCACTGAGAAAACTTTTCCTGCATTGGGCCAGACAGTAAATATTTTAGCTTTACAAGCCACACAGTCTTTCTCAAAACTACTCAACTCTATTCCACTTTGTCGTTGTAGAGTAAAACCAGCCATAGGCAATACATGAACAAGTGTGGTTGTGTACCAATAAAACTTTATAAAATAAGCAATTGGCTGGATTTGGTCCGTGGCTTGAAGTTCACTGACTCCTGGTTTAGACCATTGATCTTCTTTACAAACGAGGAAACTCAAACTCAAAGAGGTAAAAAAAGAGCCTGTCATGATGATGGGCCAGTTAATGGCAAAATATCAAAAATATCAAAATCCCATTCTATGTTCTTTTTCAAAATTAATTAATTAATTTTTGGTACTGGGGATTGAACCCAGGGGCATTCTGCCTATGACCTATGTCCTCAGCACCCCCTATTTTTCTTTTTGAGATAACTTCGCGCTAAGTTTCCCAGTCTGGCCTCAAACTGGCAATCATTCTTCCTCAGCTTCCCAAGGAGCTGTGATTACAGGTATACACTACTGTACCCATCTGTTAGTTTATTTTTTCACATGAAAAATCAGTCCTCTTGCTCCTCAGAAGCCTCAAGAAGAGACAGACGTGCCCTCTCTATTTCCTTGCTGAAGTAAATGTTGCATCTTAAGAATGTGACTGCTCTTTGAATATTTAACATAGAAGAAATTTAATGGAATAGACAGATATGAATCAGTGCATGAAAAAACGTGTGCATTTTGAATACTGAATCTGTTGCTTAAACCCATAAAAAAGGATATGGTTTCTAATGGGAGAGGAACAAAAGATTTGGATGCTTACAGTTTATTTCTGTGCTCACGACATCCGGGTTCTCCAGAGCTCCCATTTCTATTCGTACCAGCCTTTCCAACTTTCCTGAGAAGGCTCTGTGCTCTGAGAAGCCCCATTTGCCATGGATCTCACCTTCCCATACAACTTGTTTAGTGCTTTTTTCTGTGTAATACTGTATTTCTCTGCAGATATCATGGTCTGCTTTATTTTGTTCTTTACATTTTGATTTATTTTTTTATCATTGTTAATGAAGGAGAATTAGTAAGAAGATGAAAAAGAAAAAAGTGCATAATTTTTAATAATAGAAATGGAGTGGGAAAGGAAGAAGGAGGAAATTTAATGGAGACATCACTGGTATTTTTCCTATTAGGAGGATTAAGAAGTGGATGTTGGCCCACCCAACAGGATACAGTGATGCTCTCCTTTGATGAGCTCTAGTTCAAGATCACCTAGGACAGGACTAGCATGTTATGAGAACCCTGAGTGTGGTGGGATGAAAGGTGCCTGCAAAGACAATGAGATGCACAACGGCATCTTTCCCTTAGCTGTGCCCAGGGCAGTGTGCTCAGAAAATCAACCAAAACTGTATTCCACAGCAGGCTGTATGGATCATTAACTCTGGTAGGTGGATAAAAAGACTTCTTATTCAAATAAATTTGAAAAATGATGGATTAAACAAAGCTGTCCAGCTTTCTCATCTCAGGACTTCTTATAGCCTTCGATGAGCCAGTGTCATTAGGAATCTTTAATATAAAAAATAGAGTGTGCAGTGGTTTTCTGCCATATTGGATCAGTGAACCACTGGTAACAGAACACATAATGGGACAAGTGTCCCTAAAAATACATCTGGTAAACACTGAATCCAGTTATCTGAATCATTCTGCATTGGAGGAGCCTCACTCTGTGCAACACAGACCCGACATGTATGCCCTTTTTAGAGGTTGCTTGAGACCTCCCCAAGAGCAAGGCAGTATGACCCTTAGTGGGTGTCCCATAAATGATTGTTGAGAGTCATCAGGCCAGTGTGCACTGTGACTGTGAAAAGGCACATGCCCTACTCACTTTCATATTTCTTTCTTCAAATATTTTTCTATTCATCTCAAGTAGTTTTCCCTCTGTGTAATGTCTTCTTGTTCTTCATTTCCTCCTCCTGATGCACACTGAAGGGGTCACTGATCCCTGGTGACCCAAAGAGATCCTCTGGACTTTTAAATTGTGAAACAGAGCTGAGGTTTTATGAGAACACTAACTACTGAGTGAATCTATAGCCTCCTCATCCTGTTCCTGCATGAGGTCCCCTGCCCAGCCTTTTCCTCCTGTTCCTTCCCCTCTTGCACCTGGCACTCCTGCTTTCACTTTTCCTGCTTTAATTCTCCCTTTTATTCCCTACCACTTATTAGCATCTAAACCAAAAACTGCCTTAGTCTAATCAGCCAATTTAATGAATTTTGTATTTTTACAGAGGTATGTTTAATTTTTCCATTTTCCAATAGGTTCTTTTATCATATTAGCCTGGTCTTATTTAATGAATATAAAATCTTTTTTAAGTCCCATATTTGTCTTTTGTTCATTTTCTTTACAAACCACAGTTGCCCTCTGGGACTCTCTTATATGAAACTTACTATAAAAATTATACCCTTTTTATTTGACCCTTGGTTTTTTTTCTTGCCCATCTCCCTACAGGAGTAGGCAAGCTCAGACTACATTCATTTAAAAGTTCTGATGTTTATGCCAATAATACATTCCACCAAAATTACTGTTGTGCTATGTACTAGGTGAATTCTGTATTTGCACACTAGATCATAAGAATCACATGAAGTTGGGACATATATCTGGTTTAATAATTTTGTCCTGCTTTAGATTGTATTAAACATACTTAAATGGACTTTGCAATCCGGAATTTCATGTGCTTCAGAAGAGTCCTGTGGTGAGGGTATTAGTAGGCCATTCATGAGTAGAAATCAGAACTATTTTTGCTTTCCTAGGAACTTCATGATTCCATAAAGCTGTATGATTTCCTCTGGTTGTATTTCAGGAACTTTGAAGTAGGTAGTTGTATCAAATTATACTTTATTTCCTACTATCTCACCTGCTCACTCCATCTAGAACCCTTGAATTTCCTACTCCTCCTCCAACACATTAAGCTCAATCTTCTCTCAGAGCCTTTGCATTAGCTGTTTCCTAAGCTTTCAATTCTCCTTGCTCCATATCCACTTGGATTCTGTGCCAATTTATTTGGGCTGCTATAACAAAATGCCATAGACTGGGTAGTTTATATATAAGAAAAAATATTTTTCATGGTTCTGGAGGCTGAGAAATCAAAGATCAAGGCTCCAAAACATTGGTGTCTAATGAGGGCTCCCTTCCTCATATGTGGCCATCTTTTGTGTAATCTCCCATGGTAGAAGTAATGAGAGATCTCCAGAACCTCTTTTATAAGGGTGAAAATCACAATTATGAGGGTCTCACCTTATGACCTAATCACTCCCAAAGACCCTACCTCCTAATATCATCATATTGGGGTTTAGGATTTAACATATGAATTTGGGGATGGAACTAAAATATTCAAACAAAGCAGATGATTTACTCACCTCCCTCATATGAGACCTTCCAATTCATTCTATTCTGGCACTCTCTACCATTGTGTTTCATTTTCTCTCATACCACTTTAAATCTCATAACACACACACACACACACACACACACACACACACACACATGCATATATATGTTCAGTTCTTGTTTGTTTATATAAACTGTCTCCATTAAAATATAACACCTATGAGCCACAATTTGCACTACAGCCCACTGTCACTTGTTTTACTACTACTATATCCCTAACATCTAGAATAGTGCCTAGAATATTGTGGATTTGCCAGGAATATTTTTTAATCAGTGACTCTGAAAGTTGTTTTTAGAGCAACAGACAAGTCAATTGTGTTGGTAAATCACAGTCAATACAATGACTTAGCCAGGGGCTGTAGAGACAAGGCAGGAGAATAAAGGGTAACTTTTGTGCAGTGACAGTAGTTCTCACCTGGAAGAAACATTTGTGCTTGTTACCTCAGCTGGGGGTTTTTAGGAGCAGACTCTCAGAGAGCAATCCCATTAGATCATGTCATTTCTCTGCCTAACCCTCCAATGCCTTTCTGTCTCACTCAAGTAAAACCTGAAGTCTTCACCATCAAGGGTCTGCTTGGTCTCCTTCCTCCCTAACCATTTTCTTTCTCGTCTATCTCACTTTTGCATAGCAATATAATGTGAGCCACATACGTAATTTGAAAGATTTTAGTAGAAACATTTAAAAATAAGAAGGAGGTAAAATCAATTCAACATTCAATGTTAAAAAAAACTATTGAGATTATTTAATATTCGAATTTCATACTAAGTCTTTGATCTTTGGGTTATATTTTCTAGCTGTGCAGCACATCTCAATGTTGACCAGCCACTTTTCCAGTGCTCCATAGCCACGGGTGGCTGGCAGCTACAATATTGATGTATCTCTTTCCAACTTCTCTGTCTCCTTCAGATCAATCTGTTCTAGTTGCTTTGGTCTCCTCCATCAGCCTCTTTATTGTCCCTGTAATAGAGAAAACACATTTTCGGCTGAGTAAAGATGCATATTGTCCAAATGAAAATACAAGACACTCATTTAAACTTGTATTTCAGATAAATAACAACAAACCTTTTTTTTTTTTTTTTTTTTTTTTTTTTTTTTTTTTAGTATAATTACATTCCAGAATGTTACATGGGATATACCTACAACACACTGGGATAACCTGACACCACACATAGGACATACTGTGCTTTATCTGGCAATTTACATTTCCTGTTCCTAAAGCCTGGGCACTCTTCCCTAGGTATGCTGCTTCCTTCAGTTAATTCAGATCTCAGCTCAAAGGCCTTTTCTTATGATCCTATAGCAAGTCTATTTGTGGTTTCACATTATCACTTAGTATTTCTCGAATACATTCAACTGTATGTTCATTACCACTTTAAGTTTATAAGAATCTATTTTTGTCCTCCCCATTATAATATGGATATTGGATTTTAGAGATTCTATAATTAGATGGCCTAGATATTATAATGTATCCATGAGAATAGAATTTTTGCTTGTTTCCTATTATCTCCCCAGTGTCAAGAAAAATGCTTGATACATTGTAGGTACCCAATAAATATTTGCTCAAAAAAAAGGGAAGCAAGAAATAATGGAGAGTGCAACCCACACAGGAATACATTCCTTAAAGAACTAGTATAGTAGTAAGGTCTTTTGGATTTGAATCAGACATTTATAGAATAGAATGAAATAAGAAATCAATTTAATTCCTTACCACCTGTTTCTTAATTACCTAAAATGTATTATTATTATTATTAGTAGTAGTATTAGTATTAGTTAAGATTGAACCCAGAACCTTGCACATTCTAGGTAAGGATTCTATCTATGAGTTATATTCTCAGCCCTCATTTTATTTTGATAAAGGGTCTTGTTCAGTTGCCCAGGATGGCCTCAAACTACTTCAATCTCCCAAGTAACCAATCTCCCCAGTAACTGGGATTACAGGTGTGTGCCACTACACCCAGCTCAAAATGGCATTTTTATTATGCACCTAATACACTATTGTAAAGATTTGGAAAATGTTTAATAAGCCACCAGCAAACTATCTGCCTCATAACAAGCAGATAGTTTAATATAATTTATAGTTTAATATAACTATTATTATAACTAATAATAGTTATCGTGGATAATAGTACGATAGAAAGTACTATAATATAAAGAATAACATCAATTTCTGATCTTCAGGTTGTCAATTCTTTAGCCACAATTCTGTAAAAATATCTTTTCTATAAATTTGAGACATCTCATTTGGAAACAAAACCTCCAGAGGTGACAGATTGTAAAATCTGTATTTGCATAACTTAGTGGGACTTTACCCATCTTATTACAAGAAAGTTACTGTGTCTGATTACAACACGTTACACCACACCTACCAGTGGGTAGTTTCATATTATAAAGCAAATGTGCTATAAACTTTCCTGCATCTGAAAAAAAAATATCAAAATTCTCAAATACATCAGGCCCCAAGGTTTCAGTAAGGAAATGTGGACATCTATGAAGTATCAGCAATCTCAAAACTTTGTCAAACAGAACTTCCAATAAGAGCCTCTCAAGTCTTGCTGCTGTCCATGAGAATATTAGGTTTGCACAATATATGAGTCTCCATTTTCCTTCTCCCTAATAATCTTAACATCATAAAAACATCATAAAATTTTTATAAAAAAATTTAAATTGTTGGAAAAAACTTGCTATAACATGTCTATAATTTTTAGTCCATTGGCAGTCGACCAAGTTGATATCAATTACAACAGTTTGAATAATCCATTGAAAAAGAAGATTAGAGATCTTCTGAGTGAAGGAGCTATTGCTCTGAAATTACTAGCTCTTCAATTTTAAGATATGCTTTCTTTCTCAGAGAAAATTTTGACAGAAAGGAAGGAGTTGGACCCCATTCGTATCCACGTGTATCTAAACTGATGAAACTATAGACTAAGTCTTGCATCCCCCATCTTATCCTTTTAGGGTTAAATTTCTTAATCTATCCTCTCCAGATCTTTTTGCACTTAGTGATATATAAATCCTGGGTTAACTATAAATGTACACTGGGATATATCTAATTTGAAAATAAGTATATGGATTTATAATTATGTAATATTTTCTTGTGAATATTAATGAAAACTCATTTTCACACTTTAGACTGTTAACCTTTATCTTTGTGCAGCTCTCAGGGTTCTTTCAATTAATTGTCTTTCAATGACAATGGCATCATCTATTTATTTAAATATTTTAAAAATTTATTTATTTATTCTAATTTGTTATATATGACAGCAGAATGCATTTCAATTCATAGTACACATATAGAGCACAATTTTTCATGTCTCTGGTTATACACAAAGTAGAGTCATACCATTTGTGTTCATATATGTACTTGGGGTAATGATGTCCATCTCATTCCACAGTCTTTTTTACCCCCTGCTCCCTCCCTTCCCCTCCCTCCCCTTTGCCCTATCTAAATTTTCTCCATTCCTCCCATGCTCCCCACCACAATCTCCATTATGGATCAGCATTCTAATATTAGAGAAAACTTTCGGCATTTGGTTTTTTCGGGAATGGCTTACTTCACTTAGCATAATATTCTCCAACTCAATCCATTTACCTGCAAATGCCATGATTTTATTCTCTTTTAATGATGAGTAATATTCCATTGTGTATATATACTACATTTTCTTTATCCAGTCATCTAGTGAAAGGCATTTAGGTTGGTTCTACAATTTAGCTATTGTGAATTGTGCTGTTATAAACATTGATGTGGCTGTGTTATAGTATGCTGATTTTAAGTCTTTTGAGTATAAACTGAGGAGTGGGATAGCTGGGTCAAATAGTGGTTCCATTCTCAGTTTTCCAAGGAATTTCCATACTGCTTTCTATATTGGTTGCATCAATTTGCAGTCCCACCAGCAATATATGAGTGTGCCTTTTCCCCCACATCCTTTCTTATACTTATTGTTGTTTGCATTCTTGTATTGTTGTACGTTTGTATTGTTGTAGTTGTCAATCTGACTGGAGTGAGATGAAATGTTAGAGTATTTTTTTAAATTAATTAATTATTTTTTTTTATTTATTCGAAGTTGTATATATAACAATAGCATGCATTACAATTCATATTACATATATAGAGCACCTTTTTACGTAACACTGAATACAAAGTATATTCATACTATTCATGTCTTCAATCATGCATTTAGGATACTGATATCCATCTCATTCTACCATCTTCTTTTTTTTTTCCCTTCATACCCCCTTACTCGCTCCCTCCCCCCCCTCCCCATTGACCTTTCTAGTGTTCCTCTAATCCTCCTATGTTCTGCAACCCAATCCCACTGTGAATCAGCCTACTTATATCAGAGAAAACATTCGGCATTTGGATTTTTGGGATTGGCTAACTTCACTTAGCATTATGTTCTCCAACTTTCATCCATTTACCAGCAAATGCCATGATTTTATTCTCTTTAATTGCTGAGTAATATTCCATTGTGTGTATATACCAAATTTTCTTTATCCGCTCATCTACTGAGGGGCATCTAAGTTGGTTCCACAATCTAGCTATTGTGAATTGAGCTGCTATAAACATTGATGTGGCTGTGTCCCTGTAGTATGTTGCTTTTGGGAATGGACCCAGGAGTGGGATGGCTGGGTCATAAGAAGGATCCATTCCCAGTTTTTCAAGGAATCTCCATACTGCTTTCCATAATGGCTGCACCATTTTGCAGTCCCACCAGCAATGTATGAGTGTGCCTTTTCCCCCACATCCTCTCCAACATTTATTATTGTTTGTGCTCTTAATAGCTGCCATTCTGACTGTAATGAAATGAAAACTTAGAGTAGTTTTGATTTGCCTTCCTCTAATTGCCAGAGATGTTGAACATTTTTCATGTATTTGTTGATTGATTATATATCTTCTTCTGAGAAGTGTCTTTTTAGTTCGTTGGCCCATTTATTGATTGGGTTATTTATTTATTTATTTATTTGTGTGTGTGTGTGTGTGTGTGTGTGTGTGTGTGTGTTTAAGATTTTTGAGTTCTTTATATATTCTAGAGATTAGTGCTCTATCTGATGTGCATGTGGTAAAAATTTGTTCCCAATTAGTTGGTTCTCTATTCACCTCATCGATTGTTTTGCTGAGAAGAAGCTTTTTAGTTTGACTCTTTCCCATTTATTGATTCTTGATATTAATTCTTGTGCTACAGGAGTCTTATTAAGGGATTTGGGGCCTAATCTGACATGTTGAAGTTTAGATCTTACTTTATCTTCTATTAGGTATATTGTCTCTGGTATAATTCCTAGGTCCTTGATCCACTTTGAGTTAAATTTTGTGCATGGTGAGAGATAAAGGTTTAATTTCATTTTGCTACATATGGATTTCCAGTTTTCCCAGCTCCATTTGTTGAAGAGGCTATCTTTTCTCCAATGTACATTTTTGGTGCCTTTGTCTAATATAAGATAACTGAATTTATATGCATTAGTCTCTGTGTCCTTGATTCTGTACCATTGGTCTACCAGTCTATTTTGGTGCCAATACCATGCTGTTTTTGTTACCATTGCTCTGTAGTATAATTTAAGGTCTGGAATAGTGATGCCACCTGCTTCACTTTTCTTGCTCAGGATTGCTTTAGCTATTCTGGGTCTCTTATTTTTCCAGATGAATTTCATGACTGCTTTTTCTATTTCTATGAGGAATGTCATTGGGATTTTGATTGGCATTGCATTAAATCTGTATAGTGCTTTTGGTAGTATGGTCATTTTGACAATGTTAGTTCTACCTATTCAAGAACAAGGTAGGTCTTTCCATCTTCTAAGGTCTTCTATAATTTCTTTCTTTAGTGTTCTGTAGTTTTCATTATAGAGTTCTTTTACCTCTTTTGTTAAGTAGATTCCCAGGTAATTTTTTTTAATGCTATTGTAAATGGGGTAGTTTTCATCATTTCCCTTTCAGAGGATCTGTCACTGATGTACATAAGTGCCTTTGACTTATGGGTATTGATTTTGTAACCTGCTATTTTGCCAAATTCATTTACTAGTTGTAAAAGTTTTCTGGTGGAGTTTTTTTTTTTTTTTTTTTTTTTTTTTTTTATCTTCTAGGTATATTATCATATCATCAGCAAATAGTACTAATTTGAGTTCTTCTTTTCCTATCTGGAGTTCTTTAATTTCTTTCTTCTGTCTAATTGCTCTGGCCAGGGTTTCATGTATTATGTTAAATAACAGTGGTGAAAGGGGTTATCCCTGTCTTGTTCCTGTTTTTAGAGGGAATGCTTTCAATTTTTCTCCATTTAAGATGATGTTAGCCTGGGGCTTCACATAAACAGCTTTTATAATGTTGAGATATGTTCCTGTTATCCCTCGTTTTTCTATTGTTTTGAACATAAAGGGGTGCTGTATTTTGTTGAATGCTTTTTTTCTGCATCTATTGAAATAATAATATGGTTCTTTAAGTCTATTGATGTGATGAATTATGTTTATTGATTTCTGTATGTTGAACCAACCTTGCATTCCTGGGATGAACCCCACTTGTTAATGGTGCAATCTTTTTGATTTTTTTTTTTTTTTTTTTTTTTTTTTTTTTTTTTGGTACCAGGGATTGAACTCAGGGGCACTCGACCACTGGTTCACATCCCCAGCCCTTTTTTTTTGTATTTTATTTAGAGACAGGGTCTCACTGAGTTGCTAAGTGCCTCGCCATTGCTGAGGCTGGCTTTGAAATCGCGATCCTCCTGCCTCAGCCTCCCAAAGTGCTGGGATTACAGGCGTGCGCCACCGCGCCCAGCTTGATATTTTTTTATTCAATTTGCCAGAATTTTATTGAAAATTTTTGCATCTATATTCATTAGAGATATTGGTCTGAAGTTTTCTTTCTTTGATGTGTCTTTGGTTTTGGAATCAGGGTGATATTGGCTTCATAGAATAGGTTTGAAAGTGTCCTCTCTTTTTCTATTTTACAAAATAATTTGAGGAGTGTTGGCATTAGTTCTTCTTTGAAGGTCTTGTAGAATTCAGCTGTGGATCCATCTGGTCCTGGGCTTTTCTGTGTTGGTAGGCTTCTGATGGCTCTTCTATTTCATTGCTTGAAATTAATCTGTTCAATTTGTATATATTGTCCTGATTCAGTTTGAGAAAATCATATGACTTAAGAAATCTGTCAATACCTTTGATATTTTCTATTTTATTGTAGTACAAATTTTCAAAATAATTTCTAAGTATGCTCTGTATTTCTGCAGTGTCTGTTGTGAAGTTTCTTTTTTCATCATGGATGCTAGTAATTTGAGTTTTCTCGTTCTTCTCTTCATTAACATGGCTAAGGGTTTGTCAATTTTATTTATTTTTTTAAAAAACCAACTTTTTGTCAATTTTTTCAATTTTTTCTTTTGTTTCAATTTTATTATTTCAGCTCTGATTTTAATAATTTTCTGTCTTCTACTGCTTTTGGCATTGATTTGTTCTTCTTTTTCTATGGCTTTGAGATATAATGTTAGGTCATTTATTTGTTGACTTTTTCTTCTGTTAAGGAATGAACTCCATGCAATGAACTTTCCTCTTAGCACTGCCTTCATAGTGTCCCAGAGATTTTTATATGTTGTATCAATGTTCTGATTTACCTCTAAGAATTTTTTAATCTCCTCTTTGATGCCTTTTGCAACGTATTGTACATTCAATAGCATATTACTTAGTCTCCATATGTTGGAGTAGCTTCTATTTTTTCTTTTATCATTGATTTCCAATTTCATTCCACTATGATCTGATAGAATGCAGGATAGTATCTCTATTTTATTGTATTTGCTAAGAGTTGCTTTGTGGTATAATATATGTTCTATTTGAGAAGAAAGTGCATTCACGTGTTGATGGATAATATAGTCTATATGTCTGTTAAGTCTAAGTTATTGATTGTATTGTTGATTTCTAAAGTTTCTTTGTTTAGCTTTTGTTTGGAAGATCTATACCGTGGTGAAAGAGGTGTATTAAAGTCACACAGAATTATTGTGTTGTAGTCTATTTGACTCTTGAACTTGAGAAAAGTTTATTTAGTGGACATAAATGCTCCATTGTTTGGGGCATATATATTTATAATTATTATGTCTTGTTGATGTGTTGTTCCCTTAAGCAGTATGAAATGTCCTTCTTTATCCCTTTTGATTAACTTTAGCTTGAAATCTACTTTATTTGATATGAGGATGGAAACCCCTGCTTGTTTCCACAGTTCATGTGAGTGGTATTTTTCCCCCCAACTTTTCACCTTCAATCTGTGGATGGCTTCCTATGAGATAAGTCCTTTGAAGGCAGCATACTGTTCAGTATTTTTTTTTTTTTTTAAGTTTAGGTGAGTTTAGGCCATTAACATTCAGGGTTATTATTGAGACATGATTTGTGTTCCCGGCCATATTTGTTCATTTTTGGTATTTAACTTTATTTGGCTTTTCCTTTGATTAATATTTCCTTTAGTGTAATACCTCCCTTTGCTGATTTTCATTGTTGTTTTTCATTTCCTCCTCATGGACTATTTATTCAAGGATGTTCTGCAGTGCAGGGTTTCTAGTTGTAAATTCTTTTAACTTTTGTTTATCATGGAAAGTTTTTATTTCTTCATCAAATCGATAGCTTAATGTTGCTGTATATAAGATTCCTGGTTGCCATTCATTTTCATTCAGAGCTTGATATATGTTGTTCCAGGATTTTCTAGTTTTCAGAGTATGGTTGAAAAATCTACAGCTCTCCTAATTGGTTTTTCCCTATATGTAATCTGATTCCTTTCTCTTGTGGCTTTTAAAATTCTCTCCACTTTCTGTATGCTATGCATTTTCATTAAAATGTGACTTGGTGTGGATTTGTTGTGATTTCGTACATTTTGTGTCCTGTAAGGCTCTTGTATTTGATTTTCCAATTCATTCTTCATGTTTGGAAAATTTTCTCATATTATTTCATCAATAGATTTTTCATTCCTTTGGTTTGAAACTCTATGCCTTCCTCTATCCCCATAATTCTTCAATTTGGTCTTTTCATGTTATCCCATATTTCTTGAATGTTCTGCTCAGGGTTTCTTAGCATCTTCACTGTGTGTCCACATTCTTTTCAAGATTATATATTTTGTCTTCATTGTCTGAGATCCTGTCTTCCAAGTGATCTAATCTAATACTTTCTATTGAACTTTTAGTTTGGTTTATTGTTTCTTTTATTTCAAGGATTTCTGTTTGTTTTTTTTTTTTCCCCAGAACTCTTATCTCCTTATTGAAGTAACACTTTGCTTCCTGTATTTGCTTATGTAGCTCTTTATTGAAATTATCTTTTGCTACCAGTATTTGCTCTTATGTCATTCTAAACTCACAGAACATTTTAATTATGTACATCCTGAACTCCTTCTCTGTCATTTCTTCTCTTGTGCTGGCCATGGAGTCTAATAATATAATATCTTGGTTTGTTGGGGGCATTTTCTTCCCTTGTTTTTTCATGTTGTTCATGTGTCTCCTAGCCCTACAGATCTGAGGCATTACAGTTTTTGCCCTATAGGCTTATAGTATCCCTGCAGGTTTCCAATATCTCTCCTTTAAGAGGGAGAACAAGGTGAACAGATCCCAATACAAACAATATACAACCTTAAGCCAAATAGCTGCTATTAGGACATTTACAGTTTTGTCACAATATACAGAAATAGTAAACTCAATTATTATGTACAGTATTAACAGTTGGTTTGCAAAAGGGTCTAAAGTTTCTCGTGGTGGAGAAAGAACTTGGGTGAGGTGTAGGATGAGATTTTGAGGGGGTAGAAGGTGAGAATATAGAATTATTAGATTTTAGAAAAGTGTGAAAGAGCAATTTAAAGAATTTGGTTAGTAGCAGGAGAAGAGAGAGAAAGTGATTTTGTGGAGACAAGTAAGTGGGAAGACAGTAGAGTACAGAAAACAAACATATATTTAAAAAGTAAAAAATGTAAAAATAGGAGATAAGAGAATATATAACACCAGTGTTATATACTATTCAGACATCCCAGTCCTCAGTAGCCTAATTCATGAAAAGTACTTTGTTTCACAAATGTTGGGTATGTGTGGCAGGAGGGGAAAGAGAGAGAGGGAAATAAATTTTTAAAATCTTGAAGGAAGATATAAGAATTGTTTTTGTTGGAGATCAGTATTTTTCCAGCTTCCCTTATCATCCAATAGGTGGGGTTGTCTGTTGTTTGCTGGTATCTCCACCCTCAGGATGGAGAGGGTTATTGATGTGGGAGGGTTGGTCCGAGGATATCCTTTGAGATGCGCTTGTGTGATGTGGGCACCTGGTCTTATCTCCTTATATCGCCTGTACACCTCGCAATTCCTGGTCTCTAATTTAGTCTCTAAGCTGTATCTCCCTCACCCCCTTTCTTTCTAATTCCCAACCATGCACCTTTCTCTCTGGAGGTCTTATGGGCTGTGCTCTGGGAGCTGTGCACCTGTCACTGAGAGCTGTTTTATATTGGGCAGCTCAGGACAAGGTTTTCTGACCCAGTTTTGCTAGCTAATGACCGGCTGTGTAGCCATAGGTTAGTGGCTGCTGGGGAGAGGGGGGAGTTGGGAACTTTTGGTACCTTGATATTGTTTCTAAGCCCCAGCTGGTGTTCCAAGCTGGAAATTGCCCCAGCTAAAGATGATGAGGAAGTTGCCCCAAGATGGAGGTGGTGGCTTTCAGCAATGGGGTGTGTGTGGGAACTCGGGTAGGGCTGGGCAGTGGCATTGCATGGCATATTCAGAGATGCAGCTCTGTGGCATGCAGTATTGTGGCTGGCAGCTGTCTCTGGATCCAGTGCAGTAGCCCCAGGTATAGGCTACCACATGCAGGGGACTATGGCAGTAGTTGCAGTGCCCCAAATTGGAGGCCACTGGAGAAGCCCCATGTTGGTGAATGGGGGTCCACACGGGAATGACAGTTGGAGTTCCTTCCTGTGGGCAGAGCCCGGGTGACCTGCGTGGAGCAGCGACTGGGATTCCTGCACAGGTGGGTGGCCAGGAGTCCTGAGCAGGTGCTAATGCTGATGGTCCTACTTGGGCACCTGGAGGACCTGCGTGGATGAGTGTCTGGGAGTCCTGTGCTGACGCTGAGGCCTGCAGACCTGCATGGCACGGTGACCATGTTTCCTGTGAGGGAGCAGCTTTCAGGGTTCCTCTAATCACTGGCAGAGAAACAGTATTCCCACTACGTGAATCCCAGGTCCTAGAGTGACACAAAATGCAGCCTCCCTCCAATCCGCCATCTTGGATCCCCCCTAATAAATATTTTGATAACACATCACAGCTGGGCTTTGAGGTAGACATTGAAGTGGATTCTTTGCTATCTTTGAATGTGTCCTTACTTTGAACACAAGATGTTCCAGTTCCATTGTGCTTTTTTCAGCTCCAAGGTATGGTTCCAGTTATCACTAAATGTAGCAGCTCCTTTAAATGGAAGAATATGCCAAGTGTACTGCTCAGTTCATTGATTCCTTGAAGATTGTCTATGATGTGACAGCAGGGTTTATATGATTTTAACGACACCTTAGGATTTCTTCATAGTAATGTTCATAGGGGTATTATAAAACAAATTCTAACTCAACTATGTCACTTTTTTATTTTCAGTCAAATTTTGTCTTTATCGTAACTATAATTTCTTGTGTATTCCAATTTTTATTTCTTTCTGAATAATGTTGTCTATATATAACACATTATAAATGCATTACAAATAATTAAAACTGTACAGAAAAGGAAATTCCAAATTGTACCACCTAGAAATAACCATTGTGGTAACATTAAGAAATTATAATTTAGGATTTCTTTTATGCATTATAATAAAAGAAAGTTATATAGAAATAATAGTTTTATAAAAATCTGATGATGTGATAAATGCTGTTTTACATTAAGACACTAATTTTAATGTTAGTTGATTTCAACAAAAAAGAAAAACATGTAAACTAAAGGAATAACTACACTTATTTTTTGGTCAAAAAGATCATTAGTTTCTAAAACATCTAAATTACAAAAAAGATTATCAAAGACATGAAGTTCTTATTGTTGTTTAGTAATTATATCATTGTATAATTATCATTGTATAATTGTATATGATTGTAAAAGAATTCCAATTCATCAGCTTTCTAAAAGAAATTAAAAAAATAAAAAATTAAGCTATGTGTATTTTTAATATATAACACCCTCCCACTAACATGCATTTTCACATTCAATATGTAAATCATGATTACTGAATTATCAAATTTTAAAACACTTTCCCCTTGGATAAGCTCAGCTTTTTTCCAAATACCCCAAATCAGTACTCAATGGGAACTTATATAGAATCCACAAACACAGCATACATGGTATAAGCTGGTGATCTTTTCTGGAACTTTGTCCCAAATGTCTTAGAAAGGTTTAGAATGGTGTTTTTCAAACTTTGCAGACACCAGAATCATCTGGGTGACTTGTTAAAACTGACTGCTGGGCTCCTGCCTCCACTAAGCTTCAGATTCAGTAGCATTCCTATCAAGTTCCTTGGAGTGTTGATGCCCCACTTTGATAACCACTGGCTCCTATGGTCCTCTACATCTTCTAAATTCAACACTTCCTGCATCAAAAGAAAAAGAAATTCCACCAATACCGTCACTTCCAGGTGTTCTGAGAAACTTGAAGTCCTTTGGTATTACAAAAGCAACCCTTAGTGGAAGATAATGAAAAACAGAACCCAGACATACAAGTTTTGAATACAGTCCACCCATTGCTCTATATTTCTATGGGCCAAAATAGAGACCAAACTTTCTCTGGTTGAACCCTGTCATAAAATATTTTTCTTTCTTCTTCTTCTTTTCTTTTTCTTGTGACCTTGTTAGTTCATTTTCTTTTCATAGAAAGTTTAGTTTCTCAGAGCTCTGGGCTATATTCACAGAATTATTTTTTATTATCATCTCATTCTTTTACTATCACCAAATTTACAAAAGTCAGTTAAAAAGGACAAAAACATATTTTTTAAAAATATTGGGAACATGTGTTAAGTGTTATAAAATTCAAAATGCCATTCTGAAAATGCACACAGAAAGACTTTACTTTGGTCCAGTAATATGATACTCTTAGGATTCCTAACCACAAACTAACCACTTGCTCACATTTTAAAACTTAAAAGCAAACATAAACCTGTAAGTCCAATTTTGCATTCTCTTACAATTGCACTATGATCACACACACTCCTCACAAACCAACACACACACACACACACACACACACACACACACACACACACACACACCAAAAAATAAAAATAAAAAAAAAACAACAACCTACCCTTCACTAAAAGTAATCCACTAAAATATTTTCTCCCTGTTGTAATTAGGAGCATCACACACTTAATTTCCTGAAATGAACATCATTAAGTTCTGCAGGATTTTGTGCCAAACCTAGCAATCCTTCCCTTTCTACACAGACCATCTTTGCTTTAATTCTAGGGCTGTTGATGTAAGAGATGGTCCTGGAAATGGAGGGATCTATACCTGGTGGCTGTTTTGCAGAAGGAGTTCAGAAAGGTTAACAGGTAGAGGGGCTTTTCAATGAGGTGGCAATCAATAAAAGGATCTGAGAGCAAGGGACAAAAATTTAAGTAGATTCTGATAGGAGCTTAGTAAGAGTCTCCAAAAGTGGATGGGAATTGAATTTGTTCCATCACAGTGGTGTTTTTTTTTTTTTTTTTTTTTTTTTTTGGTTCCCATTTTCAAAACTCTTTTTACCATTCCTACTTCCCTTTTGGCCAAGTGTAATTGATTAATTTTTTTTGTCTGTTCCCAATCTTATTGTAATACCTGTCAGGAGAATGAATATGTAATACTATTCTTTTCTCATTACCATCCTAATATTGTCACTAGAAATAACTAACGTGCCATTTCGTATTATTAAGAGATTTGTTACATGAGCGATAAAGAACTAACATTCCTTATCTCATTCTATAGTGCCATTTTCCTTGCAAAGGAGCTGGTTCAGATAAAAATTAGCTTTGTGCTTAGGTTGAATTCACTCTGTGAAGTGACACTATTTCAAATGCGTTATAGCAGGATTCCCTTGTTCTAAGTTATGATGTGGGAGGACTTGTCTAATGTAAAAAAATTGCTCATGAAATATAAATGGTAATTTCAGTGCATTTAAAAGATAGGCCTGTAACACAAGTCCTCTTTTGTATATGATAGGAAATGAGAAAAATGGAGAAAAATTTCCACCATAAATTAAAGATAAAATTGTTGGAAATTTTGATCCAGGAATATTGTGTGTTCATGAATGTTTGCATGTGTATCTTGTATCTTTTACAAACTAGTGGATCTACTAGATTTAGGTAGCCATGATAAGTTATTGTTAAAAGAATATGTCATTATATACTATGTTTCCTACTGTTTACATGAAATAATAGCATAAAAATGTGGAATTGAAGAAGATAACCTCTAGAATTTTTTTTGAAGGCTATATTTCTCACCTGAAGAGTCTCAATAGACCAAAAAAGGGGGTGGGGGGGTGAGAGGGAGAGGTGTGGCTCTATATTTAGCAAAATGCTACTGTGCTTCTGAAAGAGCTCGAGGTATGGTTAAGAAGAACTTTTGAAATAGAATTTGTGTGTGTATGTGTGTGTGTGTGTGTGTTGGGAGTTTTAAGATTAACAAGGGTAACCATTTATTGACTGTTCACAAGAGTTCATTATCTATTTTAGTCATGACACATGTATTGCCTATTTTCTTATTTTAAACTATGTGAGATAGAATTTTACAATCTATATTTTCCAAAGTAGGAAAGGGCTTGGCATGTTTAAAAATTTTCCTAAATCCTCAATGCCACAGAACCACTAAGTGACTGCTTAATTGAAACCTAGTTCTATTAAGCTCCAATGTCAGTGCTTGTTTCTTTAGAAGTCTTAAGTGCAGAAAAGTTTCTAAGAGGGAATCATGATTCTGAGTGCCATGTTGGAGTATAACTGATAGAAGACAAAGAAAAATGTTATCTTCTTAACTAGTAGCATGTAGGGTATATTACTTTGTAATTTACTAGAGTTTTTACATTATGATGACCACATATCAGAGAACCTAAGAGTATACCATTTAATACTATGTACAAATAAATGATTCCACGGTATTGCTGCTATTATTAATAAATTGTGCTAATTCACATAAAGCCCAGTTCACTTTTGTGAGCTTTTGGTGAATTAAACTTTGGTGTTAAAAACAAACACCACCACCAACAACAACAACAAAAACAAACAAACAAACAAAAAAAAAAACAATTGGCACAGCCGGTAACTACATCCAGTAAAATCCTAATATAAAAAGCGCCTAGACATTGTACTTACAAGGCTGGGATCCCAATTAAAAGAAGGCATATTCCATGTTTGTATAAATATGTCAAAATATATTCTATTGTCATGTAGAACTAAAAAGAATAAATAAAAATTTAAAACAATAGAAAGAGGTCTTTATAATGACTGAGAGGTTTGCGTGGGTACTGACTATTGACCTTAATGACTATGAGATAATAAATAATAAGAATCATCAAGTTAATTCAAAGCTATTAGAATTACTAAAATTTCCAGCCAGACCTAGGTCCACTGATATTGGGTCATCTGTGTGTTTCAGCACCAAACTTTGGGGCCACCTAACTTGACTTTTAGATAGTTATAGAACCTAGTATCCAATTAAAATACTTCTTGGCAAGCAACTTTCTCTAACAAGACTGACTAATTACTGGGGGGAATGATGAGGGAGCCATGCTCAAATCATATTATCTGACCTTAGAAGGAGGAACGGGTTAGTGCCAGGATTGCAGTTGTAGAGGTTAGCAAGTAAGAAGGAATAAATTTTGCACTGATATTAAATCTTACCTACCTGAAAGGGCATTGAATGACTTCTCAAATTTATTTATTAACTGCCTAAAAGTCGAATGGGCATAAAAATATTTTACAAACATGTGCATCTAGCATTTGAGTTCTTACCCTACTAATATTTTGAAGTTACTGTTGTATTGGAATCAGTGTTCCTATCATCATTTTTTAATGTAATACCATAAAATATAATAATCCTACCAGATAATAAATAGCAGCATTGAGTGTTTTTTAAACTAATAGAGGAGGATTTGACATGTCTTCTTTGAATTTTTTTGTTCTCCTTTCATTTGCTGTATTCTACTGTGTTATAGCCACATGCAAGAAGCAAACCAGGGGGTTCAAATGTTCTTGAGAATAATAATATCCTCTGACATATTTTTAAATGATTCATATCTTGAGAAAGAATATATATATAATGGTAATTCTCATCAGTGCTAAAGAATGATTTTAATAGACTTGTGGTCTCTTCCTGAAAGTTTTACCTGCTTTCCAGTTCATCCGGCAGAGGTGAGTGATTTTGTATAACACACTGACAATATACACACGGGCCTGCACATGTGTGTGCGTGCACACACACTCTCACAAACACACACACAGAGAAATAAGCCTCAACAGAATTCTCTACAGGAAGGAAGAACTGTGTTTTTTTTTTTTTTTTTTTTTTATCCTACTCTAGAAACAACAATTTTGTCTCTTGCAGAAATCTATGTTCTACTCAATCTGGTTTTTTAAAATAATATGTAGATATGCTTTGATAAGTGTGTGAATGTGAAAAAAAGGGGTCTTTCTTTTCACAATGGCAAAACTCAATTCACAAAAGAGGAATTTTACAGATATCATATTTCTCCATAAATAATACTATATTTTTTATATCAACTTGTTGACTTTGCTTATTAAGAAATAGATGATAAACCTGAAACTGCACAGTTTAAAAGAACTGCTGGACCTTTATACTGTGTCCTATAGAGTTTTTGTTCCAAGATATATCATTTGCTTTTTATGATAACTTCTTTTTTTAGGGCTCTATTGATAAATCACGTATATAAATGTATGACATTGTAACTCATTTTGGGCTTAATTGTTAACTGCCTGAAAGTATGCATGAATGTACTTATGAATTTGCTAAAAGTCTTGATTTCAAGTAATAAATCTGCATTAATTTATTTTGATGCATGACCTGTTTCTTTGCAATAATCTCTGTTTAGTGAGTGATGTTTTAGTTCTTGGTTTCTTTGGGAAACTAGGCTCAATATGTATCCTTTTGCTCTTGTGAATATTTGGAGTTTTGAAACCCTTTCATACAAACAGTGTCTGCCTATTTGAAATGCAAGGAAAACAATTGATCCTCCATCTTTTCAGCACTATGAAATTGTCACCTCGATGTCATTAAATATCCCCTTGGCAGTCATCTTCAGAAGTGGATCAGTGGCATTTTGTGCTACCAATTTTCATTTGATATTGCAAAAGAATCCATTGTCCTATAGCTTCAACCTTCTATATCAGTAAGACTTGAGTCCTCATGGTTAGAACTGTGTGAAGAAAAATGTGAGTTTGCAGCACGTTTGTAGAATTTCTTCTTCCCGAGTGATGAGGAAAGACCATCTGTGTTCTTTAGAGCAGTGTTGTCCAATAGAACTGTCTGTGTTGATGGAAGTATTCTGTATCTGTGCTATTTAGGATGGTAGCCACCAGCCATATGTACTCTTGAGTACTTGAAATATGGCTAGAGTAAAAAAAAAGAAATGAATTTTAAATTTTATTTAATTTTAATTAATTTAAATATAATTTAAATAGTTATTTAAGGCTAGTAGCTATGATATTGAATGGTGCAGTCTTGAAAGACAATTAGAAAATAGGTCTAGAAGTTTATTTTTTGGATTATATAGTCCTGAATGTGCAATTGACCTTTTAGGAGCTGTCAATAATAATAGAGAGATGAGAGAGAAGATACATTTATAAAATGTGCTCATCAGTGGGTAGATCTTTAGAAGATAAGACCATGGAAACTCCTTTTCTATGTGAGATATTTCACTTGCGCTTCCCTAAACCACAGAGCCTCTGGTATCCTACAAATATAACTGTATTTTTAAGATTTTCCATTTAAACTTTTTGATGCATTAGATGATGCATGGTGATAATTATGTTGCATTAAAAATAAGAACTTAAAGGAAATTATGCACAATGAAATAAGCCAGGTACAGAAAGGCATTATTGTGTGATCTCATATGGAAAGCTGAACTCAGACGTAAAAAATAGAACATGGTTTTTAAGAGTTGGGAGTCAGGGTTAACAGGGAAAATTTGGTTAAAGGGTACAAGGCTTTAGTTAAAATGAAGAAGTTCTGGAAACCCATTGTATAGCATGGTGACAATAGTTAGTTAACAATAATGAATTATGTAGTTGAATATTGCTTAAGACTAGATCTTAAATGTTCTAGCCACAAGAAAAACAGATAACAATGTGAAGTTATGGATATGTTAATTATCTTAATTGTGGTAATCTATTCAAATGGACATGTACATTATAATATCATACTGCATATTATAAATGTATGCAATTTTTACTTCTCAATTATACCTCAATAAAGAAACAATCAAACTGTATTGGTGACATAATATTCTGTACTCTGTACTATATATCAGTAAAATTATAAAATCAACATTTGTTAGTTTTTTAAATTTTATGTTTCTTTTTAAAATTTTTTTATCTGTTTTAATTAGTTATGCATGACAGTAGGATGCGTTTATGCACTTTGATATGCCATACATAGATGGGATATAATTTCTGATTTTTCTAAGTGTACACGTTGCAGAATCATATTGGTCATGTAGTCACATATACATGCAGTAATAATGTTGGTTTCATCCCACTGTCTTTCCCATCTCCACATCCCCTTACTCCCCTCCCATCACTTCCCTCTACCTAATCTAAGGTAATGCTATTCTTCCCTAGGGCTCCCCACCTTATTGTGAATTAGCATCCGCATATTAGAGAAAACATTTGGCCTTTGGTTTTGTGGGATTAGCTTCTTTCGCTTAGCATGATATTCTCTAACTCGAAACATTTACTGGCAAATGTTATAATTTCACTCTTATTTAAAGCTGAGTAATATTCCACTGAGTACATATACTACATTTTCTTTATCTATTCATCTATTGAGGGACACCTCGGTTGGTTCCATAGTCTAGCTATTGTGAATTGAGCTGCTATAAACATTGATGTGGCTGCTTCTCTATATTATGATGATTTTAAGTCCTTTGGGTATAAACCAAGGAGTGGGATAGCTGGGTCAAATGGTGGTTACATTGCAGGTTTTCTGAGGAATCTCCATACTGGTTTCCATAGTGGTTGCACCAATTTGCAATCCTACCAGCAATATATGAGTGTACCTTTTCCCCCACATCCCTGCCAACATTTTTCTTGCCTGTATTCTTTATGATTGCCATTCTGACAGGAGTAAGATGAAATCTTAGTTTTGATTTGCATTTCTCTAATTGCTAGAGATGTTGAACACTTTTTCATATATTTGTTGATCAATTGTATTTCTTCTTCTGTGAAGTGTCTGTTCAGTTCCTTAGCCCATTTATTGATTGGGTTAGTTGTTTTTTTTTTTTTTTTTTTTTTTTTTTTTTTTTGGTATTAAGTTTTTTCAGTTCTTTATATATCCTGGAGATTAATGCTTTATCAGAGGTGCATGTGGTAAAGATTTTCTCCCAATTGGTAGGCTCTCTCCTCACATTGTTAATTGTTTCTTTTGCTGAGAAGAAGCTTTTTAATTTGAATCCATCCCATTTATTGATTCTTGATTTTACTTCTTGCACTTTAGGAGTCTTGTTAAGGAAGTCAGATCCTAGGCCAACATGGTGCAGATTTGGGTCTATTTTTTTCTTCTATTAGGCACAGGATCTCTGTTCTAGTGCCTAAGTCTTTGATCCACTTTGAGTTGATTTTTATGCAGGGTGAGAGATAGAGGTTTAATTTCATTTTGCTACATATGGATTTCCAGTTTTGCCAGCACCATTTGTTGAATAGGCTATCTTTTCTCCAGTGAATGTTTTTGGCACCCTTGTTGAGTATGAGGTAACCTTATTCGTGGGTTTTTCTCTGTTTTCTCTATTCTGTACCATTGGTCTACAAGTCTATTTTGGTGCCAATAACATGCCATTTTTGTTACTATAGCTCTGTAGTATAGTTTAAGTTCTGGTATTGTGATGCCTCCTGCTTCACTTTTCTTTCTAAGGATTGCTTTAGCTATTCTGGGTCTCTTATTTTTCCAAATAAAGTTCATGATTGTTTTTTCTATTTCTGTGAAGAATGTCATTGGGATTTTAATAGGAATTGCATTAAATCTGTATAGTGCTTTTGGTAGTGTGGCCATTTTGACAATATTAATTCTGCCAATCCAGGAGCATGGGAGATTTTTCCATCTTCTGAGGTTTTCTTTAATTTCTTTGTTTAGTGTTCTGTAATTTTTATTGTAGAGGTCTTTCACCTCTTTTGTTAGATTGATCCTCAGGATTTTTATTTTTTTGAGGCTATTGTGAATGGAGTAGTTTTCCTAATTTCTCTTTCAGTGGATTCATTGCTGATGTATAGGAATACGTTTGGTTTATGGGTGTTGATTTTTTTTTTTTTTTTGGTGGTACCAGGGATTGAACTCAGGGGCACTCGACCACTGGGCCATATCCCCAGCCCTTTTTTGTATTTTATTTAGAGATAGGGTCTCACTGAGTTGCTAAGTGCCTTGCTATTGCTGAGGCTGGCTTTGAACTTACGACCTGCTTCAGCCTCCCAAAGTGCTGGGATTACAGGTGTGCACCACCGTGCCCAGCAGGTGTTGATTTTAATTTTTTTTTTTTTTTTTTTTTTTTTTTTTTTTTGGTACTGGGGATTGAACTCAGGGGCATTCAACAACTGGGCCACATCCCCAGCCCTTTTTTGTATTTTATTAGGGACAGGGTCTCACTGAGTTGCTAAGTGCCTCACCAATACTGAGGCTGGCTTTGAACAGGCGATCCTCCTGTCTGAGCCTCCCAAGTGCTGGGATTACAGGTATGCGCCTCTGCTCCTGGCTAGGTGTTGATTTTATATCTTGCTACTTTGCTGAATTCACTTATTAGTTCTAGAAGTTTTCTGGTGGAATTTTTTGGATCTTCTAGATATAAAATCATGTCATCAACAAATAATGATAGTTTGAGTTCTTACTTACCTATTTGTATCCTTTAATTTCTTTATTTTGTCTAATTGCTATGGCTAGAGTTTCAAGGTTGATGTTGAATACAAGTGGTGAAAGAGGGCATCCTTGTCTTGTTCTAGATTTTAGCAGGAATGCTTTCAATTCTTCTCCATTTAGAATGATGCTGGCCTTGGGTTTAGTATATATAGCTTTTAAAATGTTGAGGTAGGTTCCTACCATCCCTAGTTTTTCTAGTGTTTTGAACATGAAGGTGTGCTGTATCTCATTGAATGTTTTTTTCTGCATCTATTGAGATGATCATATGATTTTTGTTTTTAAGTCTATTAATATGATGAATTACGTTATTTATTTCCATATGTTGAACCAACCCTGTGTCACTGGGATAAATTCCACTTGATTGTGGTGCACTATCTTTTAAATATGTTTTTGTATGCAATTTGCCAGAATTTTATTGAGAAGTTTTGCATCTATGTTCATCATGGATATTGGTCTGAAGTTTTCTTTCCTTGATGTGTCCTTGTCTGGTTTTGGTATCAGGGTGATATTAGCTTCATAGAATGAGTTTCGAAGGGTTCCCTCATTTTCTATTTCATGGAATACTTTGAGGAGTATTGGTGTTAATTCTTCTTTGAAAGCATTGTAGAACTCCACTGAGAATCCATCTTGTCCTGGGCTTTTCTTGGTTGGTAGGCTTTTGATGGCATTTTCTATTTCATTACTTGAAATTGATCTTTTTAAATTATCTATGTCCTCCTTAAAAAACTGTGTATATCCTCCTGATTCAGTTTGAGTAGGTCATATATTTCTAGAAACTGGTGAATATTTTCATGATTTATATTTTATTCAAGTTAAATTTTCAAAATATTTCCTGATTATCTTCTGTATTCCCATAGTGTCTTTTGTGATATTTCCTTTTTCATCACAAATTTTAATAATTCAAGTTTTCTCTCTTTTTATCTTCAATAGTGTGGCTAAGATTTTATCAATTTTATTTATTTTTTCAAAGAACCAACTTTTTATTTTTATTTGTCAATTTTGAATTGTTTCTTTTGTTTCAATTTCATTGGTTTCAGCTCTGATTTTAATTGTTTCCTATCTTCTGCTTTTGATGTAGATTTGTTCTTTTACTAGGGCTTTGAGATGTAATGTTAGGTAATTTATTTGGTGATATTTTATTCTTTTAATGAATGAGCTCAATGCAATGGACTTTCCTATTACAACTGTCTTCATAGTGTCCCAGAGATTTTGATATGTTGTGTCACTCTTTTCATTTACTTCTAAGTATTTCTTATTTCATCCCTTATTTCTTTTGCTAGCCATTGGTCATTCAATAGCTTATTATTTAGTCTCCAGGTGTTAGAGTAGCTTCATTGATATAATTGAAAGAGAATAACAAAAAAGAAAACAATAAAACCAAAAGTGTTTCTTTGAAAAATGTCAACAAATTCATAAAATTCTCAGAGTTTACCAATAAAAAAAGAGAAGATAAACTTTACCGACAAATGAGCAGGAGGGTACAACAAAGGGTCCTACAGATATAAAAAAAGACAACAAAGGCATATTATGAAAATTTTATGCCAATAAATTCGTGTACTTATATGACCCTGACAAATTTCTTGAAAGACACAAACTACCAAAGCTGAGTCCTGAATAATTCCTAACCTATTAAAAAAGTTGAATTTGTAAAAATCCTTGAAAAGAAAAATTATGTCCTGAGGGCATCACTGATGAATTCTATCAAGCATATAAAGAAAAAAGAGTAGTGATTCTGTAGATTCTTGCAGAAATTAAAGAGGAGGAAACATTTTTTATGAAGTCAGTGTTACTCTCCTATCAAACCTAAGGTGAAGGCATTGTAATACAAAGAAAAATACAAACCTACATCACCTGGCAAATATATAATAAAATTGCTCAAGTAAATGTTAGTAAATTGAAACTAACAATTATTAAAAGACATAGATCATGGCCAAGAGAATTTTTCTGGGAATGCAAAACCATTTCAAAGCTTGAAAATCAATCAATGCAATTTATTATATCAAGTCAGAATAAATACATGTGTTTCTCTTCATAGATGGAGAAAAATGTTTTCAAAAGTACAACATCAACTCATCATAAAATTTCTTAGCAACTAGCAATAAAAGTAAACTCTGATAAAACACCTGTATAAAATATTCACAATTCACATTGTACTAACTGGTGGAAATAGAATGCTTTCCTCCTAAATTTGAGAAAAAGTTAAGGAAGGGACAGATACTCTCACTGCATTGGTTCAAAATGAGATTTTATCCAGTACAAGAAGAAAGGAGAAGAAAAGGAGGAAATAAATTATTCTCTTTTCATAGTTATGACTATCTACATAATAAATCTACAAAAGTCTATGAAAAAGGTATTAGAATCAGATACGTGACTTTAGTAAGTTTGCAGGATACAAGGCCAATATACATACATTATATCCCTTTTCATGTAGTAGAAATAAGTAATTTGAAATGCATTAAAAGTAGGCTTAATAATAGAATAAAAAAGTGTGTTTAAGCAAATAAAGTTAACAAAATATGTGCATGATTATGTAGTAAAAACTGTAAAGCACTGATGAAAAGAAGGTAAGGAGTCCTCTGTAAGTGGAGAGAGATACTGTGGTCTTGAATTTGAAGACTAAGAATTATTAAGATGCCAAATTGACTGATAGATACAGCAAAATTCCTAATCCAGGCAAAGGAACTAGACTAGCCAAACCAATTTGAAAAATAATAAAGTTGGAGAACTCAGACAGTGTAAATGATTTCAAGATTTATTATAAAACAATCATAAGCTAGACATTGTGTTAATGATGAATAAATAGAATAGACTGACCAGAAATAGACCCTGACACATGTGGGCAATTGATTCCTAACATATGTGCAAAGAAAATTCTCTGGCACAAAGATAGTCTTTTCAAGAAATGTAATGGAAAAATTGGTTATCCATATTCAAAACAAAACAAAACTTGAAGCCATACTTCACATATTAAACAAGATTTCTCAAAATGAATCATAAAATCACCGACTTGATATAAACCTTAACACTATCACAATTCTAACAGAAAACACTGGACAAAATCTTTGTGATCTTGTAAGCAGGTATCTATTAAATATTAAATGTGATTGATAAAAGAAAGATTGATAAATCAGACTTTCTTAAAATTATAAACTTCTTTTTTAACATAACTAGTAAGGGAATAAAAAAGAAAAGACACAATCTGGAAAGAAATTGTTGTAAGCATAAAATTAATACAGGACTTATCTCCAGATTGTAAAGAACCCTGAATATTCAACAATTAATTATAAAATATGTAACCCAACTAAAAATGGACAAAACACTTGAACAGATATCTACGGATGGAAAATCTGTGGATGGAAATAAGCACATAAAGAGTTGATCAGCATTATTATGAATTAGTGAAATGTAATTAAACTACAGTGTATATGCCACTACATATTTATCACAGTGGTTAAAATAATAACTACCACAAACTGACAATACCAAATGCTGATATGAATCTGAATCAAGTATAACTCACATACATTGCTTATGAGAATGCAGAATAGCATAGCCATTTAAAAAATAACTTTTTTTCATAGAGTTAAATATGCACTTACCATAATACCAAACAATTATACCCCTAGATATTTTTCCGAGAGCAATTGAAAAAAAAATGTTCACACAAAAACCTATATGTGGTTCTTTGGGACTGGTTTTCTTCATAATTACCCCAAACTGGAAGCAACGCAAATGCTCTTCAATTGGTCAACAGATTTACAAACTGTGATATATCCATGCAATGTCAGTCTACTGATGTACACTACAGAGCTGAATCTCAAATGCATATTCTAAGAAACCACACTCAAAAGGCTTCAAACTATATGATTCTATTTATTAAAATCAAAAAAGGGGAAATTTTGGACCAGAAATAGGTCAGTGGTTGCCAGAAGCTGAAGTGAGTGGAATGAGCTATAGAGAGGCAAAAGAAATTTTGGAAGCAATGGGATTGTCCTATGCCGATTTTTTTTTTTTTTTTTTTTTTTTTTGTACCAGGGATTGAACTCAGGGGCACTTGACCACTGGGCCAAATCCCCAGCCCTTTTTTGTATTTTATTTAGAGACAGGGTCTCACTGAGTTGCTAAGTGCCTCACCATTGCTGAGGCTGGCTTTGAACTCACAATTCTCCTGCCTATAATCCCAAGTGCTGGGATTATAGGCATGCACCGCTGTGCTGGTTTTGTTGTGGTTGCATGTCTCTTTGTGCAGATGCAAGCTCTCAGTAGAGTGACCAGAACAAAACAGTTACATTTTTGTAACTTAAATATAACCCAAGTGTTCAAACTACATCTAGGCCTCATTTTTTATTTATACATGTATATAGATGATTTGCATACACTTTGTGACATTTTATTGCTGTTTTATAATTTTGTGCTACAGTTACTTATTTAGGCAAAGGGTTTTCTCATTGTTTTCAAAGTGTGAAAAGAGTCACTTTTGCACATACCACATATATGTCACAACCTGATTCAGAGTACAAATAAATTCTGAGATACTCTGGGCATAACAAACTATTTCTAATTGTTTTTAATAACTTTATTTTATAAATTTATTTATGTGGTGGTTAGGATTGAACTCAGTGCCTCAAACATGCTAGGCAAGTGCTCTACCACTGAGCTACAGCCCCAGCCTTTTTTGTTTTATAATAACTTTATTATCTATTTCTGATTTTACCAGTCAACAAAATGGAACTTACCCTTAGTACATGCAAAGCATTGCACCATGGGTTGAAAAAAATGCGCACGCACACACACACACACACACACACACACACACACACACACACACATTTATATTTGGTTCAGTTTATCAAGTTTTGGGAATATAGGTACTAACGTATCAAGTGCTGGAGATACTGACAGGTACTAAGTCCTGGAGATTCAGGAGTAAATACATGTGAGGTTAGCTTTGGGAGCTTTTACTTTGGTGACATAAGAAGTATATTAAATTGTCATAAGTAGAAGAAAACTCTTTGGCGAAGGTGTGGAGGGGTCACAGAAGTTGACTATTTGCTTCAGAATGTTATTCCAAAAGTGCTAAGTAGTACAGATGAAAAAGTAACTAAAAATATCATGAAAGTATTGTTGTTGATGCTGGTGACAAATTGCATTTATTAATAGCTTAGTTTGTTACTTCTACCAATTCTCTAGGAAAGTATTTTTAATGTTCTTTTTACCAAGAAGAAAAATAAAGGTTGGAGAAGTTATATGACTTTCTCAATAGCATAGAAATGTGATGTGGAAAATTAAAGAATAGAAACACAATAATCTAACTCTCCTATAGAACCTTTCCCATTACAATGCCAGAGGAATTAACAAATTTGTAGCAAAGTAGGATGTATGTAAATACCAAATGCATAAATCAGACATAAAGGATTGTAGATGAAGGAAGAAATCAAAGAGAGTTGAAGCTTTCTGGGAAGGCTTCCCTGAGAATAATGGTGGAATGCTTGAAATCAACAGAGAAATGGTGAAGGACATTCCATGAATAAAGAATAAGGTGAACAATAGACCATAGACTCCTCAGTTATCATCAGAAGACAACAAATATGTATTTTTAATGAACCAGTGATTTTACAAAGTTAACTGTACAAAATTTAATAAAGATTATGACCATGAATTAGAATGAAAAATATATTACCTTTCAAGGATGAGCCTATTGTAACTCAGAAGTAGCTTAAATATTCTTAAATATTCAGTTCAGCAATCTGACTTCAATTGCTCAAACACACCTGGCATAACTTATTCATGCTTCCATGAATACACTAGGTGTCTTAGTGATGTCAGCTATAACAAGAGACCTATCCCTGCCCTCTGGCTGGGTTTAACAGCATTTGATCTTTCTGGTACTCCAAAATTGAAGGAGAGTTTGCCTATTTTGCAACCACCTGTACAAAACCAGACATATTTTGTCTTTTTTAGTTCTAGGGACACTGTCTTTATACAGAGAAACCCATTTCTTTATCTCTGAAATAAAGATGTAACAGAGAAAGCCCAGTGCTCAAGGATGTGCCCAAAGTCTGCCTTCCATTTCTGGAGCCTCCTTTAAGTTTTCTTCTTTGATAAACAATTTCCTTGCCTCCATTCCAGGCTTCCTTTGTTTCTTGTTTTGTGTGAGGAATCCTTTGATCAAATGATAGGCATGCCTCTGGTTTCTAGCTGCTATTTTTATTTTTTCCCTAATTCAGACATTGATGGTAGACATCAGTGACCTTTATTCTGTCTATTGATGTCTATGGCCCAGCCATTGATCTTACAGTCAAAAAAACTTATCTTGTGTGTTGCTCCATCAGTAACAGATTTAATAGCAATTGAAATGGGAATATTCTTAGAACTGAACAATAGGCTCCATAGTTTTTCTCCCTTCTCAAAGAAGAGATAATTTTGGAGCAGGACTAACATGGTTCACAAGATTGATTTGATGTTTAATTTCAAATATCAACTTTTTATTTAAGCTTCTAACTAGGCCCATCATGTGAAATCTTTAAGAGGACAAATGTGACCCATGCAGTTTTGGGTGAAGGGGAATAAACTTCTTCTCTGTCAACTCAATGCCAGTACAGGAGCTATGCACCTCCAATAATTTTTCCCTTAGTTGTGAGCTTGGTACAGGAGTAAACCTTCACACCTAAGCTAGCTATTAAGAAGCAAACCATGTATTCTACTGAACAAGAACCTTCTGATTAATATCTTTGATATGTTTTAATGGACATGCTGAATAACTGTAAGTAGCAATCTACTCCACTCTTCTCCTAAGAATCTGGATAAATTTCATGATTATAGTCACTGAAATAACTTTCTATGTCTCAAGATGAAACACATCAGAGATCCCTTATACATAAAC
The DNA here is from genome assembly GCA_025594165.1 of Tamias sibiricus. Lineage (NCBI taxonomy): Eukaryota > Metazoa > Chordata > Mammalia > Rodentia > Sciuridae > Tamias > Tamias sibiricus. The sequence continues at coordinate 136,971,933 of CM046657.1, forward strand.
TGTTATGGACACTCGATAGATTTCTGGTTGTTGACTCATAAATCAATTGGTTCTGAGATTATATTCAAATTTGAGAAGTTTTTGCAACACTTGAAATGTGATGCATAGGTCAGACCAAGTACAATTGGGTGTTGGTGACTTTCTTGCCTTGAATCCCATGGCAAGACTTTCAATAGTCAACACAAATCTAAAAGTTTGATTAAATCTGTAGATATAATCAAACAGGCAGCTTTATTAAATGGATTAAATTATTTAGTCTGATATAGTTTGAATGCTGAATGTCCCCCAAAGGCCTGTGTGTTAACAGGTATAGACTCAGGGTGACACTACAGGGATATGATGGAAAACTTAAGATGCAGGGCCTAGTGAGAGGTCTTTAGGTCACTGAGTGTGTCCTTGAAGAAGATGGAGAAAGCCTCGCCTCCTCCTCACTCCTTTTGTTCCCTGGATAACTTGAATGATTTTGCTCTGCTACATGTTCTACACGTTCCTACTATGAAGTGCTGCCTTGCCACAAGCCCAAAGAAATGGGGCCAATCAATCATGAATAGGGCCTCCAAATTGAGAACCAATCTCAGCCTTTTCTGGTTCAATTATCTTAGGTCTTTCACTATGGTGATGGAGAGCTGAGTAATGGAGTCAAACTGTTTGAATGCTCTGTATTGACATAACCCATTTGAAAGGGTATAAAGATTTCAAATAAAAGTTTACCTTTTAATTTTATTTGTAAAGTCTTTTCTGTTGCATAATAATTATACATAGTAGTGGGATTCATTGAGACATATTCATATGAATCATTCATAACTTGATCAATTTCATTTTCCAGAACCTTCCCTTCTCCCAACCTCTGATCCCTCTCTTCTTTCTTCTACCCTACTTATTTCCCTTCTATTTTCATGAAAGTCCCATTTTTTTCTCTTTTCTCCTTTTTTATTTTTATTGTAGCAATGGTAACAATATTCAACTTAGGGCCAACCCCAAATTGCCTATAAGTGCACATGAAAATCAATATTTAACTTCTATCTTTACTTTTTCTATCTTTTACTTTTTAAACACTAAAGATATATGGTTTATGACATTTCTATTCTGAAAATAGATAAAATGAATTTAGTATTTTATGTTCTGAATTAGAATACTCTGTGTGCAAAAATTCCAAAAGAAAAAATGGAAAAGTAAATTCAGTTGTGTTCTAAGTCATCAATAGCTGATTTGATGTTACACATTTGTGGGAGAAAATGTTGTCTGCTGCTGTAAGCAATTTTAATACAAATGATGATGCTTTCATTATTTTCCAAAAGTTATGGATCAGGAATGACAAGTTCGATACATTTAACTGTTTAAGTACAGTACTTACTTATGTGAATGTGTAATGTATTAAGACTAAATGTCAAGATATGTAACAGTTAAGTAAGAATTCAAGTTCCTCATTACCTTAGTTATTCTTGGTGAAGTTATTTACTAAGATACATTAATTTAGTATAAGTACTAGCATGACTTTCAAAAGCTTTAGCTGAAACTTTTAAAATTCATTTTGAAATGAATATGATCACTTTTTACAGAAGTCTTACACATAAATGAGTTAAAGAAAGCATTATTTAATATATTTTGTGTTGTGAACCCTTTGGATAATTTGATCCTCTCCCCAAGGGAGAAAAACACATATAGATGGCATTTCACATTGAATTTTAAGATGTTGAAAGGTCCTTGAAATTCTTGGATCCAGGTTAAACTCTTAATCAAATGAAAAGAATATTTGATTTTAAGTCAGCAAATTTAGATTTGTATCTGACTTTAATGCCTACGAACTTGTGACCTTAGGTAAATTATGTATTTTTAATGCATTAGAGTTTTTAATCTGTAAATATGATTACTAATAAGAGTAATAGCTTATTCCTTAATACAAAGAATATTTTTCACTTTCTGTAGGCATATCACCATATAAGTTTAAGATATTTTTGAAGGTAATGGATGGCCTGGATACTGTGTAAAATAAATAATGCCAATTTCATATATCTCTCTATATATTCATTTTATTTTTTTTCTGCTGGGAGGAAAAACTCAAACTAATTTGGTTTTGGGTCTTTCTGTTCTTACTGAAATCTTCCTATGACGATTGAATTGTTTAAAACAACCTATTTTGATATCTTATTGATATATATAGATGATTATTAGCATCCACACTTGATTATCCTTAACTATTTCCTAATTCTTGGTTTTAGGAGAAAAAATAACGCTCAAAGACTTTCACTAAATTGCCCTGTGGAACTTTAATCAAAGCTTTATTTTGGCTCATTAAAAGTGATAGACCTTATTTAAAACTGAAATCATATGGTTGTATTTAAGGAATTTCAAATTGATGCCAGACATTAGCATGACTTGGAGTCATTTCATTTGATATGCAGCTCTACTGCGTTTGGTCTCAATTTTCTTATCTGTCTGAATCTCAGTCAGGGGGTGGCCATGGCTCTTCATGGTCTTGTGTGTGATTTAACACATTCCTGAAATCTTTCTGCATTGTCCAGATCCTAGAAGACGGCTCTCTTGCCAAGTTCACCACCTTAGCTAAATATCTTTATTGACTAAATCAGGGCAAGTAAAGATGAAAATTGGACCTGTTAATGGAACTATCAATCACCAAGAACAATGCAAACCAACAAAGTTAGCAGAAATCAGGATCCTTTGCGGTAGGACATGAATCAAGATTTGGCTAGACTAACTGGCCATTTTGGGGTAATGAAGTATCAACAATTGTAAATGGGAGATTTGAATGCTGAAATCATTTTAATGAGCTATTAACAAATCCCAAGTCCTATAAAAATCATTGGTAAATAAGAAACTGTGGTTTAAGGGTGGATGGGAATGATTCATTCTTCCTTTGTGGTTCTTGAAATGCTACAGGCTCAATGGCAAGCTGCCTGATTATTGTTGGACCTTTCTTATTTCATTTCAAATAAGGATAATAAACCACAAAGTAAAGACTGTATTCTATAAATTTCCTCTGAGTGAAAAACTGCCAACATATGCTTTCCCTTGACATTACTGCCTCAAAGTGTATTAATAGCATTATGCTATTTTTTTATTGAGGAAAACAAAGGTGAAAGAATATTCTCTTGTGATTTTTTCCCACATATTTAAGAAGCTTTCACAACTTTGAACTATTTTACTTTATGAAATAACATCTTCATGGAAAAAAAAAGATCTGGCACTTATCAAATAATATCATTACTTAGAGTAACAAAATTTATTAAAGAAATTATTTTGGTTAAAAATTCAAAATGTGAGAATGAGCATATAGTCCTATATAATGTGCCGCATGCTCTTGATGCTGTTAGATAAAGTAAGCTGTGTTTCTTCCATTAACATTAGTCATGTTTGTCACAGTTAATTGTTTTATCATTTGTTTTGTATCTGCTTTTCTCACTTATTAGTAAAGTAAAGGAAAACATGGTAATGTCCATTTTATCCATGTATTTTCTAGAAATTAACTCAGTATTCACTGAAGAAAAAATCAACAAATATTTGCTGGTTACTAAATGGATAAATGTTGTCTTTTTCACTTGTAAGAAAAAATTCCATAATACTATGAATAAATATAGTTTTTTAAGGAGTCTATATATCAACTAGATCTAAAAATGGGATGATTTAAAAATTATATTATAAAATTTGTTATTTAAAGCTGGGTGCAGTGGTGCACTCCTATAATCCCAGCACTTGGGAGGCTGAGTCCAGAGGATCGTGAGTTTAAAGCCAGCCTCAGCAATGGCAAGGCACTTAGCAACTCAGTGAGACCCTGTCTCTAAATAAAATACAAAAAAGGGCTGGGGATGTGGCCCAGTGGTCGAGTGTCCCTGAGTTCAATCCTTGGAACAACAACAACAAAAAATTGTTATTTATATGCACCAAATTAGCACTTCTTTCTTAAAAAAAAGGGGGCTGGGAATGTGGCTCAGTGGTCTAGTGCCCCTGAGTTCAATCCCCAGTACCAAAAAAACAAAACAAAACAAAAAAAACCTCCACTTTTACTGATAACCATCTTGTTTGTGAAAAGACTATGCTTTAATACTGTCAGGTTTCAGTAGTCTTTATTATGATTTTTCCACATCAACACCTATTTTCCTGGGTATTATCTTGTGTTCCTTAGACTTTTTCCTCCCTTCTATCATTACACTGACTTGGTTTATAAAGGTTCCTCTGGGGCTTTGTTACACCTATGGATTCTTCTCACATGACGGTCCCCTCAGGTGTCCCAGGCATGGACCTCAGTTGGCATTAACTTTATTTAGTTCAGGCACTTTTTAGACTTCATTTTGCAACATGGGCAGTTATATCAATTTTGTTGAAATCCTTTTAATGTACTTTTTCCACTTAGTCCAGTGAGAACTATTTCCTGATTTGTCCCCTTTCTGCAAAGAGACCATGCAAATCCACCTTAATTTTAAAACATATAACAGTATAATAAGTATAATGAATGTAAAAATGTTCACAAGTGGGCCTGATAAAGACAGGGAATTTTTCTGTTCCCGTGGCTTTCACACAATTATAAGAACAATGTTGTTTTGTGAGTTCGAATTCTTAAGAGCGTAAAGACTGAAGATGAAGTAGTAATTGCCAACTAGTAAGTGATAGATTAAAAGCATATGAGAGTTTCTAAAGTGCCTCAATGTATAAAATAATGAAGTATGGTATTAGTGTAAAAAAGAAAATTGCTGAAATTATGCTATTTTAATTCTGCCTTAGAAATAGCTATCACTGTTGAATCAGTAATGTTATGTTTCTTTTTCTCTTTTTAGATGACTATGACATTATTTTTTTTCAAAACTCTTCAGAGAGTATAACAAAGAGGTACATCCAACAAAAAATGATCAGTGACATTTATCTGCAAAAGCAACAGAGAACTGTGGTCTTTGGTGGTAAATAAATACATTTAAAATTCTGCTGGCATATGAAAGTGCAAATCTTTTATCAAAGAACATAGTCAGAATAGTATAGCAAAACATATCTATAAGTGGGTTCATTTTCCTCTTTAAGTACCTTTTAGACTGATTTCTAAAGGTCCAGTATCTCTTTCAACTAAGGAATGACTCTTAAAATGTCAGGGTAAGCTTTAAATTGCTAAGAACATCTCATGTCCTTTGTTAATTTTGTCAACAGTGATCCCAACTTTTGTGTTAAAATTAACATGAAAGTTATAATCTAAATAATGCTTTATATCTGACATTCTATGTAGCCGATGCAAATGATACACACAAATTGTTCCATTCTTTGGATGGTTTACTCTTTTCCTAAATTTGAATTAAGGGCTGTTTTGGTTAGCTCTTCATTTCTGCAACCAAAAGTCCTGACAAGAAAAATGTACAGGGGAAAAGTTTATTTTGGCACACAGTTTTAGAGGTTCAGTGTACAGTCAGCTAACTCCATAGCTCTGGGCCTGAGATGAGGCAGAACATCATGGCAGAAATTCATGGTAGAGAAAAGCAGCTCAGCACATAGCAACCAGGAAGCAGAAGAGCTCTGCTCACCAAGGACACAATACAAACTCCAAAGGCATACCCTCAGTGACCTACTTATTCCAACCACACCCTGTCTGCCTACAATTACCACCCAGTTAATCCCTTCAGTGGACTAATCCACCGATTAGGTTGCACCTCTCATAATCTAATCATTTCACTTCTGAACATTCTTGCTTTGTCTCACACATGAGCTTTTGGGGGACACCTCATATCTAAACCACAACAGAACAATCATAATTATATATACTTTAAGCTTTCTGTCTTTTCTGTAATAATAGAAAGAGAATATTTGGAACCCAGGATATTCTCATCCTTGATGTATTCTCCGATCATTGAAGTGTAGCTCAAAAGAGATTCCAGAGGTCTTAATTTAAAATATAAAATGGCATTGCCTCAGAATATTAATGGGAATGTTCATGAGCTCCATTTTTGCAAGCTATCCACCCTCATTCCATACTTTCCCTTCATTTAAAAATCATGTCTATGCTATAGTGTGACACTAGTTTTTGATTTAATTACCTCTTAGAGGGAAGAACCCTCCTGATAAGTCATTGCCTAAATAATTTAGAAATCTTCTAGTATATATCTTTTATTAAAATACAATGTGGGATTATAAAACAATTGGTTCAAATTCTCAACTTACTTATTACATAGCTTGACTTGAAATGTCCATAATCAATCTGTTCTCATAAGGCATTTAATAAGCAATGAGAATATAGTTAGCAATGTGTTGAGGAAAAAAATACAAAAGTGACTAGATATACTGTGGTTTAGAATTTAGTTTATTGCCTATATCTAGTCACGTATCAATGTAATTGTTAATAGTCTGTAGCTTTGAGATATGTGGGGTTTGATTTTCATATATTTACTTTTTAGTCTTCTTTCTACAGAAAGTAACATCTTTACTGCAAATTAGCTTTCACTTGTAAAAGTTTTATATGTATGTGTACATATATGTACACACACAAATATATATATATACATATATATATAAATTTTGCATAAGACACCATATGTATAAAACTATGTCATAGTACAAAGGAAGGGATGAGGAAGATTTCTAAAGAAATATGTGTTTCAAAACAAAATAAATCTTAAAACAAATCTTGCCAATATCCTTGGTTATGGTTCAAAGGTAAACACATGAATAAAAATGTGCAAACTCCCTTGATATGTTAAAAAAAAAAAGCCCTCTTTCCTAGCAAACATAGTCTTAATCAACAATTATATACCATTTCACAGGTTTTTTTTTTTTTTTTTTTTTTAACTTTGCTGAGTATAAGGGTAGCCAGTGATCTTGTATCACCAGCTGTGTTGGACATGTAAGAAATTTATTATCATGACATTCAGATGAATACCCTGATACATTATTGAAATATCACAGGTTGGCTCCATACAAGTGCATCTACCATGGTTGTCATAGCACCTGGAAGGGCATCTTCTCTGACCATGAGCCTTAAGTTATTATATCACTTATCTTCTCTGGCCCTTGTGTATAACACATGAGATATTATTAGCAAAAGTAAATATAGGTTTTCTGTTTGCAAGGATAGCCCTCAGAGACAAAAATATGATATTACAGTATGTGATATAGTACATAAGCAAGTAGCAAATAAGGTGGGTTAAGCTAGAAGTAGAAATATTTTATTTGGTTTGAGTTTTTTCCAGTAACTCTAGATAGTATGGTTGAGAGCAGGACTTGATTAATATTGTAGAAGGAGAAATCTGGATAATTCTTATGTTGCAATTATCAGAATCAGAATATTATTAGTCTAGGGCACTCTCTTTTTCAGCCTGTCCTTAATGAGCGTTATGGGGTAGAGGATGTATATCTTACAAACTTATTAAAGTAAATAAAGGTAAATTTAGACATACTATTCACAAATAATATGTGGATTTTTGTGATGCAAATAGTAATGAAGTAAAACGTCAAAATATTTTATTTTATTTTTTGTATGTCATTATTGTTATTTTCCTGAGAGATTTTGTGATTGTTGATTTTTTTTTAAATTTTAATTTAATCTAATTTGTTATACATGCTTTTAGAGTACAATTCCTTTCATATTACATGTAAAGAGCACAGTTTTCCAAGTCATTGGTTTTACACAAAGTATTTTCATACCATTTGAGCTTTTATATGTGCACATAGTATATTGATGTCCAACTCCTTCTGCCATTTTTCTATCCCCTTGCCCCCTCCCCTCCACTCCCTTCCCTTTGTTTTATTTAACATTCCTTCATTCCTCTCATCCCCCTTCCCTTGCCACTATAATTCAGCATCATCATAGCAAAGGAATCAATCAACCTTTGGTTTTCTGGGATTGGCTGACTTCACTTAGCATTATTTTCTCCAACTTCATCCATTTGCCTGCAAATGCCATAATTTTATTCTCTTTTAGTGTTGAGCAGTGTTCCATTGTGTATAAATACCAAAGTTTCCCTATCCATTCATCTATTGATGGGCATCGGGGTTGTTTCCACAATCTAGCTATTGTGAATTGTGCTACTATAAACATTGATGTGGCTGTGTCCCTGTAATAAGCTGTTTTTAAGTCCTTTGGTTATAGACCGAGGAATGGGATAGCTGGGTCAAATGGTGGTTCTATTCAAAGTTTTCCTAGGAATCTATACTGCTTTCCACATTGGCTGCACCAATTTGCAGTCCCACCAGCAATGTATGAGTGTGCCCCTTTCCCCACAACCTCGCCAGTATTTATTGTGGTTTGTGTTTTTGATAGCTGCCATTCTGACTGGCGTGAGATGAAATCTTAGAGTAGTTTTGATTTGCATTTCTCTAATTGCTAGAGATGTTGAACATTTTTTTCATATATTTGTTGGTTGATTGTATATCATCTTCTGAGAAGTGTCTGTTCAGTTCCTTAGCCATTTATTGATTGGATTTTTTTCTTCTTGTTGTTGTTGTTGATTTTTGGTGTAAAGGTTTTTGAGCACTTTATATATCCTTGAAGTTAATGTTCTGTCTGATGTGTATGTGGTAAAGATTTGCTCCCATTGTGTAGGTTCTCTGTTCACCTCACTGATTATTTCTTTTGCTAAGAAGAAGATTTTTAGTTCGAATCCATCCCATTTATGAATGCTTGGTTTTAGTTCTTGTGCTATAGGGGTCTTATTGAGGAAGTTGGGGCCTAATCCAACATGTTGGAGATTTGGGCCTACTTTTTCCTCTATTAGGTATAAGGTCTCTGGTTTAATTACCTAGGTCCTTGAACCACTTTGAGTTGAGTTTTGTGCATGGAGAAAGATAGAGGTTTAATTTCACTTTATTACATAAGGATTTTCAGTTTTCCCAACACCATTTGTTGAAGAGGCTGTCTTTTCTTCAATGTATGTTTTTGGTCCCTTTGTCCCATATAAGATAACTGTAGATGTGTGGATTAGTCTCTGTGTCTTCTATTAGAGAGTTTACTCTCTGTGTATAAGTTCTAACAAATTTATTCCCTTTTAGTTTCATTAATAATACATCTAAAATTATATCTAGTAAATGTCTATTGTAAAAATAAAAAATAAAGCCTCCAAGAAACAAATTCTTAGGATGAGTTACAATTATCTGGAGCTCCAAAGTGTTATTTTGGTCAATCTCCTGTTGATAAGTGTGGTTTAGGTCAACTTTTGGAAACAGGTTTTCTCCATGGGAGCAGTAAGGAGTTGATAGATTTCAACCACTAAATGTTATTGATGTTATGTTGAGATATACATATCTCATTTGAGTTTTTATTGTGGCCAAGGAAAACATTTAACAGAAGAAAATCATTCTTTTAGTCATTGAAGGTACTACCTGGCTCCATGTAATTTACATAAGTGAATATAGTGTTTATTCATTCCTTACTCATTTTCTCATATTACAGAAATTTTTATAAAATCCTGTTGTCGCCTGAAGCGATGGCCGCTTGGAGCAGCAAAGCCGCGGGAATAAGTTCAGAGGCAGACGGGAAACAAACAGAATCTTTATTTGACAGTTTCTCTCTCTGGCTCTAACAACTCTAACACGTACCACACACCAGCAAACAACCAACAACCAAAATGGCCCCGACCCACTCCGCGCTCGGCCCAAGTCTCTCGAGATCCCGGGCCAAGTCTCGTGAGACTACGGAAGGCGGCAATGTCCAAAACTCCATGGCCCGAAGTCAACCGTAATCATAGCCATCTCCCCAAACAGGGGTCCTACAAAATCTTTTAATCCCTCCTAGTATTATAATCGATTCAAGGTAAACTTGTATAAATACTTTCTGAACTTCTTTATATTTCCCTTTTGATTTTAGAATAAAATGTGTTTTCCTGTTTTCCCACTGGAAAATAAGGCAGTGACTAGATCCATATAAGCTCTTATTCCTTGGAGAACTTCTTGGGTATTTAGTGGACATCATCCCCTGGATGGGCTCGTCTAACTGTAGATGTATTTTTTACATCAACTCCAAAATGTCTTGCCAAAACCTTTCATGCTTCACTTTGCAAAGGGGAATGGAAGCTTTTGAGAACAAAGTTTGTTGCTTAAAGGATGTCTTCCAAAATATATTGCCAAGATTTTGAGGAAAGTTTTTAGATTAAAAGATTTTGAAATATACCTTTGTTGGTTTTTGTCATTATACAGAAAACTGTGGGATATAGGCCATGTATGATAACTATTACAACATATTGCAATATGTAGAGGCATCATTCCCCAAATCTTCTAAAAATAATATACATAATTTTGCTATAAGATCATCAACAACACTAGGTGTTGCTGGTCTCATTACATAGGACTCAAATTGGCATAATCTTGAATCTGCATTCCGTATTTTTACGTAGTGCAAAGAAATGAGAATTCTATGATGAAATGAAGACAAGCAAATATGTAGTCTACATCATTCTGACTCATTGGAAAGAGCTAGTATTATATGGATGGTGACACTTAACTTTTGGGCTACATGTTAACTTTCTTACACTAGATGGGTTTCTGGAAGGATGCAAAGAATGGCAAATATTGTAGAACTGAACTGAACAGAGAGTGTTTGTCTTAGGTGACTTATTCAAGCTTATCAGGTTGGTCATTAGAATTCCACAAAAGAGGAAGGTTATAAGTAGTTTGGAACAGTTTGCCACACAAATACAATAAATTTCTTCTTTAAATAGGAATTTTGTGCTATTAAGCAATGTCCTTTGTCCATATCAAAATCTTAGTTTTATATTTGGTGCATGGTTAAAGATAATTTTATAACACATTTGGCCCTTCAGAAATATGACATACTCTTCTCAGTATCCTGCATTATTTTTACATTATCATCCTATGTTCTCATCTTTTTACTTTGGAAGTCACTTATGACATAACTTCTAACAAACTGACATCAATTTTTTACATGATCTAAAATAATGATAATTTTAAGCACAGGGATTATTTAGGTTCTAGGTCATGGTCTATATGAAGTAACTAAATACAAATATTTCACTCTCATTTTCTTTATTTTTGAGTATTTTATTTTTCTCTTATGTTTACCAATTTATGATAAATGAATATTCATTTTACAATGTATAGAACAATACCACTCAAGTAAAAATTGCTATTTTTCTTACCTTTTGAAAATATTTTTAATTATTTTGCTGTTTCTTTTTCATTCTCCCTCCCATCCCCACCTCTTTCCCACTCTTTCCATTGTGAACAATTTTCCCCACCTCTTCCCCACCTCTTCTCCCCATTTCTTTCCATTGTGTATGATGGAGGATTTTCTTACATTAGGAAGAGCAGTTCATCTTCTCTCTCAGGAGGGAGAAGGCAACATGTGTATTAATTCCTAGATTCCTATGTCAGGACTCTTCCCAGTTGTATGATACCCATCCTGCCAGTGTGTCCCTATTGCTCCCAGGACATCACCTCTGTGGGCGAAAGATTGGAGTGAGGGGAACTGATGAGGGTTCCAGAAATTACACGTTTATATTTAGGTGATTTAAACAATAAAGATATTTTAAAATATTTTTAGATATTTTAAAACTTTTTAGATATTTAAAAAATTATCAAGTTTCTGCTTCTTTTTTATAGAAGTAATGTGCACTTGGATAGTGCTGAGGATAACAAATAATTTTCTCAAACTTTCTTTTTTTCCTGGCTCATTCTTCACACCTTTAGGAAAAAAGTAACATTTGAAGGTGTTGCAGGGCAGACTGATTGGACTGCTACATGAATTCCAGCTACCTCAGGCTCTGACTAGTGAATATGAGAACTGAGAAGATTAATTTCCAGCCACCTGTAGCCTATCGGTCGCAGCTGCTTATGACACAGTATACCAGTTGGTTAGCTTAGCTCTAAAAAATCATTTTGGATAATATGTACGTGCTTTGTTTTGCAGAAATTGTATAACACACTTCATTGTTGTGTGCCTGCTGGCTTTTGTTTGTTTATGAAAACAGATTCTTGAATGAAGCTGTCCATCTAGATCATGTGCTTTCCTATAGAATTGCATGTTGTCCACTCTCTCCTACCCCTGCTACACTGCCATGCTTAGGGATTCATCTCTCAGACTATATTACTATATATTCATTTCCCCTGGAGTCTTTTTAAAAATTTTTTATTCTAAGATGTTATAAATGACAGCAGAATGCATTACATTTCATATTACACATATAGAGCACATTTTTACAAATCTCTGGTTGTATGCAAAGTATATTCCTTATACCATATCTAACATTCATTTACTCCAGCAAAATTACCCTCTGTTGGTAGTTGCCCTATTTAAGATGCCTTCCATTCAAAATTATTTGCACCAAAAGAAAGCAGATAAACCAAAGTCCTAAAAAACAGAGGGGTAGCTTCTGAAAGTCTCAATGTAGAAGATAATTTAAAGTTTGGATATATTTAAGCCACATTGTCAGTCCAACTACTTTGATGTATAAACATTTCTAAATGGATTTATTATTTTGCCTAAAATTAAATAAAAACTGCTCTTATGCTTCATGTAGGAAAGTTCTTTAAGAGTTTTTAAAAAATTCAAAATTGTCACAATTTATTTTAAACCAATCCAGAATTGAAGTTGAATTATATCATTATTTAAGAGTACTAAATGAGGTATTTTAAAATCAAAATGCAGTCTTATTACTATCAAAATCTGTCATTATCAGCTTAATAATAGAGAATTACATTATTCTGCTTTATATTCCATTTAATTTTTGGAAAGGTTTTAAGTATGGGATTAGAATTGGGGAGGATAATCTGTTAAGAGAGAAAAAGAAAGTGTCATTATTGTATGGTGAGCATTCATTCAGACATATTTATTAAGCTACTGCTCTGGGAGAGCGATATGCTAGGTATTCTGAATATCAAAATACATACACAGTTAGGAAAGAAATGAACAGATATTGATGTGTGTGTGTGTGTGTGTGTGTGTGTGTGTGTGTGTAATCTCAAAATGCTTATTGAGAAACTACTTTGTGCATTCAAGTTCTTTTTTAATCATAAAGTCTATTTGGAGAGATAAGACAAAGAAACAAAGGAATTCACAATCATGTAAAATTCAGTAGGGAACTCCAAGGCAGGGATTCAACCATAGCCTTATGCATACTAGGCAAACATTCTACCACTGAGCTACACCACTAGTCCCTGCTTTTTAATTTGTAGTAATTTAACTATACAGGGAGGAAGTGATTGCTGTGGCCAAATGGTGTCATGAAAGCATTACAGAAAGAAAATACAGATGGAGTAAATTTGAACAGGCCCCGAGAGTGAAGGCAATCTGAAAAGGGAATGTGACCAATTTAAGAACAGGATTTTGAAAATTCATCTGGAAACGTGCTGCCGGTACAGGAATGGGAGTGAGAATTAAAGGAGCAAGTGTCCATGAAAGGATAAGTCTTGCTGGAAGTGAATAATGGATGTTTTAGCTTTGCCTAACTGACTCTTTGGGAAAAAATCAGATCAACTTCTAAAAGTAGGAAAATGTAGACTAGATGAGTCTACTATCCTTAAGAATCTGGCTTCTGGGGAAAAGTAAATTATTTCTCCAAACTGATAAATTTGCATTTTAACTCCTCTCCTATTCTCTAATGTGATGTTTATAAATTTCTCATCTTCTATTTGATTCTTCTGGTGAAGTGTTTAACTACTGAGTATTTATTTTCAGTAATGAATATGACCCACTCCCTGTACCTGTTAAAAGTTTAAAAACAATGGAAGTGGAGGAGAAATGTTTTGTTGAAGGCAGAATTAATCAGAGAAAGCATTAAGTAATCCGAAAGCAATGGTTGTAGAAGTTGAAAATATCTGAATAGCTTGAAATTCACAAACTATTGCCTCAGCACTTTAGTTTTCATTCTTTCTTTATTATTTTAAAAAATTTATAGACTTTGCCTTTAATTTTCATTAAATGTTAAAACTTCCTTTTAAAAAAGAGAAAGCTCTTTTCCTAATAGATATTTCTCCCTGCTTTTGAAAGTCACTCATCTTATTCATCTCTCAATGCTTTAGTTTTTGTTACCATATAGATTCTGCTATTTTTCCAAATCAGAAAAAGTATATAGTGTCGTCCACTTCTGTAATATCCTCTTACTGGCCGTTTGAGGCCCTTGTGTGTTAAGTTCTCACCATTTTATGCTATTCACAATTTTTCAGTGATTTTTTTTCCCCAGGGTGATTGTTTTTCATGGGGTGGAGTAAATTAAATGAATTCCTCTTAAAGGAAATGCTGTTATTTAAGATGAAGATAAATTGTCTCCTAAAATACATAATACATTATACAATTATAAATATTATCCTGAACATTCTTTTACACTAATAGCCATGAATATTATAATCATAGAATTCTGTATAATACAAATATTCTAAGAAATGTATGCATTTTTGACTAAGCTATGCCACTCCTAAGCTTTTGGATTCATGATTCTTTTCTGAGGGAGGGCAAGGCCTGTTGCACACAAGTGTCCCCTTTTTAATAAATTAATGCTAAGCCTGCTTAGCTCTTTGGGGATGCAGTTTTAGCAGAAAGGAAATTGGGTTTGTTTATTGCCTTTCTTTTGCTGCCCTGAGTGGATTTTCATGCTTGTGAAAATGAGATACTGGCAGCGACCAGGATTAAAAGAAGGAGGATATTGGGCCCATTTCCTCCTCTAACTCTGCTAAGCCAATTTCATTCTTATAAGTAACCTTCCTGCTCTTACAGACTTGAGCCTCTCCTGTGCAGAAAATTAGGGCAACATCTGAGGAGGTCTAGGACAAGGACAACTGTCCACCAGGGACCAAGCTAAGATTGGTAAACCAATTTTCACTTGTGAACAATGCCAGAATTCAACCCATATGTCTCCCATGGTGAAGCACTGTAGTGCGTCATTAACCCACTGTGCCACTTAGCAGCTTCCCTCTGCTTGCTGTCTTGTGAATTAACATCTCTGGCTGCCACCACACCAGACCCTGGGTTTATTTCTGCTAGGAGTGCTGTTGAATGAATAACAGTTCTCTGTAACAAGGGATCAGGGCACAGCTCTTTCAAATTTTCAACTGAAAGCAATAACAATTTGCCATTCAGTCCTATCTTATCATCATCATTAGGGTGGGAAATCACAATTTGAAAGCTCATTGCAATGTGCTGTCAACCTGATATCTTGTAATTTTAATATGTAATACTGCGCTTAATAATTAATGGCTTTAACTCTGTAGGTGGGATTTGAATTTGGTTCCAAAAAAGAAATCCCTCTGAGCTGTAATATTCTTTGAGACTCCAACATCTTATGAAGTTTCCCCCTCAATCAGCCTCTTTGCCTTCTTATTTAAATGATCTGCCATATAATGAATCTGGATCAAAAGCTCCAAGCTTAAAATATACAACAAAAAGCTGCTTCTGGGTGAAGAGTTTGGATCCAAATCAAAACGATTCTGTGCCCTGGCCATTATCACATGCAGTTAACTGCTGGGAAATACTGATGTTCAAAAGATATGGGGGAAAAAGGCACCTGCTTTCTCACGCTGGTTTATGTTTGTCGTCTTGATAAAAATGCAAGGCAGCATATGCAGAAATTGTGCAGAAACACCATTCACATGGTAATTCCTTTGTATTTGAATAATTTCTTTTCAGGTGCTGGACTGAATGCCAGACTCAAATCTGGGAGGATTTGAGCATCTCCCTGCCTTAAGTTCTTCCATGACCTTATTTTACTGTCTGGCTCACTTTTTTGATCAAAGGAGACTTACTTCATTGGGTCTTCAGAGAGAAGGTGCTGCCTCTGGATTTTCCTGGATCACAAGTCATGATGTGGAAAGGTTTGTCATATTTTGTAGGATGAATATTACTAAGAATGTAGCTAGAGAAGAGGCTCTTTAATTCTTTCAGCCAAAATCTTTAAATGCGGCTTAAGAAATAGTAGAATATTTGGGTAGACTAAGGAAACCTGACATAAATCAAGCCTCTGATAAATTTGAAGTATATTCCACTCTGCGAGTTCCAATTATATTTTGCATTTCTATAATATTAAATACATTGTTTACTTGTTCTGATGATTTGATGCCTGCCTAATATTTAAATTCAGGAACTCTGAATATTATTCTAATTAGAAAAAAATTTTTTAAGATACTTGAAATGTGATTCTGGAAGTATATGCATCAGCTTTTCATTACTGTAACAAAGTGATTGAGATAATTGATTTATAAGTTGAGAAAGTTTATTTTGACTGTTGGTTTCAGAAGTTTCCACCCATGGTCAGTTTGCCTCAGTGTTTTTAGATCTGTGGTGAGGTAACACATCAAACAGGAAACATGTGGTGGAGCAAAGCTGCTCACCTCATGGCTGGGAAGCAAAAGAGAACAAGAGGAAGGGGTGGCGATTCCTACTTTCCCCTTTCAGGGCCCACTGCCAATGACCTGAAGACTTCAAATAGGCCCTACCTCTCAGTTTCCATCACTTTCCCAATAACACCAAGCTGGGAACCAAGCCTTTAACACATGAGCCTTTGGGGAACATTCCAGTCCAAACTACAGCAGGAAATATACAAAATTCTTTAGAAAATCGGAAGCATATTGAAAGTCAGAAAGAAAATGTATACATAAAACTCTTGAGACATTAGACTAGAGATGGGTCGAGGGCTTATTCTCATATTCAGTTATAATCAGTTGTGAATGACTTGCAGCTCCAAGTTGAGAAGGACGATGAGGCTAAGGCCAATGCTGGGAGGAATACATTCTTTGATAAGCCATAAATGCTTGTCATTTGGGCAGAAGGTGGGATGTCCTCCTCATGTGCTTCTGCTGTGAACCTGGGAAGCCACTTGTGATTGAAACTCTGATAAAGTGCATATGGAAACAAGCTGTGAAAACAACATTTCAAGGGTCAGATATGTGTTGGTTTTTATTAAATTCACCTCTTTTTCAAATGTGTTCTCAATTCTCAAAGTCCCTCTAGACTTAGACAAGTTGTTCTTCTATAAGAGGAGAATTCATGATTGCATTTATAACATTTAAAAGAAGGATGCTGGGAAATTGTGTTTTAAAGTCTTTCTATGTCGGGATTGATATTTGAGACTACTAATTCATAGCTAACTTGCCAGAGAATGAAACATGTTACCAATAGGATGTGTTTTTACTTTGTGCTCAAGATCAAAATTCATAGACTTCACCTATAGAGATGGCTCTTAGGATATAAGAAATAG
Organism: Tamias sibiricus; assembly: GCA_025594165.1. Lineage (NCBI taxonomy): Eukaryota > Metazoa > Chordata > Mammalia > Rodentia > Sciuridae > Tamias > Tamias sibiricus. The sequence continues at coordinate 136,989,059 of CM046657.1, forward strand.
TGCACAAGAATCAACTTGTACCAGCTTCCGTGAGCTGATTGTTAAATTTTCAGTTTCTTTGTGAGAGTGTGATTAACACAGCCATCATTAAATATTCAATTATGTAAACTTGTAACCAATTAAATAATCTTCAAAATAAAAAGAAGATATTATCAAAATTCTTCAACTCCTAATTATTTTACTATGTTTTGCTCTTATCTATGCTCATGGAATTATGACATTAGTATCGATAATGTGAAAATAATACACAGTGATATGTTAATGCCCAACTCTTCTCAACTCTGCCTTCAGACATGGTGGTGGCTTGAAATTGATATAATGCAAGTGTTTACATCAAAGGAATTGGTAAACAGTTAAAAAAAGGTATAATTTACTATTAAGTTGATTGTCTAGACCATAGATTGACAAACTCCTATTGTAAATGTCCAAACAGTAAATATTTCAGGCTCGCTGACTGTATGGTTGGTCTTTTTTCTCCTGTATGAAAGCAATCATAGCCACCAATAAATATAATGTGTGGCTATATTCCAATAAAACTGAATGAATTTTCAGAACCAAGAGGTCAGCCTACTGGTCATAGTTTTCTTACCTCTCTTCTAACCCATAGACAGCAATAGAAAAAAGTTAATTATTCCATAATTATAATCATTGTATAGAAATTAGTACAAATTTGATATATTATTTTCTTTCTGAATGTTTGAAAACTATAATCTTATTCAGAAAGGACATAGATCAAAAGTACTTAAAAACGAATTTGAATATTATACTAGTCCATGAGGGGAAATCTGAGAATTATTAGAAATAATGCAATGGTTTGAAATGCATCAAATTTTTTTTATATCCATAAGTTTACAATAAATAGCAAGGTGAGCATTGGCAAGTGATCTATGAGGATGGTAGGGAAGCAACCCATTATTTTGAAAATTTCATGTAAAGATAAACAAGTTTAGCTAGGCACAGTGGCTCATTCCTGTAATCCCAGTGGCTAGGGAGGCTCAGACAGGAGAATTGAGAGTTCAAAGCCAGCCTCAGCAAAAACGAGGCACTAAGCAACTCAGTGAGACCCTAAGCAACTCAGGGAGACCCTGTCTCTAAATAAAATATAAAATAGGGCTGGGGATGTGGCTCAGTGGTTGAGTGCCCCTGAGTTCAATCCCTGGTGCCAAAAAGAAAAGAAAAGGAAAATAAGTTTAAATTTCTCCTTCTTCTTCTTCTTCTTTTTTAATGAACTGTATTTCTGGGTGAGAAACTAGTTTGTATGGTGACATTTTACTCTGCAGGATTATTTCAGATGATACATGAAAAAGAAAGGACAGAATGCCAAGATTTTATAATTCATATTAAATAAATAAATCTAAATTTATAAATGGCTAAAACAAAACAAAGATAGACTATTGACATATTGAAATTCCTATTTGTTTATAGAACAACATCTATGACAAACTTGCCCAATCAAACCTAAATATGATCAAACCACTAGACCTAACTATAAATGCATTAAAAAAATAAAGGGAGCACTTCAAATTCACCATGAGTGTACAATTAGTAAAATTCAGAATGTGGCAAATAATATGAGATGAACAATTTAGTTTTTTCAAAAATAACAACAACAACAACAACAACAACAAAACAAAGACATATATTGAAATGGATCCAAAACTATGGAATTAAAGATATTTAAAAAATAACCCACCTGCAAAGTTGGATCCCAAAATTAAAGAAAAAGAAAGAAAGCTGGTGAAATGAGAACAAGTAGATATTCGATGATAAAAGAGTTCTTATTGTTGTATTTAAGGTATGTGATATGGAAAATCTATAAAAACAAGTGCCTATTGTCTACAAGTATCTTTGGAAAAGTAGAAATGTTTGCAGATTAAATAGATATCATGATGCATGGACTATCCTACATATCTAATATATATATATATGCAGATGTCCACAGGCTTCTCCCACTGTATGTGCTATTCTCCAGGCCTACACTGGGTGCCCATCCTTTGTGCTGCTCCCTAAATACTGTTGCTCATCTTGTGCACTAGTTACCAGTCATCTTACATCTACTCAGAGACACATATCCACAAAGCATCCCCTTTCTTTCCTGTGTTCCCACTATCTGCATTATTTTCATGCTATTATTTCTCTCATTGTAAACAAAAAAAATTATTCATATTTCACCTAGCAGCTACCATCACATTTCTTTGCTCCCCTTTACAATCAAACTCTCTGGAAGAGATGTCTATATGTACCATCTGCAATTTCCATTTTTCTGTTATCTCTACTAAGTCTATTCTATTAGGGCTTCCCAACTCCACTACTTCACACACAATGAATGATATTGCCAAGGGTACCTATAGCTTTAACTTTGCAAGACTAATGGTAAGGTTTTGATTTTCATATTACCTGACTATTTAACAGGGATGATCACTGTACCTTAAGCTGATGGTCTTATCTATGCCCTCCAAACTGAACTGCGCCTCTCCTCTCCAACTCAGTTGATGGCAACTACATTCTGATTAGCCACTTCAAAATCCCCTGCAGTCATCTCATGCCTCCACATCTAATCCATTAGGAAATTCTGTTGGTATACCTTTAAGATATATCCCAGGGCTGGGGATATACCTTAGTTGGTAGAGTGCTTGTCTTCAAGGAACAAAGCCCTGGGTTCAGTCCCAGTACCACAAAAAAAAAAAAAAAAAAAAAAAAAAAGTATCTCAGAGCTGACCACTTCTCACCACCTACATGTCTATCACTCTGGCTTGATTATTATTTCTTACCTGAATTATTATTTCTTACCTGAATTATTGCAGTGCCCTTAGCTAGACTCCCTGGTTTGTCCCTCTGGTTGTCCCTCTGCAGATTCTTTTCAATAAAATAACCCAAGTGTTCCTTTGAAACTGTGAGTCATATTATAGCACAATCTGCTCTCAACCCTGAAATGCTTCCCATGTTACTCAGAGCAAAAGCCAGAGTCCGCCAATATACTTAACTGCTCTATAAGACATGTTCTGCACACCCCAACATACGCTCTCTGACTCCTTCTACTTGCCTTTCATTCACTGAGCCACCTGACTTCCTTGTCATTTCTCTCTTCTATTTTTTAGCTACTTCTTCTATTGGAAAAATTCTTTTCCAAAACGTAGTAATTTGGATAACTCCAAAATCTCTTTGCTGAAGTTCCACGTTCTCAACTTGGCCTGCCTATACTATTTCATATGGTAAACTGTGTCCTGCTTTTCCAAACACCTAGTCTTTATCTCCCATTCACTGTCTTTCTCTTTTTGTAAGTAGCACTTCTCATTTTCTTGCCAAGTCCATGTTTTCTTATCATGCTTGTTGACTTTATGTCTTCCCATTAGAATATGGCCCCACCTTACTCTTTGTCTCTTTAAAAATACTTATGAAAATTTTCAACACATAGTGTATAATCAATAATTGTCTGTTGAATTGAATTTAAAATTTCAGTAAAAATATTCAACCAAAAGTAAATTATTGTGTCCCTGATCATTTAGACATGTGTATAAGCAATCATCCAAATCATAAATATTAAAAATAATCTAAATTTCCTTAAACAACTTGTTATCTACTTTTCCAGCAAAATTAATTTCTAGGGAAAGAATTTACTCATTGATAAAAATTTTCTTGTGTTGTCTGTGTACATGGTGATAGGTGGATTAGGAGAATATTATATTCCTGGGAGAGATCTGATTACAGAGAATATACTTGTTGCAGGTATTTGAGAGGCAAGAATATATGGAAGACATCTTTGTGATGCCCTTCAAAACAAGAGAGAGACTGAATCAGAGAAGTAATGACAAAATGACTTCACTCATCATCTCCATAATTCTTAAGAAATTGTTGATTGCAATGTTCTTCAATGACTCCAATATTAGAAGTTCAAACACTTTTCTCATAAGATTATGTCACAGTTATATGAAGTTATTAAATTTTAAAGCTCTCTTCAAATCCTTTACATTGTGCTGGAGAGTCCTATTTATCCCACAATTACCTAATGCAAAAAGAGCAAGATCTCACTGGGGAATATTTTTAAAACTCTAAATAGAACAGCATTAAATGTAAATACAGGAGTTATTTAATATTTTAAATGAGGAGTAAAGTTGATTGTTTCAAGGTACTATCTTTCCATAATGAAACAGGGCTTAAAATGGTACTTTAACAGTGTTAATAAAAGTTTTTCTACTTATAGTTTCTTAATGGGATATTTTTTACCTTCCCCTCCTGGTAAAATATGAAATTGTAATTCAGCATTGTATCTCTTTGGAATACTGTTTTAAACAAGTTCTAAAAGGAACAACCACATTTAACCTCATATAATTAGACATTATGCACTGAAAGATTGCTTGGATATCAACCTAGTTAGTATGTGGTTAGTCAAGCTGAATCATAAATGAAGATGATGTTTGGTAATTGCTTTGGCATTGTGTTATGGGGATGGTTGTTTTGCCTACAGCTCCCCATTCTAATCTCTTGGAGAAAAAAAAAAATTGTTTGCATCCTACGATTACAAACCAAGTTCTATACCAAGTAGTGGTTTACATTTTAAATTTGAATATTTTCTGAAATACTGTTGGTTTATCTTTTGCAAGATTAGCCTTGAAAGCCCTGCATTTTAATGCCAATTAGATAGATTTCCTAAACCATGGTCTGAAGGGAAAGAAAAAATTCTGAAAACATTAACCATAATAAAAAGGTTTTATAAAAGTTTTAAATCCCACTACAGTTAATCAGTTTGAACAAGACATTTAGGCTGTAAATAGCATTTTAAAGTAAACAGAGCTTTACACAAAGTGACAGCTAGAATTACATTTTCTGCTTCTGAGTGTGAGGAAATTAATGTAGCACAAAAGTGCCTACTATTTAAAGACATCTTGCTCCAGACATATTTAACAACTGAGATTTGCAGTGTGTAGACCACTGAAGTGTCTCGTCATTAAATTATGCACCGTACATTAGAAACAGATGTACTCTTGGAAGTCTTGCATGACAACATTGTTTTGCAATTTTCCAATTAAAGTATTGTTAAAACTGAAAGCAGAGCTGAACTAACAGGTCAACTATCTTACCTTGATCTTGGAGAGAGTGGTGGTATAAAGACCTACTGGTTTTCATTGGCATTTTGATATGAATTTGAAATGGTAATTCTTCACTTTGTTTTTCTCCAATATCCAGGAAATTCACAGAATCTTATTTTAATTGTCTCTCAAGTTTCAAAGTACTCAGATTTTAATAGACTATTGTCAGATACACTACTTTGAGAAAATCCTACAAAATAAATTAAAAGTAGCAGTGGAAAAATATGTACCTATTCTTTCTGATCAATGGGAAAAAATCTTTTGGAAATGAACTATAGAAAACTATTAAGTAAAGTAAAGTGAAATTGCAATGGTTTCTATTTATTGGAATAATACAGAAAAAAATAAATGTATAAGGAAGAAGGGTTATTTACCATGAATACTCTGATGAGGTTAACATTAGATATGTGATATTATATTGTTATTTATAATCTTACTTTATTGAGCATAAAAATTTTCCACTGGTATTTTGGAAAAGAATTAAAAATAAAATCTCATTATGTTATTGAGCAATTTTTTATAATTTCCTTATATGAAACATTTATATTGTGATTATTTCAACAAGACATTTTATCAGATCAAAGGTGAGGAAAAAAGCTACAAATTATCTATGTTGATGATCAGTATGAAGTATGTATCAAGAAAAATCACTTTTTACAAATTCTTAAATTATAGACCACATGTTCTTTTATCCATCATCTGTTAATTTTCATATGAAATTCTTCCTTGATAATTTTATATTTCAAAAATAATTCTAAAATGATTCTATACCCACAGTAGGTCTCATGTCTAAATATATGCACTAGTATATACATTCCAAAGAGAAAAACATGCAGATATCACTTTTCATTAAAAAGATCAATCATTTTCAAAATGGCTTTATATAACTGTTTCTTTTTAGCCCACTACCCAGTTGTAAATCTCTGTGAACGAAGAGAAAAGAAATTCTCCATTCGTTTCTCATTCCTTATAAACAAAGGTTGGAACAGTCTAAGAGTAGAGAAAATAGTTCTGGGCTATATTTTGCTAATCTTAATTTTGAAATAATGTCACATGAAAAAAATTATCCATTCATTTATTTTATGCTTGTCTAAATTTCTCTGGATGACTGCAGTTTTATTTGTTAAAAATACTGTTATACATGGGTTGAGGTTTTTATGGGGAGGAAAAACATGCATAATATTATGAAAGACAGACACATATTTAAAACATTGCCATTTAATTTACATGAGTTGGAAAAGGATGACACAGCAATGGTTTGAAGACATCAGTCTTTATGAATTATTTTATAAATAATATGGTTAAAATAAAACCTCATACTTATTTTTCCAATACATTGTTCCTGTGATCTTTAAATCCAGGCATATATTAAAGGAAACTAAACCCTTAAATTTCAAAGTTACATATTCAGTACTTCATGCAACAAGAAGAGATTTATAGGGCTTGTTATTTTTTTTGAATCCACAACTCTTTTGAATGTTTATGAATGTGTTTGTCTATTTGTTTACAGAGTGTTTTAAGTCTGCATTTCTTATACAAGTTGGAAATTGTGCTCTTCTAAGTGTGAGTAATATAAAAACTGAAGAAACGCCTGGATTGGGATCAAGTCTCCAAACCCATGTTATTGAATAGCTTCTCACATTGGCAAAATGTGTCCATCCCTAGCCTCACTACCAAAGGGGGAAAATATGCCAAGTATGTTTAGGATTTTTGCCATAGATTTACATAAATATCAAATGTGATCTTTCTCTAAATTGCACTTAATATAGGAAACACAGCCATGTTTAATTTCAAGCATAATTTGTACTTGATGCAGCCATTGGCTGTTCGTAATTAAAATCTCACAAAAAGCCCACCTATGATGAGTGATCTAATAGTTGTGGTCTCAGTTGGTAAGCCATGCCATTCCATGAAAATCACATTATCATAGTTAGATCCAGGCTAACCACACAGTGCTCCTTCTCTATCCAGAACTCTAAAATTAGATTATTTTATCTTAAAGCATAAAATTAGATTATTTTATCTTAAAGCATACTTTAAGAAATGTTTTCTCTATGGTATATTATTAAAGAATCATGTTTTTTAAAGGTCTCTTCATAAGCCAAGAAACCCACATGTTATGCATTATAGAAAAGAAGATTTCATGAGTGGATTTCTGTCAAACTTTGAACCAAAGTCCAGGAATTATATTACATATTGCCAGGGATATTTAGTAAGTGAAGGAAATACGGTTGCAAAGAAAACTTAAATAAGACAATTGATGAGAAATTATATTTGATGTTAGAAAAAATGTTTTTATTACTCTCAGTGCCAAATCTATCTTTCTCATGAGATAAAGAATTCAAAATTTGGGATAAGATTTAAAAAAAAATATGCCCTCTATATAGGAAAACAATCTACTAAGAAGGCTGGAGGGAGAAGACAGTCTTAATATATAGTAGTAAGTCTACTTTGCCCCATGTTTGGTAACTAATTTGTACATTGTTTTTCATTCTCATATCTTTGCTTCATATATGCTAAATAAATAAGACAAATATGTGAATAAACAAATTAGGCATATAGTGTTTGGTAGCTATGAATCTGAACTCCGGTAAATTGCTCAGATTTCTTGTGCGTATTTCTTTTTCATTATACTAGAAATGTCAATGTGCTGACTTGATGCTTGTAACAAGAAATGAATAGGTATGAGTAAGGAAGGTATGGCTCATGGTAAGGACTGAATGCCTAGGGAAATAGATACATGTAATATAATCACCCTACTCCACTAAATAGGCAAAGTTAATGCATGGCAACTGGTAAGTGGCTTTGATTGTGGTTATTTTTATGTGGGACTAGTATGTAAAAGCTAAGCATGAAAAAAAAAAAAAAACTAGTTTAGACATTGAAAGGCATAAAGAATCCAACATAGAAGAATGTTTATTTCAGGTTTTAAATGACTCTTACCAGGGATTGAATTTCTTATCTTCCTTCACCATATATATTTTGCCTTGTATAGATATACAATGGAGTTTTAAAATGAAAGGACAGTTATTTGTCCTACCCCTTATCCCAGTACCAAAACACTGTGACAGCAGAGTTGAGAGTGAAATATTAAATTTGTCCATGGTTCTTACATGTAATGTTATAGCTCTTTGGAATTCTACTGAAGAGGAATAGATTTGGATAAGTGTCAATCCCCAACATCATAAGTGCCAAATCATTGTTTCATCAGGTGTGCTTTCATGATAATTGAAGCTTTGATACTCTGTCTTTTCACCTTATGTAAGCTTTCTTTCACTAGCCTTATTTCTTCTCTATGGTGCTAGATTTTGAACATGGACTATCAGGTTCCCATAAAAGCATCCTAGGTAAACTGGATTTGTGTATTAATCTTTCCATTCTGTGAAGTTTTTGGTGCTCATGATGCAAATTTGCCCATCCCCACTGCAATAGCTTCTATCTATCATTAAAACAATGGCTCTCACCACTGGATTAACAATGTTGATGTCACCTACTATTTTAAGTAGTTTGCTATGTAGTAAACTTCATTTTGAATTATGTGCACCTTGAAATGTGTAGTGACTGGATCAGAAATGTGAGATGTGGTGATTTAATGATAGTTTTCTTTCATCTTTTTCATGTACTAAGTAATAGGAAAAAAGTGCTAAGAAACTTACAGGTACACACATATTTTCTATCTTGGAGTAAGAAATCATTATAAAATCCAACTTTAATTTTATAGTTGTGATGTGTGGAATAACTGATGGGGAATAGAACAATATAGATGCCTTTTTAAAAATATTTTTCCTCATAGTGTTGAATAATGAGGCATAAGAAATTAACAGCACTTTCAGTTTATTTTTTCAAGGAAAAGAGATTTGGTAATATTTTGTCTATTTTACAAAGTATTTTAAATGAAACATAACCTTAAGTTGAAGATAGATAAATTTATATTTTAAAAAGAAATAAGGTCAGATATATTTCTAGGATTTTCCAATCCATAAGAAAAACAAAGGGAAATGTTCTCATTGCTGGTTAGCAGCTAACTCTGAAGTTCCTCTATTGTGTATAAACTATACAAACGTAGGAACATTGAGTAATCATTTTGATAATTTCATGGATAAAGAAATCACTATTGATATTTGGACAATGAACGCAAATAGTTTAGAATTAGGAATGAATTTTATTGATTATTGACAATTATCAGGCAATTCCAGTTTCCAAATAACATTTTCCTAAATTGATAAGGGACTCACATATTTAGATGTTTGCTGTGAGTGAGTACACAGATATCTTACAGGCTCATGAGTAACTGCTACAGAATTGAGAAAACTAGAAACCAGAAAAATATGTGCCATGGAGTATTCAGACTGTCTTTCTAGCAGCATGATGTTGTGGTCCTTGAGAGAAGAAAACACATGCAATGGCCAGCAGCGTCACGTTGGCTTAATGACAGCCAAAAGTTATGGGATATGTTATTATATCCAATATTATATATTATTACTCAGTACCAGGATGGAAACTCAGAACCAGATGCTCTCACCAGTGCAAAGAAGACAGAGATCAGAGCTCTAGTAGGCTGAAGTGGCAAGATTCTTGTGGAATAGCATATGAAGTGAAATGTGATATGAGTACAATTAAGAGTATGGAATTTCAAAGAATGAGTCTGAGTTAAAACATTGTTAAATATTTCATTAACAGAAGTGTTTTCATTAACTATATATTAAGTGATAACATTTAGGTATTTATTTAGGGAAAAATAAAATAATGTATTAAAATATTCTTCAAATTTGTATTGGTTACTACAATTTTTAAAAATTTCATATGTACATATTGGTGGTTCACATTTTGTTCACATTCTGAACACTTCAGTAAGAGTAAAGATTGTTAGATTGGATGAAGACTGGATTGATAGAAATGCTGTCTTCAGAAACCCACTTTAAGTACAAAGGCATAAATTAAAAATAAAAAAATGGAAAAAATTAAATCACAAAAACACTATTCAAAAGAAAGCCAGAGTAGTCATATTAAATCAGACAAAGCAAAATGAAGAATTCCAAGACACTTTATAATAATAAAGAAGTCAATTCCTCAAAAAGTTGTAATAATTCTAAATGCAACCAATATGAGAATTTCAATATACATGAATAAAATTTAACAGCAGAATGGATTCTTTAGAAGCACTAAGTCAGTTTCTTCAGTCTGAAGGGAAATAATACTGTCTACAAATTGAACTCTCAGGAAGAAATAAAGATCACCGAATTATGACAAGTATCCAGATATTTGTCAAAACACTATTTCTCTACATGAACAAACCAAAACTTAAAATTTATCATATTGTATTATAACATGTATAAATAAAATACATATGAAAACTTTAGTGCAAATGATGGCATCTTAGTAAATAGGCCCATATAGGTGCATTGTTTTTATGATTTATATAAAGTGGTACAATATTAATTCTATATTGGTTATTTTTTTTTTTACATCTCCAACAGATTTATTTTTTTTTAAATTTTATTTTTTATAATTTTTAATATGTACAACTCATAGTGCATATATTTAGTATCTTTTTACATACAAACTGTTTGTATACAAAGTATATTCGTACAATTCAGGTCTTCAAAAACGCAATAAGGAAAATGATATCCGTCTCATTCAACCACCTTTTTTTTTTCTCCCCCTCCCTCCCCTCTTGCTCCCTCCCTTACCCTCCCTTCCCTTGACCATTCTAGTGTTCCTCTAATCCTCTATATTGGTTATTAAAAGCCAAGTATTTTCACTGAAATACTTCGAATAATAAGAAATCTGGAAATCTATATCTAGTTAGATAATAGATAAAATAAGATTTAATTTAAAAAGTGGAGCCGGGCATGGTGTTGTGTACCTGCAGTCCTAGCTACTTGGGAGGTTGAAGCACAAGATCATTTGAACCCAGGAGTGTGAAGCCATAGTGAGATCCTGTCTCTTAAAAAAAATAAGTAAATGAATAAAAATAAAAGCATATAAGTAATCCAAAAAAGTGAGGAAGGGAGGATCAGAGGAACAAAAGACAGTGAAGGGGACAAATGGATAGTATACAATAAATACCTTAAAGAAGAACCAAGCATTCCATTTAAAAATTTAGCTCAAATGAACTAAAGCTAGAGCCAGTTATATATTTTCCATTGGAGATGCATTTTAAGTAAAAATACATAAAATGTAGAGGTTTTAAGCAAAGATACATGACCTAACTATATGTTATTAATAAGAGATTTGCTTTAAATTTAATGGCACAAACAAATTCAAAGTAAATAGATGAAGATGAAAAATATATGCCATGAAAGTATTCAGCAAAGAAGAGGACTGGAGTGGCTATATTATTAATAGATTTTTTTAAATCCTTCAAAAGAAAGAGTATTACTAATGATAGATGTTTCAAAATAAAAAGTTATTGCAGTCGGAAGACATAGGTATAACTATGTATGTGTTCAAAAAAGCTCCAAAACAGATGAAATCAAAATCGACAGAATTAAACAGTTGACAAAATTATAATTTAATTAAAAAAAATCTTTTAGATTCTTCAAGACAAAATTAGAGAAACTAAAATTTAAAAATCAGGAAAGATACAGATGATCTAAACATTGTCAGCTTACTTGACCTGATTGACTTTGAATACCATATTTAACAGCAAGAATATAATCTTCCAAGTGTATGCAGTACACCAAGATACATTGTGTCCTGGGCCATAAGATAAGTCTTAATAATTTAAGAGGAATGAAATTATGCCAGAAAAATATAAAATATTTTAAGTCTCTTATAAATGAAGACATCACCTCTTTTGGTTGCTATGGCATATAACCACAATAAAATCAAATTGGAAATGAGTGACAATAGATGTCTAAGGAAGTGCAAAATGTTTGGAAACTAAACACAAACTCTCCAATCCATGGAGCAGAGAAGAAAAATCAGGAAGTCAGAATGTGCATTTATTTATTTATTTTTTGGTACCAGGGATTGAACCCAGGGGTGATTACCACTGAGCCACATCCACAACCCTTTGTTAACTTTTTTTTTTTTTTTTTTTTTTTCTTTCTTTCTTTTTTGAGACAGGTCTCACTTGGTTGCGTAGGGCCTCACTAAGTTGCTGAGTCTGGCTTTGAACTTGTGATCCTCCTGCCTCAGCCTCCCAAGCAGCTGGGATTACAAGTATGCACTATCACACCCAGCAAAGTGCATTTTAATATTGGCTCCCTTTCTCTTTTTACAGCTCCAACTCACCAGGAATGCTCTCATCCTGTGGTCTTTGCACTGGCTTTTCCCTCTGCCTAGCATAATCTTCCAGGAAACATCATTTAATAGTGCTGCCCTGCTTTCTTTAGAGTTCTGCTCAATGTTCAGTTCCATAAAGCTTTCTCTGGCAACTCTACTTCAAATAGAGTCCCCAGCATTTCCTATATCCCTTGCCAACTTTATTTATCTCTGTAGTTTGTATCACTATTTAATGTACTCTATTATTATTTGTTCCGCATATTCAACTAAGCTGTATAGGTTCAGGGGTTTTTTGTTGGTTTCCTTCTCTGATACATTGTTTCATTCCTGGTAGATATTTAATAAATGAGTCAATATAAGCATATACAAAACATACACCAATATATTAAGAGAATATGCTGAGAGTATAGGAAATGTATGCTGAGAGCATAGGAAGTGTAAAACTTACATTTTTACTGGCTTATCTGCATTTTCTAATTCTTCTATAATGAACATGAATCTCTTGTGCAATTGTTTAAAAATAAAAGTCTCATCTAAAAATACCCAGACTGATCTCTAAAATATTTTATATTTGCTAGCACTTAACATGCAGAAGAGGGAAGAACAGGAGTCATATATTTCCAGAAAATCTTTCAAGACATGATGTTATCATCTTTGTCCCCAGCAAAAAGCTTTTTCTATACAATATGCAAAATGTATAATAAATTTAAAAATTCATAATTTCTTAATCAGTGGTACACAAATATTTTATCTTAATTTTCAATTGCACCACCACCTTTATTTGCCTTACAAATGAAATTGCCTTACAATTTCCAAGCAGGAGTGGCAATTAAATTGTCTCCAACTTTCTTTTGTTCAAGCTACTTTATCATTGAGCAATTAAAAGTGGACCATATTCATAACAGTATAATTTCCTTGTCATGCCATAATTTTGCTAACTTTTCAATTTGTGTCCTTGTGTTATGTACCCATCATTTTCTCAAAACTTAAAAAGAAATCAGCTTCAAAGAGGAGGAAAGATAAAATAATTCAATACAATAATTCAATACAAGAATGTGGACAGATAAAAATTAAAATAGAAAATTCATGATCAAAATTTTGTTTCTCATTGTCTGTGTTGAATATCAAAAGATAAGACAGTATCTCTTTTATGTAAAATTTCAGAAATTTGATTTGCTTTCTTTTATTGGAGTTGTTTGTAAAAAGCTGTTATTTTTATTTTGTTTTTGAAAGCAAACATAATAATTGAAAATTGAATAGCACAATGTGACATTTTATTAAGTCTCTGTAAACTAAGTCAACACCATCTTTGCTTCCCCATCTTATTTAAAAGTCAATGGTAAAAAAATACAAAAACTCAATGGCTGAATGGACAGTATTTTTGAAAATAAAATTGAAATTGCTCTTCAAATTAAAAATATTTTAGGCATTAAAAATATAACTGCTTTGAGTCTTCCATCTAGCTGGAGTGTTTGTTTTTAACTACTGAAGTCTGGGATGTACATGATGGCTGCAATTCTCAACGAGCATTTTGTATGGAAAAACTGGGAAAAGATGGTTATTGTGCAATGGTCAGTCTTGCAAGACATTTAGTAGGCAAAAAAGAATAAAATGTATTTCTCAAAAGCATCATTAAGCCAAAGAACAAAGGTTGGCATAATGGTGTAGGTGATCTATGTTGCTAAGTAGGTCTAACATTGGCAGAGTTTTCTTGTAACCTGAATTATTTTTCTCTTACCTATGTGAAGTTATAATACTATGAATACTGTCCACTTTTAATTGTTCAATGATAAAGTATCTCCTACTCTAGATACTTCTCTCCCTCTTGAGACTTGGGTTACCTGGTTGGAAATTTTTTATAAAATCTGTTCCTAGTCCAGAATCTAGTATTATTTTTGACAGTCATTTTAATGGGACTCAACCCAAACATGTTAGAGGACGGAAGTAAATTGTGTTGTTTATTTCAATAAAAAAAAAAAAAAAAAAAAGCCACCACAGCCAAGCCAATATAAACAGGCTATAACAGTAATGGCCAATTTAAAGGTTCATTAACAAATGGTGGTAGCACTTAGTTCTCAACTCTCATCATTCAAATGTTAAATAACAGGCATTGGAGACATTAGAAAAGAGACTACACAATATAAAGCAGACTCAATTGGATCAGATTATTTACTTAGCATTATTAACATGCAAGCACAAATTAGGTTCTAGCTCCTTTGTATATTTTCAAACATAATTGGCTCCCCAAATGATGTTTTCTTACTTTTTGTAAATTTCTTTTCTCCTTTTGTCTTTTCTGACCAATGTTCTCCTTTCTGATGATTTCCCCTTCTTCCTCCACTGAGTATCTTACTTTCTTCATTTAAGATGTTTGATATAATTAGAAATGAAAATGTGCTTCAACTTTTACTTTATTCATTTAAACGTGATGTTTAAAAGATGTAGAAGAAACAAATGTGTCAGGAATATTGTAGAATTAGGACATTGCTTCTGCCTTCTTCCTGAGCAGAGAAGAGGGCACAGCTACTTCAATTGCCATTCTTGAACAATACTTAATTGCAAAATGCATACAGAACAACAAAAGAAGAGAAGTTAGAATGGTGAATTGGGAAAAGTTATTCATAAAATCTAGTAGATGACTATTAATATTATTAATCTATAAAAAATGTTAACTATTTGGGTGATAAAACTAATAAGTGAAAGGGAAAAATTGAACAACATTTATAAAAATATACATAGAAATACAAATAAAGTATAAGCAAAGAAATAAATACTCACCTCATACACACTTCATTTGACCAGAGACTTTGAAGGTGAGAAGTGGTGGGGACAGGATGGTTAATGGGAACAGTTAGAAGGCATAGTGTCCAGTGTTCTATAGGGTAATTATGATTGCCAAAATTTAGTTGTATATTTCAGAGTAGTACAAAGGATACTGAGTGTGCTGAACTTGGAAATGGTGAATGTTTAAGGAGGTGGATAATCCAATTACCCCCATCAAACCATTACACATTATATACATGTATTGAAATATATGCTTTAGGGAGCTAAACTTTGCAAATGCTATTGATGGAATGAGATGATCTTATTTATAAATAATTGTTTGAAGTGTAGATAAGTACAATATTTTAGAAGTCACTTGGCAATATGCTATGACATTCAACAAAGTGTTTAATCAACTCTTAAACTCCATTGTGGGAAAACTATCAGATACATAAATACAAACTTAACTACTAGTAGATTCATAACACATTAATTAGTATATAGTAGCAAAATATTAGAAAAAGTTTATATACCCAAACATGACCTAAAAAAAAACATGACAATTTTTATGGTGAGAGACTATCATGCAATGACTAGAAGTAAATTTTCAGAGATTATTTATTAGCATGGGAAAATGACTACATTGAGTATTGGTTGGAAAAGTAAGAGGTGAAACTTCATTAACAGTTACATCTACAAATATTTATGTAATGATATGACAAATAGTGTTCATTTTAAAATATATTCATATTTGTTTTTAAGGCTGAAAGGATATACCAGTCTATCTCCAGGTGATTATTTTGTACAATTACTGTATGTTTTCTTCTTTTAAAAGAAAAATATTGCTTTGCTTTTGTTTCTGAACTCAGGGCCTTGTGATGCTAAGCAAGGCTTCTACCACTGAGCTACACCCCTATCCCTTTTTTCTCCTTTAAAATAGCAAGTACTCTTATGCATTTTCCAAAGATCCTAAGCAGATACATGTTATAATCAAAATAATATTATTACCAATTTTTAAAATTTAGATTATAAACAAGACTATATTGGGCCTGGTATCATTGTATACTTTTATCTTTTGAGCATTTCAGGAAACTTCCCTGGACCACTGCTCATTCAGGAGCTCTTTGAGATCAAAATGGAACAATCAGTAATGAATCTGTTCCTCAGATGTGCAAATTGATAACTCCTAATACGACTAGTAATATATTCTGGGTGCATCATTGCTTTGGGGCAAAACTGGGAAATGGAACATACTTTCAGATTCTCAAAGTTGTATAAACTCTTGCAATCCATACTGCCTTTACAGTTATGTTTCCCATGAAATAACTTGGTAGAAATCCACTGTAATGAAAGATCAGATTTTTCCTTCATACATTAATTAATCTAGCTAGAAAGTGCTAATGAGAAAACAGTGCCAACCACAGGTACCACACAGAGATGAGAATGAAGTTGCCAGGAACTCCTTTTGGAAGCTTTATTGCCTGATTAGAATTTTCCTAATGTATTACAAACAACATCTGGAATAAATAGAGAAAACAAATAAAATCAGTCCTATCCCACAATCTAAGAGTTTACCTATTAGGGGAAGACATACACAAAATAAATTTCACTGGTCAAATGTCCCATTTAGTTAATCACAAAATTATATGAGAACCTGCTTGGAGATGATTTAACTTTTGTGTGCTTGTTTGTATATTTGTTTTTGCTGGAACCCTGGGCATCTATTGGGAAAGGAAAGTACACTTGAAACTCTATACCTCTTTATTTTCTCTTATTCATTCTACCCACTTCCACCACTCAAATGGCAGAAGTGATTGGGGCCCGAGCATTTGTTGCACATGTTGGGGCAAAGAATCTTTCAGAAGGACCAAACCTGTTTGAAAGCAAGACTGTTGGAATGGGCAGGCTCCTGATAGTTATAGCCCAAGCACTGAATTTATTTCTTTTTTTTTTCAGAAAACACTTTTTTTAAAGTTATTCAGTTTCACAGCTCAATTTTGTTGAACTGTAATTTAAATGAAATAAATGATCACAGTTTGATGAGTTTTGCCAAATGTATCCACCCACATGAATAAAATCAATTGACTAATTTAATTGATTTTTCAAATGATAAACCAATGTTGCAATCTGGTTGGATATTTGACTTGTTCCTGGTTTATTATCCATTCTATGAATTGTTAAGTTCAATTTGTTACTGTATTTTAAGGAAATTTGAGTCTATGTTTATGAGGCATATTTGTCTGTATTTAACATTTTTTTGCATTTTTTAATTTATTTGTTCTAATTAGGTATATATGACAAAAGAATGCATTTTTATTCATTGTACACAATTGCGGCACACCTTTTCATTTCTCTGGTTGTACACGATGTAGAGTCACGCTATATGAGCAGTCACACATATACCTAGGGTAATCATGTCCATCTCATTCCAACATCTTTCCTGTCCCCATGCCCCCTCCCTCCCCTTCCTCCCTTTTCCCAATCAAAATTCCTCCATTTTTCCCATGCCCCCCAGCCCCCATTATGGATCAACATCCACTTATGAGAGAGAACATCTGGCCTTTGTTTTATTAGAATTGGCTTTCTTCACTTAACATGATATTCTCCAACTCCATCTGTTTACTTGCAAATGCCATAATTTTATTCTCCTTTAATGCTGAGTAATATTCCATTGTGTATATATACTACAGTTTCTTTATTCATTCATCTATTGAAGGGTATCTAGGTTGGTTCCAGCTATTGTGAATTGAGCTGCTATAAAGATTGATGTGGTTGTGTCACTATAGTATGCTCATTTTAATTCCTTTGGGTATAGACCAAGGAGTGGGAAAGCTGGGTCAAATGGTGGTTCCATTCCAAGTTTTTTAAGGAATCTCCATACTCCTTTCCAGAGTGGTTGCACCAATTTGCAGTGCCACCTGCAATGTATGAGTGTACTTTTCCCCCCAACATCCTCACCAACACTTATTATTGCTCTTATTCTTGATAATTTGCTGTTCTGACTGGAGTGAGACAAAATCTTAGATCAGTTTTGATTTGCATTTCTCTAGTTACTAGAGAAATTGAACATTTTTTCAGGTATATAGTAACAAAAATGGCATGATATTGGCACCAAAACAGATATGTAAATTAATGGCTCAGAATAGAGAACCAGAGACAAACCCACATAAATACAGTTATCTCATACTAGACAAAGGCGCCGAAAACATACATTGGGGAAAAGAGAGCCTCTTTAACAAATGGTGCTGGGAAAACTGGAAATCCATGTGCAACAAAATGAAATTAAACCACTATCTCTCACCATGCACAAAACTCAACTCAAAGTGGATCAAGGACCTAGGAATCAGACCAGAGACCCTGTGCCTAACAGAATGTAAGCCCAAATCTTCATCATGTCAGATTAGGACCTGACTTCTTAACCAGACACCTAAAGTGCAAGAATTAAAATCAAGAATTAATAAATGAGGAGGATTCAAACTAAAAAGCTTCTTCTCAGAAAAGGAAACAATCAATGATGTGAAGAGAGAGCCTACAAAGTGGGAGAACATCTTTACTATATGCACATCAGATAAAGTACTAATTTCCAGGATATATAAATAACTAAAAAAGTTAACACCAAAAAATAAATACCCCAATCAATAAATGGGATAAGGAACTTAATAGACACTTCTCAGAAGAATATATACAATCAATCAACAAATGCATGAAAAAATGGTCTATAGTTTTGTTACTTATAAGGTCTTTTTTTTGTCACAGTTTGGAATCAGGACATTTCTGGGCTTATAAAAATCAGACGGACAGGTTCTTTTAACTTCTATTTTTTTAAAAGAATTTGATCAAGTCTTATATTATTACTTACTTATATGTATGATGAAATTCAGCAAATAAATCATATAGCTTGGAATATTTGTAGAAAGCTTTTAAAAGAATATTTCGATCTCCTTAATAGACATAGGATTTTTTTTCTATTTCCTTTAGAGTCAGTTTTGGTAATAAGAATTTTACAAAGAATTTGTCATGTCACCTAATTTACCAAATATATTGGCCTCATGTTTTTATGATCATATTAAAATCTTATAGTTCTGTAGTTATATTTTATCCTGGGATGGCCAGCACCTTGCCAGGAAATGCTTGCCTGCTCAGAGGGATAAGCCTCCTGAGAAATTAAAGTCCAGAATAATTAGTGAAGAACAAAAGACAAAGAGTCAGAAAAGATAGTTTTAAAGATGGAGCCCCTGATAGGTCCAGTCCACACAGGAGCTGGAGCTAACAATTAGAAAATGACTCCCGTGGTTTATTTAAGGGGGTACATCAAAGGTAGGGATAAGGTTTCAAGGGCAGAGTCTTGCTTTGTGACGTCTTGCAGTCAGCAAATTGATTGGCATCTTGGCAGGTCACACCTATATCAGAAGGGCTGTGGGTCTGCATCAGGTCACCCCATCTCCGGTGCAATGTGGGACCTGGCAGAGCTTGAATAGGGCTCACAACGTGTCTGGGCTGTCTTACACAGAGGAAATGTCCACTGGAAGTTCCCAGACACCAGATTTCCCTATTCAATTAGGCTGTGATGCATGTCAGTCCACACACAGCCCATGGATGGCTTGTGAAAATATTTTATATGTAATTAATGATATCTGAAATTTATAGCCTCCCTATTTTTTCTTGATAAATCTAACTGGACAATCTCAAATTTATTAGTGGTTTTTCAAAGTATTGATTTGGACTCTATTGATTGTTTACAGTTATGTATAATCTATATATTATCTCCATAATCTATAAATTTACCTTTAAGAAGAGCTTAGCCTGCATTCCACATATTTTATTAAAATTTTAATGAAAAGTGTTTTAAATTTTCTTTTACTTTAGATTATTTTATTATTTTTCTAGTGTTTTTCCAACACATGAGGTATTCTGAAATATTTTGTTTATGATGAAATTATTTTGATATTTTACACATTCTGATATCCATCTCTAATCCATGATATAATCCACATTTTTCATTAAATTCAGTTACATATCTCCATGTGTTCTTAGATTTCCTCAGTTTTCCTCAAACATGTTTGAAGAATTCTGCCAGCTACTTTTTGGAATGCCTCACCACAATTTGTCTATCTGATGTTTTCTCATAGTTAGCCTGAAGTCACCTATTTTGGAGTCAGAATACCACAGAAATAATGTTATTCCCTACTCCATGCACCATAGATGTTACTTGATGTTGATTATCTTACTACTAATGATGTTAACTTCGTTGACTTGGTTAAAGTCATCTCCACTATGGAGTTACTATTTTATAATTATCTTATGGGGAGATACTTTTTGACACTATGTAAATATTTTGTTTCCCAATATACCTTCACTTCAATTTTAACATCTCTCAAAGGCACTTCTTTGCAAAAATTATTAATTTGGTGTTTGCAAAATGGTAATTTTCATTGTTTCTTCATGTTTTCCACATTTAATAAATTTTTATTATAAGAAAGGTCTTCTCTTTCTCCTCCTTTGGTTTATTTTTTTCGATTATTTGTTTATATCAATATGAACTTATGAATATTTATTATCTTCAGTAGATTATAATCTCTCAATATTATTATTTATTTTTTTGCTCTAATTTCCCCAAATTTGGCTATAGGAGTTTCTTCAAGTTGGGTTCCTTGTTCTTTCCAGATGTCTTCATTATTTTGAGGGTACTTGCTTGCCTTCTCTCACAACAAAATATCCCAAGCTCATCTTGTATTTTTCCTGCTCCACCTTGATGTCAAACATTTCTCCAACAAATCTGGGTTCCTTCAAATGGTGTTCTCATCATTACATAGTATCATTATTTTAAGCTTGATAGAAGAACTAAAAAAGACACACACACATATACACACACACACACACAGTCATGGTTTGGATATGACTGACTAAAATACACACACTCATATGCATCTATATTTCTACATTTACCCATTTGTATATATACTAAGAACAATGATTTCATACTAATGCCTTTGATTCCAATTCAACATTGCAAGATGTACTATACACTTTACCTTTCTCTTGTTTGTAACTCCATGTTCTTTTCCAGTATAAAAGCTGACTCTCATTATCTCAAATATTATGAAATATATACCACAAGGTACTTTCATACTTGGAAATGCATACCTTTGTGAAAGCACACTTAAAAACTATATTGTAATATTTGTACATAGTTCTTTCTTTTTCTTACTGCTACCGTTTGTTTTTAAGTTACTGTATTTAACTCTTTTCTGCCATGTCTATCAGTGTGGTTGTAATTATCATTTGAAACACACTTAAATTAATTAGTTACTCCTTGTACTTCATTTTCTATCCCCACATCCTTGTTGATTTTAGTATTTCTTTGCTGGGGAATTATGCCAAACATTTGATAGATCTAAGTATTCCAGCTCAAAACAGACCAAGGGAAGCATAGTCTTCCCTTGACTATCACATTCCAACTCCCCTGTTCTTTTCAGCTGATTCCCATGTACTTTTCCTGTAAATAAAATATGTCATTTTTTTTCCAGATCAGTTTTTCTAAATTTCTTTTAAGATTGCATGTATATAACTTAAATCTTATTCTTTCTTACATGAAGCATAGTATGCTATAGATATTCTTTTGCACTTTTGAGCTTTGCTCTTGCTTTTATCACTTCACAGTTTATATATTCACTTTTAAATAGTTCAACATAGTTTCATAAAGTCTAACAAAATTGGTGTGTTGTCATTTAATGATCTATCTCACTTCCAATTTTGGTTCTATTGTCTGACTTACTCCCAATTGTGCTTTACATTTTCTTCTTGGCATGTCTATTTTATTTTATTTTTTTAATGGAATTGTGAGTAGTTGTATTGTTTTCTTTTTAAAAGTACAGTACTTTCCTCTATCAGGCAATTTGAGTTACTTGCACATCCATTTGATCTCCTGAAGGCCTCTTGTCAAGCTCTGTTGCGCTTGGCCTAGAGTAGGCTTCACTCTAGTGGCTTTAGCTGCATTACTAAGGCATGGCCCTATGAACTGTCACCAGGGACTGTCTGTGGTATGGCCTCATGTGTCTTCCAATTTTGTCAATGTTGAGAACTGTTCAGGTTGCAAGTCCCTAGTTATCTTCTGCCAGCCTCCTGGACTTGAGCTTGAGGCAGGCAATGACTAGTTCTCAACAAAACTGCAGAGGGTACTTTAACCATATTTTTGGAGCTTTCTCTCTTCATGCCTCTCCTCTTTCTGGAAATCTGCTGCGCAGCCTCAGCCTTTTCAATCTCTGGTTTCTTTCTCTTCAACTCAGAAAGACTTTGAAGCTCTACTTGGGCCTCTTCTTCCCATGTTTATGATTCACAAACTAAGTGGAAAACTGGGATGACCATGTGGCCAGCTTGTTTCCTTTACATCAGGGCTCATTGTTTTGTTCTCTTGTTCAATGACTAAAACCAACTGGCATTTATACCAGCTGTCTAATGTTTGCTCAGAAAAACAAGTTTGGCCTTTGTTCTCCATCAGATTTGAAGGCATAACTTTGGCTGCTCTTAGTTTTTCATATCAAATTGTAAGTAGAACCCACTGGCCAATGTGCCATCACTGAACCACATAAGACCACTTCTCCATTGTTTAAGACAATGAGTTATCATCTGAACATTGTGACAAGAAGTTATACACAACATATGATGTCTGTGAGGTAAACAGTATCCTGGATCTGTGCAGGGTAAAACTTATGCAAGTATGAACTGCAGCTTTGGAGGAATTCCAAAGGTTGAAATAAAAATTGCTCCTGCTGTATAATAAAATGGGTCAATCATTGGATTGTATCATTGGAGGCTTTCAGGACTTTGGGGGATTCTTAACATAGATCAGATATATGTTGTCTACTAAAGAAAAGAGAAATATAATTCAAAAGGTATGGCAAGCTGGTAAATATATGTGTTGGGAAGAACATTGTGGAATAACAGTCAAATGGTTGGATCCTAGACACCAACTCATATTGCTATAAGGAAGTTAGGGATCCTCAAAATGCGTATATATTTATTTGCACATATATGTATATATGTACATATACATGTATATATATATATATAATTACTTATCTAAATATTCACATAATAGCTCCTCCTTGGATCTTTGTTATCTAGGAAAAGTCTATTGAATTGTCAGGACCTCCTTAACTGTAAAAAGAAGAGAAAATGTATGTGACTATATAAAGAACCAATACTTTTAGAGATGGTTGGTAGGTAAGATACAGAGCTATGAATTTTTTTAGGCCTCTTGCAGATTTAAATAACATTTTGTCCTTAAAGACTTCTGATTTTCTCCTTTAATGTTTAACAGTGTGGAAGTTCTGTAACTTCATCCAGCAGTTATCATGATAGAAGTTGTACTAAGATCTTTGCTTCAAATTAAATACCCTTTATCGTGAAATATAGCTATTTATTTTGTTCTGAAAAGTGTATTTCATCTTAATAACTACCATGTTTCATGCAATGATATCATGTGCATTCGGCTTTACTTGGTGGGATCAATGCAACCTCAGTTATGTGAGTTTCCTACCACATTGCTGTACCATTTTTGCAAAAAAAAAAAAAAAAAAAAAAAAAAAAAAAAAAAAAAAATCAATGATTTTTCTACTGCACTCAGTGAAATACAGCAGATGGACTTCATAGCTAAAAAAGATTATTGGTTTGTACAATTCTTGAGGAGTGATAGAAGTTCTGGCTATGGCCTGCATCTTGTTATCATTAATAGAAAAGGAGCAATGTTTTCAAACTAATTATATCCATGGTTCCTGTAAGCACTCTACACTGATATTCTATTCCTTATTCCTTTTTATTTTTTTTTTAATCTCATTTCAGGAAAAATGTGGCAGCTTGGTGCATGAAGAAATAGAAGAGCAGTACTTTCAGCATAATAACAATAGAAAAGTGTCAGAAATATATTAAAATACAATTTATTAAAAGTACAGTTCATGTTGGCTTCCAATTCTACTGGAACAATTTCTATGACCTTAGTGGCATAAAGCAATAATAAGATTATTTTACAGTTCTGGAATTCAAAGTCTGAAATGAGCCTTATGTAACTAAAATTAAGGTATTGTGAGGGCTGCATTATATTCTGAAGACTCTAAAGCAGAGCCTAGTTCCATGCTCTTTCTGGCTTCTAGAGGCTTTCTACATTCCTTGGCTCATGGCCCCCTACCAACTTCAAAACCAGAAGTCCTACAGCTCTGACCTTTGCTTATGTCATTACACCTCCTTCTCCCTATTTCATGCCTCTGTCTTTTATTTGCAAGATACTTATACTTGTCCACCTGGATAATACTCCCACCTTGGTCACATATGTGAAGTCTATTTTACTAGGGAAAGCAACATGAAGTTAGCTTTAAAAATGTTAGGAATATATAAAGATATGTTCAAGCATTTCCATTGGAAGGATTGTGTGCTTCTATATCTGATGCTGGATTAAATGAATATATCCCAAGAATTTCTCCAAGAACTTAAGAGTAAAATACAATCCCTGGAACCTGTGAATATGTCACACAACCAGGGAAAGGTGTTTTGCAGATGTAATTGAGTTAAGGACCTGAGGTGGTAACATTATCCTGAGGTGTACCTAGTATGATCCCATTATCTCAGGAAGTGGAAGAAGGATGTACAAGAATCAGAAGGAAATGCACCTGGAAGATTTCATCTAAAGTGATGTGAGACTCAACCCTTCTTCAAAGATGGAAGACTGAATGCTATGAGCCAAAGAAGGTGGGCAATTTCTAGAAGCTGGAAAAAGCAAGCAAACTGAATATTTTCCAGAGCCTCCAGAGGGAGACCTTTCCTGCTGACATCGCGACATAGTTTCCCAGAACAATTTTGACTTCCTAACTTCAGAACCATAGGATCATAAATTTGTTATTTTAATCCACTACATTTGTGGAATGCATTATATCAGTAATAGAAAACTAATGCACCTGAGACACAGTAATTAGAATGATTAGATTTGGTTTACATGATGGGGAGCAGTAAAATTATCTGTACTTGAAAGTGTACCATCTGTTCAGTGAGAAAGAACTCTGAAAATGAGAGTGCTATTAGGGTGCTTTACTTTTCTTTTCTTTTCTTTTTAAATAATTTTTAATATGTACAACCCATAGTGCATATATTTAGTATCTTTTTACATACAACTGTTTGTATACAAAGTATAATCGTACAATTCAGGTCTTCAAAAATGCAATAAGGAAAATGATATCCGTCTCATTCAACCACCTTTTTTTTTTTTTTCTCCCCTCCCTACCCTCTTGCTCCCTCCCTTACCCTCCCTTCCCTTGACCATTCTAGTGTTCCTCTAATCTTCCTATGTACCCCCATCCAACAATACTTTGAAATAGCCTCCTTATATAAGTGAGAACATTTGGTACTTGGATTTTTGAGACTGACTAACTTCACTTAGCATTATGTCTTCCAACTTCATCCATTTACCTGCAAATGCCATTAATTTATTTTCTTTTATTGCTGAGTAAAATTCCATTGTGCATATATACCACATTTTCTTAATCCACTCATTTACTGAGGGACATCTAGGTTGGTTCCACAACCTAGCTATTGTGAATTGCGCAGCTACAAACTTTGAGATAGCTGTGTCACTGTAATATGCTGTTTCTAAGTCCTTTGGGAATAGACCCAGGAGTGGGAAGGCTGGGTCATAGGATGGTTCCATTCCCAGTTTTCCAAGAAATCTCCATACTGCTTTCCATAACGGTTGCACCATTTTGCAGTCCCACCAGCAATGTATGAGTGTGCCTTTTTCCCCACATCCTCTCCAACATTTATTGTTGCTTGTGTTCTTGATGGCTGCCATTCTGACTGGAGTGAAGTGAAATCTTAGAGTAGTTTTGATTTGCATTTCTCTAATTGCCAGAGATGTTGAACATTTTTTCATGTATTTGTTGATTAATCGTGTATCTTCTTCTGAGAGTTGTCTTCTCAATTCCTTAGCCCATTTATTTATTGGGTTATTTGTTTTTTTAGAGTAAAGTTTTTTGAGTTCTTTATATATTCTAGAAATTAGTGCTCTATCTGATGTGCATGTATTAAATATTTCTTCCCAATTAGTTGGCTCTCTATTCACCTCACTGATTGTTTCTTTTGCTGAAAAGAAGCTTTTTACTTTAAATCTATCCCATTCATTAATTCTTGGTAATAATTCTTGCGCTACAGGATTCTTATTAAGGAACTTGGGGCCTAATCCGACATGTTGGAAATTGGAGCTTACTTTTTCTTCTATTAGGTGTATTGTCTCTGGTCTAATTCCTAGGTCCTTGATCCACTTTGAATTGAGTTTTGTGCATGGTGAGAGATAAGGGTTTAATTTCATTTTGTTGCATATGGATTTCCAGTTTTCCCAGCACCATTTGTTGAAGAGGCTATCCTTTCTCCACTGTACATGTTTGGCACCTTTGTCTAATATAAGATAGCTGTAATTATATGTATTAGTCTCTGTATCCTCCATTCTGTACCATTGGTCCACCAGTCTGTTTTGGTGCCAATACCATGCTGTTTTTGTTACTATTGCTCTTTAGTATAATTTAAAGTCTGGTATGGTGATGCCCCCTGCTTCACTTTTCTTGCTCAGGATTGCTTTGGCTATTCTGGGTCTCTTATTTTTCAGATGAATTTCATGACTGCTATTTCTATTTCTTTAAAGAATGATATTGGGATTTTGATTGGAATTGCGTTAAATCTGTATAATGCTTTTGGTAGTATGGACATTTTGACAATATTAATTCTACCTATCCAAGAGCAAGGTAGGTCTTTCCATCTTCTGAGTTCATCTATAATTTCTTTCTTTAGTGTTCTATAATTTCCGTTATAGAGGTCTTTCACCTCTTTCGTTAGGTTGATTCCCAGGTATTTTATTTTTTTTGATGCTATTGTAAATGGGGTATTTTTCATCATTTCCCTTTCAGAGTCTTTGTCACTGATGTACACAAATGCCTTTGACTTATGGGTATTGATTTTGTATCCTGCAACTTTGCCAAATTCGTTTACTAGTTGTGAAAGTTTTCTGGTAGAGTTTTTTGGGTCTTCTAGGTAGATTATCATGTCATCAACAAATAGTGCTAATTTGAGCTCTTCTTTTCCTATCTTGATCCCTTTAATTTCTTTTGTCTGTCTAATTGCTCTGGCCAGAGTTTCCAGTACTATGTTAAATAGCAGTGGTGAAAGGGGGCATCCCTGTCTTGTTCCAGTTTTTAGAGGGAATGCTTTCAATTTTTCTCCATTTAATATAATGTTAGCTCGGGGCCTTGTATAAATAGCCTTTATAATGTTGAGATATGTTCCTGATATTCCTAGTTTTTCTAGTGTTTTGAACATAAAGGGGTGTTGTATTTTGTCAAATGCTTTTTCTGCGTCTATTGAGATGATCATATGATTTTTGTCTTTAAGTCTATTGATGTGATGTATTATGTTTATTGATTTCCGAATGTTGAACCAGCCTTGCATCCCTGGGATAAACCCCACTTGATCGTGGTGCACTATCTTTTTGATATGTTTTTGTATCCGATTTGCCAGGATTTTGTTGAGGATTTTTGCATCTATGTTCCTTAAAGATATGGGCCTGAAGTTTTCTTTTTTGGATGTGTCTTTGCCTGGCTTTGGAATTAATGTGATATTGTCCTCATAGAAAGAGTCTGGAAGAGCTCCCTCTTTTTCTATTTCTTGAAATAGTTTGAAGAGCATTGGTATTAGTTCTTCTTTGAAAGTCTTATAGAACTCGGCTGTAAACCCATCAGGTCCTGGACTTTTCCTTGTTGGTAGCTTTTTGATGACATCTTCTATTTCTTCGCTTGTAATTGATCTGTTTAAATTGTGTATAGCCTCCACATCCAATTTAGGCAAATCATATGACTCTAGAAATCTGTCAATGCATTCAGTATTTTCTATTTTATTAGAGTACAAGTTTTCAAAGTAATTTCTAATTAAATTCTGTATATCTGAAGTGTTTGTTGTGATATTCCCTTTTTCATCACGAATGTTAGTAATTTGAGTTTTTTCTCTTCTTCTTTTCGTTAGCATCGCTAAGGGTCTGTCATTTTTGTTTATTTTTTCAAAGAACCAACTTTTAGTCTTGTCAATTCTTTGAATGGTTTCCTTAGTCTCAATTTCATTAATTTCTGCTCTGATTTTAATTATTTCCTGTCTTCTACTGTTCTTGGTGTTGGTCTGTTCTTCTTTTTCTAATGCTTTGAGGTGTGATGTTAAGTCATTTATTTGTTGGTTTTTTTTCCTCTTAAGGAATGAACTCAGTGCAATGAATTTTCCTCTTACTACTGCCTTCATAGTGTCCCAGAGATTTCTATATGATGTATCTGTGTTCTCATTTACCTCTAGGAATTTTTTGATCTCCTCTTTGATGTCTTCTTCAACCCCTTGTTCATTCAGTAGCATGTTGTTTAGCTTCCAGTTGATGAAGTAGTTTTTCTTATTCCTTGTTTTGTCATTGATTTCCAATTTCATCCCTTTATGGTCCGATAGCATGCAGGGTAGTATCTCTATTTTTTTATATTTGCTGAGAGTTGCCTTGTGACATAATATATGTTCTATTTTGGAGAAGGAGCCATGTGCTGCTGAGAAAAAAGTGTATTCGTTTACTGAGGGATGAAATATTCTACATATGTCTGTTAGGTCTAAATTGTTAATTGTTTTGAGGAGGCTTAAAGTTTCTTTGTTTAGCTTTTGTTTGGATGATCTGTCCACTGGTGAGAGTGGTGTGTTGAAGTCCCCTAGAATAACTGTGTTGTGGTCTAATTTACTTGAGAACTTGAGAAGCGTTTGTTTGATGAATGTAGGTGCTCCACTATTTGGGGCATACAGATTTATGATTGTTATATCCTGTTGATGGATGGTTCCCTTAAGTAATAAGAAATATCCATCTTTGTCCCTCTTGATTAGTTTTGGTTTGAAGTCTACCTTATTTGATATGAGAATGGAAACTCCTGCTTGCTTCCGCCAGCCATGTGAGTGATAAGACTTTTCCCAGCCTTTCACTTTCAGTCTGTTGATGTCTTTTTCTATGAGGTGTGTTTCTTAAAGACAGCAAATTGTTGGGTCATTTCTTTTAATCCATTCTGATAATCTGTGTTTTTGATTGGCAAGTTTAAGCCATTAACATTCAGGGTTATTATTGAGATGTGATTTTTATTCCCATCCATTTTTATTTGAGTTATGTTCTTTAGCTTGATTTGGTTTCTCTTCTGGTTGGTATTTCCTTTAGTTTTATATCTCCCTTTGTTGATTTTCGTTATCATCTTTCTCTTCTTCTTCATGAAAAATGTTGGCCAGGATGTTCAGAAGTGCTGGCTTTCGAGTTGTGAAATCTTTTAACTTTTGCTTGTCGTGGAAGGTTTTTATTTCATCTTCGAATCTAAAGCTTAATTTTGCTGAATATAAGATTCCTGGTTGAAATCCCTTTTCTTTCAGAGCTTGAAATATGCTATTCCAGGATCTTCTTGCTTTTAAGGTCTGGGTTGAAAAATCTGAACATAGTCTGATTGGTTTCCCCCTATATGTAATCTGCTTCCTTTCTCTTGTGGCTTTTAGTATTCTCTCCTTGCTCAGTGTATTAGGCATTTTCATTATAATGTGACTTGGTGTGGATCTGTTGAGATTTTGTTTGTTTGGTGTTCGGTATGCCTCTTGAACTTGGTTCTCTCATTCATTCCTCAAGTTTGGAAATTTTTCTGTAATTATTTCGTTAAATAGATTACTCATTCCTTTGACTTGAAACTCTGCCCCTTCCTCTAAGCCAATCACTCTTAAGTTTGGTCTTTTTATGCTGTCCCATAATTCTTGGATGTTATGTTCTTGATTTCCAACAAGTTTTGCTGTATGGTCTAAATTCTTCTCTAGGATAAATATTTTGTCTTCATTGTCTGAGGTTCTTTCTTCCAAGTGGTCTATTCTGTTGGTGATGTTTTCAATTGAGCTTTTATTTTGGTTTATTGCTTCTTTCATTTCTGGAATTTCTGTTTGGATTCTCTTTAGAGCCTCTATGTCCCTATTGATGTAATCTTTTACTTCCTGTATTTGTTTTTGGAGTTCTTTGTCAAAATGATCTTTTGCCTCCTGTACTTGCTCCCTCATCTCATTTTTGAGTTCATTTTTAAGTTCCCTAAACATTTGGCATATGTAATTTCTAAATTCCATCTCTGGCATTTGACCAACTGTGCTTGCCATGAAATCTACTGAGGAGGTATCTTGATTTGTTTGTGTCATTTTCTTCCCTTGTTTTTTCATGTTGCTTGTGTGTCTATTCTTCCTGCACTGTGGGACCTTGACTATTTTGATTTTACCTTAAAGCCTCATGTTGTTCCTGTAGTACAATGCTATCAGATTACCTTATAATTCCTTTACACTTTTAAAACCTAACACTTTCTATTCAGAAAATCCACATTTGATTGCAATGTACAGATTTGGTTAACCCAGATATTATTTCCAATTTACTCTGTTCGCTTCTGATGGGGTTTTATAGTTTCAAGTATTAGATACAGAGGTGTTATGTTTAGGAAGAAGGAAGTGTCTTGAATTGTTCTTTCTTGGAAAGTATGAAAAGAGATATCTATTGAAGTGGTTTAGTGGAAGTGGTTTAGTATCAGTAGACGAGTGAAGAAAGAGAATGGAGTTGACAATTAGGTGGAAAGACCAATTTATATATAAAGTAAGTTGGAAAAGAGAAAAAAAAATGATAAAATATTAGGAATTGGTGTAAGAGAGAGGAGATATAGAATCAAGGAAATAGAGAGTAAGCAATATATATCACCGCTTTGCTACCCAGTTCAATTGCGCCAGTTCTAGAAATCCCAAGTTCTGCGTATAACTTGTTTTGCCTCTGTTTAGTATGCACTGGCAGGATGTAAACATGAAAGATGAAGGAGGAAGAAAAGATGTAAGAGTGAGAAGGAAGAAAAGAAGGAAAGAAAAAAGGAGTGGAAGCAAACGAACACACTGACAATCAATGCGGAAGGAAAAAAAAAAGCAGAACAAAACAAAGCCAAAAAAAGGAAAGAGAAAAACAAACAAACAAACAAACAAACAAAAAACCTCCCTGCAATCCAACAAAACAAACAAACCAACAGAAAAGGAAAAAAAAAAGTCGAACCCCAAGTCTCAGACAAGATGGGCCCTGGGAAGCCCCCCTCTTTTTTCCTTTCCAGTTCAAACCAATTGTTATTGGATCACGTTTAGACAGTCTGCGATCCTGTTAGTGGAATCAAGGCTGCATCTTAGGCCAGTGGCTGAAACGGTTCAGTGAAGGAGTGGCCCAGGGGTTTTGTGTGTGTCAGCAGATGAATGGTACCGGGAAGAGGACCCTCCAGAAGGCACCTCCTCCCCAAGTCCACCCACAGTTGCAGCTTCTTGTCGCTGCGCTGGCCTCAGAAACGCCATCCCCTGCTGGCCACCCGAGCCTCACCCAAGTGTGCGTTGTCTTAGAGAGCTGGAGGGTCCTTGGATGGCTGCAGTCATCGCTCTCCATCTCCTCCCCTTTGTCTGGGTCAGCCACTGCACCTTTCAAAGATGGCGGTGCTCCCCTTCCAGTCAACAGCAGCTCCGCAGACTCCTGTGTCCTCGCTGATCGATTTCAAAGTCGTTGGGTGGATGTCTCCCTGCCAGAGTGGCACCGGGAAGCCACAACTGTAACTGCGGCGCGGACAGCGCTGCTTCGGACTGTGGACCGCTCCGACTCTGCCCCTGCTTGCTGTTTGTAGGTCTCTGTGCCGCTCTCTCCGGGGCCCTACTGCTGAGGGTCGCGTCCGGTGGAGTGTGGATTCAAACTGGTGTTGTCGACCCGCGGTCTCCCGTGGTCCCCCAGCACCAATTCCGCAGGCTGTTATCGCTGGTTTTTATCGCTGGTTTCACGCTGGTGTGCAATGAGCGTGGCTGGGGTTGCCGTGGCAGCGCGGTCTCCCCACACTGACTTTGTTTCGAACGGCCTGTGCACCACCGAGGCGGTTTTGCAGAAGCCTCGCGGCTCCAGCCGCTGCAGACAGCTTGTCTCCTTCTCTCCCTGGTAGTGGTAATCAAACCATCCATGAGATCAGTATTTTCAGCCTATACATATATGATGAAAGGCAATTTATCTGCTTTGTTGGATTCTTTCCACGGAGCTGCCCTGAAGTGCGGCTTCCTCTAATCCGCCATCTTGGATTCCCTATCTTTTCTTTTTTTTTAATTTTCAAAGAATCAGAGGACTCATACTAGCCAAATTTTGAAAGTTAATTTACATTTAGAACATTGTAAATTTCTAACAGTACCCAAATATTTTGAAATTTCAACTCCGTTGTCTGCCATACATGTGATTTACAGCTCTGAAGACTGACCAAATCTTCATGTACAATTTCACAAACTAATGTTTTCCAGCTTTTAAATAAATTGTGGTTAATTAATGAAAAGTCTTTGGAAATAAAACATAGTACATATATATTATTTAAAGTCTCAACCTAGAAAGTCATCCTGCATCTACCCCCTCCATTTTTGTTGACTTTAGAAACATTCTTGCCGGGCGCGGTGGTGCACACCTGTAATCCCAGCACTTTGGGAGGCTGAGGCAGGAGGATTGAGAGTTCAAAGCCAGCCTCAGCAATGGCTAGGCACTTAGCGACTCAGTGAGACTCTGTCTCTAAACAAAATACAAAAAAGGGCTGGGGATGTGTCCCAGTGGTCGAGTGCCCCTGAGTTCAATCCCTGGTACCACAAAAAAAAAAAAAAAAAAAAAAAAAAAAAAAAAGAAAAAAGAAAAAGAAACATTCTTGCTGATACTTGGTGACAATGACAATTACAGCAAGTATTCTCTCTGGATTGTTTGTTGTTTGCCTATGTATGTTTTTACCTACTGGAGTCTTCATCACTCTGAGAGGGTATGTCTTTTCTTTGAAAGTTTTGTACCCTTGTTGTGGAGAAGAAATAAGAATTGATAGGAAACTTGATTCTAAGAAAAGTGGTATAATTCCAAGTACATTGTGTGTGTGGAGGTGGGGAAGAGGTGTCTTTTCAGATGAATGGAAAGTACTGCTACTGTCTGAATCTCATTTTTTCCTTTGGCTTACAACAAATATTTGTCTTTCAAGTCTCCACCATTATAATACTCTGATTTAATAAACCACTCATGGATTAGAAATATTGGACCATGCCTACACACTCTAGGGATGGACAACTCAGAATTTAATAATCTTTACCACATTCCAGGTGCCCTCAAAGCCAAACTGAAGGCAGAGTTATGTTTTCTGTTATTCCTTTATTCTTCTTTTACTTTCATGTTGTTCAGACACTTTTCATGGGAAAAGGAAAGATAATAATATAAAATAACTGTTTAAGAGAATTCATGGGACAATTAAGGTCTGTTTAAATCTGGCATTGGTTCATTTCTGGCTCAGGTGGTTTCTACTCACAGCTACTTTTATCTGCACATATTTCAAAGTGAGAAACCATATGTGGATTCACTAGTTGTTTTCAGGCAATAACTTATGTCATCCACTCAGCCTATCATCACAATGACTGAGAAAGAAAAAACAAAGAGATTATTGACTCTTCATTTCACAAATTTAGTTTCTGTATGGAAAATTGTACTGGCTTGTACTACACTATCGATTTCACAAATAAACCAGTACACGATCAAACATTTCAATTTTTCCATTCAAAATTGAGTTTTTTTCATTAGTATCATGGTTATTTAACAAATATTTTAAATTATCTATGGAGGGGGCAGTTTGCTATCAAGGATGCAAAAAAGGAAAGCATGATGTATTGATTCAGCATTATGTACAACATTAATTATCCCTACTCAGTTTTCAATTAGAAATGATACTAAAACATTTACTATGGCCCTTCACATTGAGAAATTTTCAGAAATAGTCCACCTTAGTTGACCAGTTAGCAAATTTACTTCAAGCCCTCAGGGCACTCATATGTCATGATATAAATAATATGGTCCATGTCATAATTTTTTTTTTTTTACTTAAATGAGCTGGTAAAATTTCTAGTCAAAGAACAATTACCTGCTACATTTCAAGAAACTATGATAAACATACTAATAACTAATGGGAAATATCTTTGTGGGCTAGGAAATTGTCATCTCAGATGTCTTGGTAGATTTAGAAAAGAGCAGGAACAGAAGTGTGAGATAAAAGATAGATATGGCATGAATAATGATATGGGCATGATGATAATTTTGAATAGTATGAAATAGTATTAAAGGGGGATGAAAGAATAAAGAATTTTGACTTTGATCATAATGACAAGAGTTCATTCACTATGGATCAGAAGAGCTTACCAATGTTTATTGAAAATAGATTATGAAAGAAAAATATTGTATAGTATTTTGATGATACTTCATGATACTATCAGTGTAGCCATTAAAATTGAGAGACAAGGAATAGAAACTGTTCTAATGTGCAAAAATGACTGTGGGCTGTGAAATCTCACAAATTCTCACCCCAAAAGGAGCAGAGAGCTTGTATTCATAAATTTCTTCTATGACTCCATACCTTATAGAAAGTAGCTGAGAGTTTGAGTTGAATTCTCTCAATTCAAATACCTTATATTTAAAACCACAAAGTACACAATGTATTATATTGGTGGCAGGTGGAGTTTTGCCAGTGAGACAGTTTTTAAGAATGAAGGGAGGAGAGATGCATTTAATTTAAAATATGTGGCAAGCTTCATGTTTTACTCTGTTTCCTGTTACTATAACAGAATACCTGAGACTGGATAATTTATAAAAAATAAAAAGCATATTTAGTTCATGGATCTGGAGGAAGAAGTCCAAAATCAGGCAGCAGTTCCATGCCATGTCAAAACACAACAGAAAAGCAGAACAGCAAGTGAATGCATGTGGAAGAGAAAAACAAGAGTGTCAGCCTTGCTTTATAATCTCTTCTCCTCCTTCTCTCCCTCTTGCTAACTAATCAAGTCCCATTAAAATTTCATTTAAAATGTCGTTACTGCATTCATGAGGGCAGTGCCCCATGGATTAATCATCTCTTAAAAGTCCCACTACCTTTCAATACTGCTGCATTGAAGACTAGTTTTCCAACACATGAATTCTTGGGAATATATTCAAACCATAGTACCTTGTAACAGGCATTTGACATGCAATACCTCATTTACTACAGATTAAAAATATATGAGCTAGTGGTTCAATTGTTCATTGTCTCCATCAAAAATCAGTGAAGGAAACAGAAGCCACCCTAGGTAATACCACAGAAAGAATTTAGTACAGGCTATTGGTACATAGGTGTTGGCTTGATGAATGAGAGAAAAGAGAGAGAGAGAGAGAGAGAGAGAGAGAGAGAGAACATGGAATTGATTTAGGAAACAGCTGCTATGCCTAAGGCTGAAGAAAAAAAGGAAAACTGTTATAAATATATCAGAACATAGAAGCTCAAATGATGGGTGCTGGGAAGGGGGGAATTAGACTTCTCAGCAGCAGTCCCTGACTGTCTGCTGCTGCTACCTCTGGAGGGACCATGAATGCCTCTCTCTGTGAGTACCAACAGGAGCTAAAAATTGAGGCCAACTGTTGCTTCTGGAAGAAGAGTCAGTGCTGGGAAGAGTCAATGAGAATTGCATGCAAAATGCAAGAAGGAAGCCTAACCCTCCCCCAACCCCTTCTGAATAACCTAACAAGAAGCCAGCTGGCACTGGAGAAATGTAATTGGCCGAGTCCCAGCTCTAGCCATACAAAGCAGAACATAGAGGGTTGAATTAAAGCTGAGAGACATAGCATATTAACCAGCACAAGTATTCTACTCATAAAGTGTGTGACACTTAGAAACACCCCGAGGGTCATATAATCAATACATGGCACAGTCAGAATTGAAATTCCAGGTTGCCTCACACAGCCCACCCCTTCTATGCTTCATTCCCTTATAACAGTTTGCCTTGTTGTTTGGGGGAAATGTCTCATTGAAATGCTATTGTTACAGGGCTTCTGGAGCTGATCCCAGGCCCCCCATGAGGGTATCCAGCACCATCAGCTATCTGAGACACCAGAAGTGTCTGGATACCTACCTTCTGACACTGGGGTCTGCAAAGCTTTTTGAAACTTCCCTTGGAATAGAGACCAATTAACATGGGCTCTGAGCCTGGGTCAAAGACAGATTTACTCACCTCCTCTGGGATTCATCTTCCACATCTGGAGTGGGAGTTTTTCACAAAAACACTTCACATACCATATAAAATGGTCCTAAATACCATATATAAAAATTATTCTTTAGAATGATGTCCTACTTCTAAGGAAGTGTCCTAGCCAGATTACAACTATAACACCAGAAGCATAGGCTGGTGTTCTTTAATTCTGCTTGTGTAAATCCCCAAACCCAGCTAAATGCAATTTGCCAAGGGTTTTAAAATATAAGAGCAGACAACTTGAAACACCCTCATTGAAGAAATGTTAATGAGAGGCCTTGGCAAGTAAGAATCATTCTTAAAAATTTCCCACTCTCAAGGATTCTTTTCTTTCTAAGTGCTGTTCTCAAATAGAAAATGGAAAATTCATGGTATCCGAAAAGCCAGATTTCTGACTTTATTTCCCTTATTATGGTAACTCTAAGAGAAATAGCAAGTGATTTAACAATTGCCCATTTATAAATGTGAGTGTTCAAAAGAAAACACAGAGTTAGGATTTCAAGTCAGAGGGAAAATTTTCATAAGCAATAACATTAGTCAAAATGTGTTTGCCTTCACAGTTGGTGGAAATGTGTGTGGTAGAACATTTGAGACAAGAACATGTATTCAAGCCACATACATTGCACATTTTCAGTCAAAAGAAAAAACAGCTATAAATCAGATTGAATATTTACTGTTTCAATGTCACTAGAAAGTAATTTCTCAGAAGTTATCCCAGTTGCTGCAGAACAGAATTTTTGTTAACATTTTACTTGTTATTAGAGTCAATATCTTGATTTGTTCCAAGGAATAATATTTACTCCAGGAAAATGCTTCTTCTCGTCATTTTTCCAAAACCTCTAAGTACCAAAAGCTCTTTTAGAAGCTGTTTTCTTTTGGGATTCTCACTGAGACACCTACTCATTGGAGGAAACCTACTGCAACACCAAAAACAAATAAAGTCAATTAGGAAACACTGCGGCTGAATGACTGTTCTGAACATCTAGAAGCTGGGGGTTTGAGTAGTAGAACTTGTGTGAGGCCAGAAATAAAGATACCTTTCTTTACAACACATCATTGGTCTGATTGATCATGTGGTCCAAGTGCCCATCCTTGAAATTCCATGAGCCACCTGGATCTCTATACCCTTTTCATTTTAACCATCCAGGGAGTATAGTATGGATGTGTTAAGTATTATTTACAATGTACTACAAAGATGCCACCAAGAAATAGATTCTGTGTATAAACTACTGAAAGTAAGTGTGTCAATGCAAGTGGTTTAAAAACTGTTTCATTTCAAATTGTTTTCTTTCTCCATCTTTCTAAAAATTTTGTTTGGCTTTAGCTATGGACAAGTTTCCTCTGGTACTAGCGGTATTTCAAAGCTATCATTAATATTTTACAGTATTACCTCACTAATATATTTGTTTTGGGTGGCTTATAATTGCACCTCATGTTGCTTATTGGGAAAAAAATCAAAATGATTTTTCTGGGCTGGCAGTATAGTTCAGAGTCAGAGTGTTTGCCTAGCATGCACAAAGACCCCTGCATTTGATCCCCA
This sequence comes from Tamias sibiricus, assembly GCA_025594165.1. Taxonomy (NCBI): domain Eukaryota; kingdom Metazoa; phylum Chordata; class Mammalia; order Rodentia; family Sciuridae; genus Tamias; species Tamias sibiricus. The sequence goes on from CM046657.1 coordinate 137,026,838, forward strand.
GCACCACAAAAACAAAAACAAAACCAAAATTAACCTACGGATAGTAGCTACATAGCCCAAATTACATCAAGGTAGGTCTCATGATGAGATGAATGGAAGGAAGAGCTTTTATCTGGATCTTGAAAACTCAAGAAAAACAGATGTTTAGAAAAGCACGAAAAGATGAAAAAAATTATTAAGCTGATGTCCTATATAGAAAGACATTCTTTTGTTAAAAACAGGATTTATAACCTCACTATATTAATTACCAAGGTCTGAAATGAATTTGGTCTTATTTTCATCTTTGTATGGCTGGAATTAATTTTTTAAAGAATATTCATACACATACAAAGCAAGTGCTTGTATGTACATATGCCCTTGCATGCATACAAGTAAACACACACACACACACACACACACACACACACACACACACACACACACAAACACACATATTGAATAACCTCCAGTTATTTAGTTATCTTTATAAAACAAATACATCTCAGTTTTCAGAGGAGTTGACGTGGCTCTGGCCTCTTACAATGCCAGAATTTCAATGTGCGAAAGTGTGCCAAGAAAAAGCTAAATGCACACAGGCACAAATACACACACACACACACACACACACACACACACACACCCTCCTACATTTGAGGTCATGGTTACCTTTTGATCAGAGGTTTTGCAAAATAGCCAAAGCTCTGAAAGAAACCATGAAGTTTGAGAAACATTTGTAGGTTCTGACAAGCTTCCAAGCTTCCTGGTGGGAATACTTTGTGTTCTTTTCCATCCTGCTGGAGGAGAGCAGTGGTTTATGGACAAGCTCCTAGGCAATTAGAATTCCATAATTCAAATTAATAACCTCATAAAACACTGCAGATTATGGACTTGGTTTTCTTAACCTATAACCAAAGTACTATTCTGATAGCAATTTTGAAGTTATTTGGAATTCATCCCAGACTTGCTAAAAATAATTTTTTTAAATGCTAAAGACATTTGAAATACAAAAAAGATTTCATATAATGAAGAGGGTTTTTTTTTTTTAAATCACAATTAGATTTTCAGATTACTAGGACATGGAAAATATTTGCTTTCGCTGGTTTTGCTTTACTGGGAAGTAGATTTTAAGGTCATGTTTTTCTCACGCTGACCTTTTCTAAGTAGGAAAGGGGAAATGGCAGGAGGAGGGAGGAACGCAACTTCATTTTATCATGTTCCTGTTATGCTTCATCACATTGTCTAGTGAAATGAATGAATAAATTAGATTTTTGGTTTCATGCGCTGGATTATATGTTTTATATATTTCCCCACTTTTAATTTAGTAGGACAGTCCTTTCCATTAGAAGATGGGCCTCATTAAAAGAAATGTTATTATGGAACTATGCGCATTAGATTTAATTTTCACTCAATTTAAAAAGAATACTTGGGAGAGCAGTGCATTGAAGCACAAGGAAATGATTAGTTGGGGTACCTTTTAAAGAGAAGAGCCAAATGTGTGAGAAGTTGTGCCTCTGGGGCGAATAAAACAATCAAATAGTCAGAAATGAGGTTGCAGGCTTTGCATAAATGACCAGACCACTCTATTTTCAGACCTCCTGCCTTTCTTTAATGACCATTTCTCTTTCTCTTATGGTAACTGATAAAGAATGACCAGGGATAGAAAGATGGGGAGGGTTTTGTTCCAAATAGGACAAGACCCCTGAAACATGCCCTTAAGGATTTCATATATTTTCTCATTAAAAAAAAAAAAAAAGTTAAGTTAGCTACTGAGATAAAGGATTCCATTCCAGCAGACCTCTTTACTTAGCCCAAAGTCCAAATTCCATTCCAGCAGACATCTTTACTGCCATAGTGAGCCTCAGAAGGACCCAGCCAGAATGCTTATGAAAACACAGATTGACGACCCATCTGAGATTTTTTGGAGAGAGTAGGTCTGGCAGTGGGGCCCCAAATTTTGTTTTTTAGACAAGTTCCCAAGTAATGTTGATGCTGCAGATCCTGGCATGACCACTTTGAGAACTGTTGACCTAGAATGTTCTATGAGAACTGCTATAGTTTGGATTGAGGGTATCTGCATTAGCCCACTTAATGCAGGACTGTTCAGAGGTGAAATAAAGGGGCTGTGAAAGCTGAAACTTAATCAGTCCATCCTAGTTTGATCAGACTGATGGGTCACTTGAGGCATGTCCTGGAAGGGTTAACTTTCCTGTGGTCCCTTCTCCACTTCCCTTTCTCCGGTTCCTGGCTGCCATGAATGTAGCAGCAGTCCTCTACCATGTCCTTCTGCAATGATGTGCTGCTTCACCTTGGGTCTAGAACAGTGGAGTTGGACCATCATAGTCAAGTTTTGGAATTGTGGACCCAAATTAACTTTTCTTCCTCTAAGTCGCTCTGGTCAGGTATTTGGTCACAGTGATGAAAAGTTGACTAACATAAGGTCCAAACTGTGCCAAACAGATTAAAAGTACATCTACATACAAAAATGGATAAAGTAGGTTTTTCTTATAAATTAGGTATGTCCTCGCATCTGAAGACTGCAGTTATAAATGGTCAGCTAATTCTCAATTGCAGAATTGTATTTAGTTACATCACTCTCATTTCTCTTAACATCTCATTTTGGAAATATTTTCAGGTTGGTAGTGGGATTTCCATTCTCAGATGGCATATTGATGGTGAGGTTATTGATAGAAACAGTAAGAGAAGAATGCCACAGAGAGATGATAATTGTCTGCATTCTAACTAGTATAGTTGGGGTTAACAGGATTCCTGGCTACACCCAAAAGTAACAAACTAACTCTGGATATCTTGAATAAAAAAGGACTTTGCTGTTAGGTCCTGGTGGTCCTCCCAGATGTGAGTGAAAGGATACAGTTTGAGAAAAACTAGCACCAAAAACAGCCTAGGCTCTTGGTTTCCGGCAATAATTTTTTGGGTGAAAGAGTTAGAATGTTGTCAGTATTTTCTTAACTTTGGTTAAGAGGCAAATTCCAGAGAGAGAGAGAGAGAGAGAGAGAGAGAGAGAGAGAGAGAGAGAGAGGGAGGGAGAATCTAATTAGCTCAGCTTTGTTGAAGTGCTTACCTCTTCAGAAGGAAGAAAGAATAGCTTGATATATAATTCTATTGAACTGCTAGTGCTGGGGGGGAAATTATCCATCAAAGACTAGAGTGTTTGTATACAAAAGATGAAGAATAGGCCCTTGAGCAGTCAAACTTGTCCACAGCACTGTCTGTGAACCTTCTGCCGTATAGACCAGCTATTTTCCAAAGGCCAACTCAAAGTGCTGTGGATGGCCAGTGGGAAAGAGCCTCACTAGACACTCCCTTTTAGAAAGGTTAACTAAAGTAATGGGTCCTAACTTAGTCCCTCCAAAGTAGAAATGGGACTCATTCAGTATTTTTGAAACCTAACCAAAATTATGCTTTTGCTTTCAGAATTGGAATGTCACATTTCTTATATGGGTACAAATATGTATCTACTCACCACAAACACTTTTTAAAAAAGAAATTATGTTAAACTGAAATGTAGTTATAGCAATCTAAATTTGAAATCTGTAAAACGAAGTAATTAGATGGTCTGGGAAGATGATTTTGAAAATGTGGGCTATGTGCTTCTGTATTGGCAACAGGGCAGAAACAACACAACACGGCTTTGGACCAATGGTTACCAGTGGTAAAGTTATCTGTTATGAATTGTGTGCACCCAAAATTTATATGTTGAAGTCTTGATTTACAGTACCTCAGAATTGGACTATATTTGGAAATAGGGCCTCTAAAGAGGTGAGTAAGCTACAATGAGGCCATGAGGGTGGACCCTAATCCAATTCATCTGGCACCTATGAGAAGAAGAAATTTGGACACACAGCATTCTCTGGAATGCTTGCAGAGAAAAAAGGTCATGTGATACACAGTGGGGAGACAAGACACCTACCAACCACAGACAGAGGCCTCAGAAGAAACCACACATACCTTGGACTTGGCCTCCAGAACTGAGAGAAAATACACTTCTGTTGTTTTAGTTATCCAGACTCTGGGATTTTGTTAGGGCAGCCCTAACTAACTAATACACCATCTCAGGAAGATGGCTGCCCCTTGTATTGATGCCAGAGAAAAAACTCCTGGAATCTATTTTTGTAGATCATTATAAAGTTTTATCAAAATTCTCTACTTATTGACTGTAATGTCTCTAAATTTATTTAAATACATTCTCTCTTTTGAGTGGTTGTCAGATTCCTAATACATAAAATGAAGTGCTTAAAGTAACAATTCCCCCTTTATCTGGAATAAAGAGTCCTCATGCTTTTAGCTAGTTCTCACAGAACATATTTCACATTACTCCAATCATGAATTTTGTGCCCTGTAGACTTTTCTCAAGATCCCTCAAGACAGTCTTCCCAGTGGTCTGGTCTATTGCTGATCATTTAAATAGGCCCAAACTGCCCTTCTGTCACTTGGCAGAAAGATGTGAAAAGCCTCTGAGTGGTGGCAGCCCCTGCTGCTGTTGATTCTGAACTTTCCACAGGCATTCATTTTTGTAGATACATTTTCCTGATAATTCCTAATTTAATGTTGATTATAGGCTTCATTTTTTGGTTAACTCTTTAGCCTCAGGCTCTTCATAATTTAATGTGACCCTTGAATCCATATCTATTTTACTAATTGCCGACTTCTGTTAGCCCCAAATTTTTCAAGCTTATGTCAGTTGAGAGCACAAGTAACTGTAGGAAGCACCCCCTCCTCCTGTCATTATTGGCATTCCTAGTCTCTCAATACTCTGCTACTTTCTCACCTCCAGGCTTTACATCCATGAACACAGCTGCCTATAAAGGGCATCTTGGTATGGACAAGTGACTAATTTACTAATTTGAATCTTTAGATCTGTATTATTTCATCCTAGGTTTCTTCCCAAGTGACATTTTAAAAATGCATCTTTTGTTGAATAATCACTGAACTAAATACTTTACATTCATGACCTAATTTAATCCCCCAAAATAACCTCCAATAGGTGTGTGTTAGTTAACTTTCCATCACTTAAAAAAAAAAAAAAAAAAAAAAAAAAAAAAACCAGATAATCAATTTAACAAGTGCAAAGTTTATTTTGGCTCTCAGTTTTGGAGGTTTTGGTAATCAGTCAGTCAGTGCCATTCCTTTTGGATCTGTGGTTAGGTAGTCCATTATGGTAGAAGTATATGGCAGAGGTAGCCTGCTCATCTCCTGTGCAGAAAGAAAAGAGAAAGAGACTAGGGTACACAATCCCCTTTGAGGGCATGTCCCTAATATCCTGAAGACCTTCTACCAGATACCACTTCTTTAAGGTTCTACCACTTCCCAATAGTGCAATGGGTTAGGGACAAAGCCTTTAATACATGGGCCTTTGGGGGACACTTAATCAACCATAGCATAGTGATTACATCATTCCTATCAGAGATATGAGGAAATAGATGCTCAGATAGGTTTAGCAACTTAGCCAACTCATTCATTTAGTAATCACTGAATTATCATTTCCTGCAAAACTGTATCTGACATTTAGTCTTTGAGCAAAGCTGGACTTCATCCACAACGTTGTTTTTTCATTCATTAACTTTTGACTTCTAACTTTCATTTAAAACTAATATTGATTTTTCTAAATGTCAACATCTCATTTGAAAACCACGGATCACAGGGGAGACTGACTCAGAGTGTACTGTGGTTAGCTCAGTGGAAATCCATGGAAAACACACATTTCACAGATGGCTAAATAATGCCAAACTCCTCAGGTTTTTCTGTGACATAGCCTTAAAATAAGGGAAATATGTCCTGAGTGTTCTGGATGACTCACTGAAGACAATAGCCCTCATATTTTATCTTAATGATTCTTTCAAATTTTGTGTTCTGCTTAATAATATATTTGTGCTTGGTTTAGTATAAATTATTTATATGTTTAAATGCCATTGCTTACAACTTGGAGAAGTTGTTTTCTGTACTTCTTTGTTGTTGGATAAGATACTATTGCACCAAATTTATGAATTTTAAAAATAAAATGAACTGAAATAAGGAAGTTTATCTGCCTGGGAAATTCATCCTGTCAATACATACACACATACACACACATATATATGTCCATATATAGAGAGATATTTATATATATCCATATAATCATATCTTTTCATATATGGGGTGAACAAGAGAGAGAGGAAACCAGTTCACTATTCTTCTCAGTTATTTATGAGTTCTGTTGTAATAATCACTGAATAAAAATGCCAAGAATGTCAGCAAAGAGAAAGTTCAAAATAGTGTATACACATACTTTTTTGGTTGGAAATTTTACAAATTATTTTCGGATTTGAGTCATGTGATGGGACTGAAAGTTCTCTGATCAATAGGACCCCCCCCTTTTTTTTTTATACTGTTACTAGCATATACTCATCAAAGGGCCATTTTCAGTGAAAAATGGTGAATGATGGTGTTATTATCTTTTAACAAAGACATTGTAAACATCATTACTTTTGAGTTGAAAATACTCAAATATCTCATCATCCCCACAAGCAATTCCTCAATTTCAACTCTCAGCATTCATCTCAATTGCAAAGATCTTGTCATTTGCAGTAACAACCTTAAGAGTTTCTTCTTGCAATTATTAATTGACATTATTTAGCCACTAAAAAGTATATGCTGACTATGCCAAGTTTGTTAAGCATTCCTTTATCAGTCAGGACAAAAAGGTGTGAACTCATCTTATCCAAAGACTGACCCCTTGTTAGATGTCTGAATTATCATCTCCTCAGAGGAAAATAATCATGGAAGCAGTGTCCCACTGCACATCTGGGTTGCAATGTTCCATATTGAACTAGAATTCATCTGTGCAGTAGGTTTTCAAAGTCACTTCTTATTGTCTAAAAAAAAAGTTATTCAACTAACTAGACTTTTTAAAGTAAAAATTTCCATTTTTGCCACCCCACTGAACACACGGAGGAAACCAGGAGGCATACTGTTCTAAGTGAGTATTCCTGGTAAATGATGCAATGGCTGCTGGGTCATTCAGAATGAGCAATGTCCTTGACACAGGTTACCACTCCCCAAATTTGATATGGGCACCTTTTTTCAGCTTGGCTGACTCTTTTTGATCCAAAATAGATTTATCCACGCCTATAAGCATGGGCTCTATCAAATATTTTCCTGTTACATGAGCTTTATCTTTTAAACTATTTTTGAAAATGACCTTGAAGTTAACTTTGAAAGATATTTTATTTGGCTATTTGTATTTTTATTGAATTTCTTCTAGAAAAGTCTTCTATTTTTTTCCTTTGAAAAAATTCTAATAATTATTTTTCAAACTGTACTAATTAAGTTTTAAATGCTGGTATAAAAAGAAACTATTTTGTCTCAAGATTTTCTAGTAAAATATATTTTAGGTTTTATGTTTGTTATTTCTTCATAGCAAAGACGCATACCATATTTTGCTGATGATATTCGTATTGCAGCTTTTTAATTTTATCAAATGTCATACTGTGGCTCTCTGGAATATATTTTCTGAGACAACTCTCAATTCCTTCAGATTTTTTCAATTTTTAATTTATAATCTTGTATAAATTCACAGGTTTCAAAGTCTCTAATTCTTTACGATTTAAGCTAATATTTCATCTGTTCGTCTCAAAATATAATTAGAAAAATAAACCAAGGATGATGCTATAAAATTAACATTTTTGGTATTTTTGTGATATTTGTGGTGAAAATTATAACTACAGGTTATTGTGTTCATGCAAATCTGTTTGTATCATGGGTTGAAATATTTATGTCCTTCTTGACTGTTGTGACCTTTCCTAGTTAATAAGGGGTGTCCACATTACCTGGAGAAGCAAGGCATTTTTAATAGTGACATTCAAAAAGCCTCTCAGTATTGAGTTTTTTTTTTTTTTTTTTTTTTTTTTTTTTTTTACTTCCAGAGCAGGATTTTATAATCAAAAAGGGTAGAAATGATGGAATCAAGTGTCCTGTCCAATCCATGTCATTGGAATAAGGAAAAGAGTCAGATCCAAGGATTTCTACTTGTACATGACCTACTTGTGACTACACTGGACATAAATATGAGATGTCAAAGATGGGAAAGGTTCAACCCTCAGGGAATCATCTGAACAGATTTTTGAATCTGTCAGCATTGGGAAACTCAGCAATGCTCAGTTCCATGAAGCTGTGTATAAGGTTCAAAAAATTCCTGTGGGTCATCTGACATGCTTTGAGGAAGTCATCTGTTTTCTATGTAGCTGCTAACCTCTCATTAATGGATCATCCAGCAGAGGGCAGCTTACTTACTCCAAAGCTTTGCTGAGCCCAGATCAATTTGTCCCTGAATTTCAGCACTTCTGTGTTTTTTTAGCATAGGTATAATTTATAAGACCCTTGAAAACAGAGGATGAGGGTCTTTAATAACTAAAGAAACAGATGAATATAACAGCTAAAGTGCATGGTCATGAAATTCATCCTCAGTAAATAAAATATTTTCTTGAGTATATAGTTGTGTCGGGAAGAACCAGTGACTGTGTATTCAAAGCAAAACAGTGTTTTATGGGCCAACACACTAATCTATAAAATAAAAGGAAAGATTAAATGAGTTGACAATGAGAATTATGTTCAGTTTTCCATGTTGTAACTTACTTGGACAGAAAAAAATTAGCCTTGAGGGCCAATGACATGAGCAAAGTCTGGTCTTGTCACAGCAGCATTCCCTGTTCATGATGTAAATGGCATGCTGGGTTTCTAATTATCTCAGAAATGCTAGTTTTTTCATTCAGCACACTTAAACACTCCATTATTTGGACTTTCATGGAAAAGCAAAAGATAACTGACATGTACATTCTGCTAATTCTTGTGCATATATGCAAAAACTTGCAAAGACACAGCAACAAGACCAAAATGACACTTCCCCAGTTTTGCAATAAAATTAATGCTGTGAGTTTGTACACCATGTTTCTTTTATGCATTAGGTAACTAGAGTACACCCCCAAGTTAGACAGTCCCCAAAGTAAGAGTGGTCATTCATGGAGAATACCTAAAGGTTAAATTTCAGTTATTTTTTAGTCAGTTTCCTGAGCAAAAGTACAGATGTCTGAGAAGTTATTTACCAAGTCAAATTCTAAAAATAGTGAAAATAAATCTTATTTGGAAATGGATCTTGTTGGGGGAAGGCTAATGACTAAGAATGGAAAAACAAATAGGTCACATGATTTTTCCAGTCCATAAGTTTTAACATCAGCTTTCTTGTTTATGAATCCTGGTATCCATTCCTTATTTTATTTATTTAGTTTCCTACATATATTAATTCTATTAATATTATCCTATTAAAACACAATCTCCACCAGAGGCTTCTTGGATACCTTGACTAAAAATAGTTATTCCCTCTTTTTTTTCTTTTATAAGATGTAATTTGGTATTTTTCACATGGCAGGTTATTTTATAATTCATGTTTTACTTTTTCTGTGTATGGCTCAGTTTTTATAAACAGAGTGAAAGGACTTGTGCACAGAAATGAGTTACCTATGTTTTATCCTATAGACATGGGGGACATGAAACATTTTCTGTAAAGGTCTGATAATAATTTTTTGCAGGGAGACACATGTAACCTTTGTCTCAAAATTCTACTTTTTACAACCATTTAAAAATGTGAAAAGCATTCTTAGCTGGGAAAACATGTAAAAATGAGTTGTGGAACAGCTCTGACCCATGGATGAAGCTTTTCAATCCCTGCTTAACAGTACAGAGCAGCACATATAATAGAAAATAAACACATTTGTGCAAAGACTGAGGAATATAAATTGGGTATTCCTTGTCTGTACTGCTTAAGGTCAGAAGGATTTTGGATTTGGGATTTTTGGGTGTTTGGAATAATTGCAAGTAAATAAAGATGTCTTGGGGACAAGACCTAAGTCAAAGTATGATGTTTCTTTATGTTTCACTACACCTTATACACACAGCCTGGAGAAATTTTATACAATATTTTTAATGTTCCTGTGTTTTGATTGTGACCTGTCACATGAGATCAGGTATGAAATTTTTTACTTGTGGTGTCAAGTGAAAAAAGAGTTTGAAAAGTTTCAAATTTTGGAACAGTATGATTTTCAGGTTTTTGGATTAAGAATACTCAATCTTTAAAATTAATAATATTATTAATAATAATAAACTATTAATTAACATACTGGAGTATTCAACAATAGTTCTGCTCTGATCTGCATGTGTAAAATTAACAAAATATTTGCACCTGCATTAAATAAATTTACCAGGTCATCTGTTTTCCCACAGAAGCTGTTTAGTCATAAAACAAGTAGAATTAAGGCTTTTTTAAATACTCAAATTTATTTAATTGTTGTTCTCCGCCTGGATTATGTGATAATGGATATTTAAAAAACCATAGTCAAGGTGCATAAAGTCCAATACAGTAGAAAAATTAAAAAACGAAACAGAGTATTTTAAAAGAACAAGCCATACACTCTGAGTTTTTGAATTATGAATGCATCACTAAATATTTATTGAGTCATTTTTCCCATGGGAAGGGAGTAGTGTGAATGCTCCTGCTAGCATGTAGAAAGATGAAGGAGTAATCATTCCTACCCTAATAATGAGACAGTACCACATAGTCTAAGCAATCATAACTGTTTTTGAACCCTTCAGAGACTTGAGGTAATAATACATCAAAGGCAGCTGAATTCAGAAGAGGAATACATTCGTCTTAGGAGGGTGAGAAGCATGACATGTTTCACCTTTGGAAGAACAGAGGAGGAGGAGGTGGTTGTTGTAGAAACAGGTGAGAATAAATCACATAAAATGTTTATGACCGTTTAAAGACCAAATGTGGGCTAGTGCACCATTTAGAATACAGGGAGCTCCAAACTTAGATTTACTCAAAATCTCTACTTCAAGGGCTTCTACCAAGTACTTTCTAGAAATATTAGAGGCAAAGGCAGAAACTGATCAGAAAACCCTCTGTGGTTTCAGTGTCCAGAAAGTGATTGTTTGCATGAGACTAGAGGTATCTTCCAGAATTGTCATCTTATATGTGTCTTGTAGTGTCTTAGACATGTTATCTTATTTCTGAGAAAGGGTTGAATACTTGGGTCCCAGGACCATCATGGGAAGAGCACAAACAAAACATTTCTACATTCAGGGAGGAGTAGAAAGCCTACTTCTCACCCTCAGAAATTAAAAGATCTTCTGCTTCCAAAACAGGAGCCAGAAGTCCTCTTTGGGTCAATGGTACTGCAATAATACAAAGCTATCTTCTGATGCCAAGAGAAGGAATGACAACTCGTCCTGCCCTAAAACCTTCAGAAATATATAAGGCAAAATTTTGTTTCCTTGGGGATTAAGGGGTAAGGAAACATAGAAAGTCCACACTCACCTAGCTGTGTTGTGAGCCAACTACTGACTACAGGCAGTGAAGAGGTCCACTCATGGGTATAGAATAAGAGAAGAGGTAAGCTGACAACAGCATGTGGGACTGTTCCACCAAGAAAATTGTTTTTGCAGTTTCATGGTTTACAAATATCTTTATAGTCTTAAAGGATTATAAAATAAAAACAGAAGATTATGAGACAGATACCATACATAGCCAAAAAAAAAAAAAAGTGAAATTATTTCCATTGTACAGAAGTTTGCTAATATTCAGAGAAGACCTGCTACATAATTGTGAAAAAGTATCTAAAAATAAGGGTTAAGCAACAGGAAGATAGTGAACAACCCAGGTGCAGACCAGGTCCCACATGAATACTAGGATATGGGGCAAACCCTGAAAGAATTAGAAGTTCACCAAGGGTAATGTTGGCCACACAAAAACTCATGCCTTGCTTACCTAGCCCAACTACTAGATACTCATAACTGCTTCACATTAGCAGGTTCATAGAAGAGGCATGTCCACTAATAGGAATGAACACTATTTATCTCAGAGTTCATTTTTTCTTCAATGTACAATTTCCATAATTAAGTTTTTTAAAAACATAAGGTGCAAAAAATAGCAAGGAAAACAACCTATTTTCAAGCAAGAATGTCAAAAGAATGAGAACTGAAAATAACCCATGTTAGAATGATCAGAAAGTAATATCTTGTTAAAACAATGGAGAACATGAACAAATCTGGGAAAAACATGAAATCAGAATCTCCCTTGGTGCCTCTAGAATGAACACAGCCCTGATAATACCTGCATTTTAGCCCAGTGAGACCTATTTTGGACTTCTGACCTTCAGACCACGAGATAATAATGTTGTAAACAACTAAGTTTGTGGTACATTGCAACAGCTAGAGGAAATGAATATAAAACACAGATATAAAGTCTTTTCAAATGTTAGCAAATAAAATTTAGTAATGTAAAAGAAAGCTACCATATAATAACGAAGTATAATTTATTCTAGGAAGACCATGTTGGTTCAACATTCAGTAATTGATGAACATCATTCATCTTACAGGGGCTGAAATAGAAAATAAGACTGCATATGATCATATATTAGATGTTGTGTGAAGGTTGATTTTATTTGTCAACTTGACTATGCCATAGTACACAGAATGTATGTTTTAGATGAGATTAATGTGTAAATCAGTAGACTTTGAATAAAGCAGGATGACCTCCATAATGCATGTGGGTTGCATCCAATCAGTTGAAGTTCTTCAAAGAAAAACACTGACTTCTCCCGAAGAAGAGAGAATTCTGCCAGCAGACTGTCTTCAGGGTTAAGCTACAACATCAGCTCTCTTCTGGGTTTCAGCCTGTGGGCCTACCATATCTTAGAGTTCTTAACCAATGTAATCAGATAAGAAAAAAAATGGCATTAATATTGGAAAGAAGAAAAAAAAAAACTATTTATTCACATAACACAATTCTCTGTAGAGAAAAATCCCCCAAACCTACAATTAATTAAAAGAATTAAATAGAATGTTTAGCAACATTACAAAGTATGAGATCAGTACACAATATTCAAATGTATTTCTATACAATAGAAACAAACTATTGGAAATTAACATGAAATTTACCTATAAAATGTCATCAAATTGACACTACATGCACTAAAGCATTAAATTTATATACACGGACATATCTATATGCAAAAATGTAAAACATTGATATGGGAAATTAAAGTGAAACTAAGAAACTGGGCAATATATTGTGATAACTGACTGAAAATCTTCATTTTGTAATCAATTTCCCCCTAATTGATCAATGCAATTCCAACCTAGCAGGCTTTTTAGTAGAAATTAACAAGATATTTATAAATTTATACGAAGAAGAAAAAGATAGAGCAAATGAACTCTTCTGAACAACTTACACTACCCAATTTCAAAATCTTAACAAAAGTTGTTGTGATCAAGACAAATGGCATTTGTTGAGGAAAATGCTTAGATCAATGGAGTAGATCAAACAGTCTAGTAGGAAAGCTACATAAATATGGTGAATTAATTTTTTATAAAGCTGTCAAAGTGATTAAATATAGAAAGGGTAGCTGTTTCATTACACTCTGCTGTAAAAATGAAACACCCCGATGCAAACAATGAACCTTAACCTACACATTACCAATATTCAAAAATCAATTCAAAATGGATCATGGGCCAAAGGTAAAGCTGAAAAATAAAAATAAAAATAAAAAAACTGCAGAGCAAAGAATTTTTCTTTTTCTAATTAAAGAATAGAAGTATTTTTTTTATTTACATAAAAACTCTTTCAGTAGTTTAATGTGTTTCTTTTTTTTATATTTTAAGTTGTTATATATGCCAGCAAAATGCATTAAAATTCATATTACACACATAGAGCACATTTTTTACATATCTCTGGTTGTATACAAAGTATATTCACACCATTCATATCTTCATACACCCACTTAGGGTAATGATATCCATCTCATTCTACCATCTTTGTTTTTTAACCCTTTGCCCCCTCCCTTCCCCTCCCTCCCCATTGGTCTTTCTAATGTTCCTCTAATCCTCCTATGCTCCCTGTCCCAACCCCACTGTGAATCAACCTCCTTGTATCAGAGAAAACATTCAGAATTTGGATTTTTGGGATTGACTAACTTCACTTAGCATTATATTCTCCAACTTCATCCATTTACCTGTGAATGCCATGATTTTATTCTATTTTATTGCTGAGTAATATTCCATTGTGTATATATACCACATTTTCTTTATCCAGTCATCTATTGAAGGGCATCTAGGTTGGTTCCACAGTTTAGCTATTGTGAATTGTGCTGCTATAAACATTGATGTGGCTGTGTCCCTGTAGTATGCTGATTTTAAATCCTTTGGGTATAGACCGAGGAGTGGGATAGCTGGGTCAAATGGTGGTTCCATTCCCAGTTTTCCAAGGAATCTCCATGCTTATTTCTAGATTGGCTGTACCATTTTTCAGTCCCACTGTGAAGCATAAATACAGAAGAAAAAAAAAAGAAATTGGAATTCATCAAATTTATAACTGCTACCTTTAAGGGTTAAGGGACAGTTCACAGACTGAGAAAATATTTAGTAAAATATTTACTAACATTTATCTAATAAAAGATATCTATAAGAATATATGAAGAACTCATAATTCAATAATAAGAAACTCAATAAAATAAAATGGAGAAAATACCTGAATGAATATTTCACTATGAAGAGATATGGATGAATAATTAGTACATAAATATATGTTTAATGTCTTTAGGAAAACGCAACTTGAAATCACAGCAAGTCACCATTACATATCTCCTCCAATGGCCAGGGTCAGGTAGATAAGCCCACATACCAGTGTGGATGGGGAATCATTAGAACTCTTATGCATATCTGATGAGAAAATGATACAGATATTTTAGAAAGCATCTGACAATTTCATGTAAACTTAAACATATATTTACTATAGAGCTCAGCAGTCCCACTCCTGTATAAAAGGAATCAAAACATATGTTCACAAAACATACACACAAATAAACAGATGTTTAGAGCAGCTTTGATGTAATACCCCCAAAAGTGGAAACACCCAAATGCCCACTAACTGCCACTCAGTAGTAAGCAGGAATGAACTGCTGAAATGTGTCGCAGTGTGGATGTACCCCAAAGCACTGGGCTAGACAAGAAAGGTCTACATAGGATACGATTCCACTTTGGGGACATTCTGGAGATGGCAAAATTGTAGGAACAGAATTCAGATCAGTAGTTGCCAGGGAATTGAATAGAGTGTTATTATTTATTTATTTACTATTGATTGAACCCAGGAGTGCTTTACCACTGAGCTACATTACCAGTGCTTTGTTGTTGTTTATAATTTTGAAAACAGGTCTCATTAAGTTGCTGACACTTGCCTTGAACTTGGGTTTCTCCTGCCTAAGCCTCCAGAGTCTCTGGGATTTCAGGTGTTTGCTGCCATTGCCTGGCTGGGGTTAGAGGAGTGTTTTGCCCTCAAAGAGCAGGAGGGAACTGTTTGTAGTGATGTACATGTTCTATATGTAGCTCAATTGTGTTGATGGTTATGTGACTGCATACATTTATTAAAAACTCATTGGTGGATGTCAATTACTTCATTGTGGTTTTGTTTTGAAGTTTCTTAATGTTTCACATTACTAAGCATTTTTTTCATGTACTGATTGGTCATTGGATCTTCAGTGGAGAAATTTCTATTCAGATGGTTTTTCCATTTGTAAATTGGGTTGTATGCCTTTTCATTAAGATGTAAGAAATCTTAAATCTTTTAGTATATAAGTTCCCTACTTATGTAATTTACAAGTATTTTCTCCCATTCTTATGAATTGTCAATTCACTTTCTTGATAGTGTTATTAGAAGTAAAGATTTTAGCTTTGACCAGTTAATCTATCTTTTCTAATGTATCTTTCCAAAGTCTAGTTAATTTATCTTTTATTCTATGGTTGCTAGTGCCTATAGTGTTATCTAAGACCCTCAAGTCACAGAGATATATTTCTGTGTTTTTTTTTCCTAAAATTTTGTAGTTTTTATCTTTTAATAATAAAGTCTTTGATCTATTTTGATTAAACTTTCACACATGTGGTAACTAGGGCCCAACTTAATTTGTTTTGCATGTGGAAATATAGATTTCCCATTACCATTTGTTGAAAAGACTACTTTTTTCCATTAAATAACTTTGGTTCCCTTGTCAAAAACTTGCTTGATCATAGATGTATAAGTTTGCTTCAGGATTTTCAGTTTTGTTCTGTGGATTATGTTCATCCTCAGGTCAGTTCTAAAATGTCTTGATTGCTTCAGCTTTGTAGTAAGTTTTGAAACTGGGGAGTGTAGGTCTGGCACATTTGCTCTTTTCAATCTTTTCAAGATTGTTTACCTATTCTGGGACCCTTTGATTTTTAAAGGAATTTTTGGGTTAGCTTGATAATTTCTATGAAGAAGCCCACTGAGATTTTGATAGATTATCTTAAAAATGTAGATCAATTTGAGATTATTGCCATTTTAAATATATTTGATCCATGAACATAGGATAGCCTTTCATATTTAGGTGTTCAATTTCTTCCAATGATGTTTGCAGTTTTCATAATATAGATACTATACTATTTTTGTTAAATTCATACCTAAGTATTTTATGCTTTTGATGCTATTATAAAGTGATTTTCCTTAATTTCTTTTTCTTATTTTTGTTATAAGCATGTAGAAACTAATATTGTGCATATTGATTCTGTATACTGTAATCTTATGAACTTGTATTATTTCTAATGGTTTCTTAGTAGTTTGTACATACACGATCATATTATCTGCAAATAGACATATTTTTAATGTTTTGTTTACTCTTTGGATGATTTTTGTTTTATTTTTATCTTAATTGCCCTGGCCAGAATCTCCAGGGCAATATTGAACAGAAATGATGAGAGAGATGTTCCAAATCTTAGGTGCAAAGCATGCAGTCTGATGTTAACACTGGTTTTTGTTTGTTTGTTTTTATAAATGCCCCTTATCATGTTGTTGCTTTCACGAAGTCATTAAACTTCTTTTAATTGCTCCTGACCAAAATCTCTACTGATTTAAACTTTCTCATGCTTTGAGGCAGATAATGTTAGTTCCTCTGGGAATATTTCACAGCTTTATTCTTATGGCCTCCTCTCCCTAGATAAAATCTCAGGGCTACATCTTCAGAGCTAAGGTCAGGGACAGTGGGCTATTTCTTCTTGGAGTGACACATTGCTTTGCCAGGTACAGGAAGGGATTGACAACCTCTGATTTTCTCAGATAGCCTTTGCATGGTAACTGTTCTAAGCACAAACTGGGACAAAAAGGATCAGGGTCCCACTGTTTTGGTCCTGGAATAGAACCTATAACCTATAAGCAGAAAGAAGGGAGCTCCCAACCTCAGCCTCACTCATCTGAAATTCAGCTTTTGCAACATGTAGGTCGATAAAATGAGAAATGCTGGTGGCCTATCCCTCTCAGGGTGATACTGCAATCCTTGATTGGGAGCCAAGGGGAAAGGAAGTCATGTTGTCTTGGTTGTGACAACCTCCAGTGGAGTTTTCAGCATGCTGATTTTGGAGAAGAAAGGAGAAAGAGGCAGATTGTGGACCAAAGGCCATAGGCTCTTGCTGTTGTTATTAAGTTTCAGTGGAAAGAGTTGCCCATATGGGCTTTGTTCTATTGTTTTGGATACAGCTCCTTGATATTATTTTTAGTTCTCTCAGGATAATTTTGTTGGTTAGTGTTTCCCATTTTCTCTGGGGTCCATTTAAGTAACAACATTTTTATAAAAAACTTACTCATTTAGGTTTTTAAGTTAATATTTATAAAGTCAAGCAAATAATTTTTTTCCTTATTCTAATTTCCTTTTATTTATATTGCTTCTCCATTAACATTTTGTATTTATTCATTTGTACTTTATTCCATTTGTATACTTGCCTGGCTACAAATAGTTTATGCATTTTACCGCATCTCTACCTGACCAGCTTCTTGAGTTTACTTGTTAATCCCATTTTTTTCTGCTCTATTCATTGCATGAATTCATTTTATCTTCATTAAATTCTCCTATTTACTTTTCAAGTTGTATTTAGTTGTTCAACACTTAACTTTTTAACTTGGTTTTATTTATTTAAATTCTTTCTCATGTATCTATACTTACAAGTTTTCCTCTAAGCACTGCTTCAAACCTATCTCTTGTTCTGACATGTTTCAGTGATTCTAATTTCTAGGTATTCTGAAATTTGAAGATTTAAGTTATCATTTTTGAATCAACAATGATTTAATAAAATTGTGGAGTGTCCAAATAGTTTAATTTTCTTTGTATATGTGTGTGCCTGTGTCTTGTTTTTGTTGTTTATGTCTAGTTTTATTGGTCTAAGATAAAAGACTAACAGTCTTGAAATAACTGATGAAAACTGAAAGTGTTTGAAATTCATTGAGATTTGCTTGTGGCCTACTAAATGGTGTTTTCTTTTGTACCATGATCTCCAGAAAAGTTTTAGCACTTGTTTTAGGGGATAGATTCTAACGTATGTCTTTACACCTTTGAAAACATTTTCTTTGAGGTGCTGGGGATCAAATCCAGAGCCTCAAGCATGTAAGGCAAATACCCTACCACTGAGTTACATTCCCAGTCCCAAACTTTTATGTTTGTATTTATTTATTCACACCCCCCAAAACCCCCATGAGGATTGAACTTAGGGGTGCTTTATTATTGAGCTACAACCCTAGCCCTTTTATTATTATTTTAAATTTTGAAACTGGATCTTGCAAAGAGACCCCTCAACTTATGCTGATGTTGGCTTTGATTTTATGATCCTCATCCTCTTACCTCAGCCTTTTGAGTCACTTGGATTACAGGTGTGTACCACCAGCCAACCTATAATACAGTACAAGCTTGTATTTCTTAATGGAGATGCAAACGAACCATCAATATTCTTCTAACATCCTCACTATACCCACCAACTCCAAATTGTTGTTAGGTGTGTTTTGTTTCTCTACTATTTTAAGATTTAAAACATAGCATTTTCTTTTGTAATTATAAGTAGTTTTGGCCTTAGGTCCTTCTCACTGAATTTTCATTATTTCTGGACTCTTTTCCTCTTAATTAGCTAGATTTTGTGTAAAGGATTTTATAAAAAAATATTCTAACTAGTTAATTCCCCAATATATCTCTTGTCTTTTACTTAAAGAATTTGGTTCAATTTAAGACTATTAGGCCACACTGTATTTTTTCAAAAAGTTATAGCCATGTTGGAAAATAATGTTTTGTCCTTGAATATTACCATAGAGAAATTAGAGGCCACCCAGGTTAAAAAACTCTTCCCCTCCTTAGTATAAGATAGCTATCACTATTCTAAAAGTATGGTCATTTCAGCAAGTCTTAATATTCTCTATTCTATACCAGATTTTTCCAGCATACAGTGGCTTTTTTTCTATTACATCTTAGCATTCTTTTTTGTTTTATTCAGTAATTTGTTCATATTTTGTACTCCCTTACTTTCTTTTCAATCCCCTGATGTCAACATTTTCAATTATTTTACTTGGTTTCCTAAAGATTATTTCTATGCCATTGATTTAAATCATTCAATATCCATTTATCATGCACATTTCTAATGATGATAAGTCAAGACACTGCAGGGTATTCTTGAGATATGGCACACATGTTCAATATTGCTCTTTAGTACATTCTATTTGCAAAGAACTTGGTCCATTTTACAGGTGGCCCAGTAACTATGGAAGCCTGCCACCACACTCATCATCAAAGTCTCTGGTAGAGTCATTTGGTATAAATCTGATTTTAAGTAGGTTTGTCATAACTGGGAATAAATGGAGGAAGACAGGATGAATTTCTATGAGATAAATCTAATGATTGCTATGATCCTAAATTAGGGAGTAGTCATTAGCTTTTCTACAATAAAAGCATCATAAAATGCAAGTTAAAGTAAAAGGCTTGGAAATGCATAGGAAATTAAATAAAGGCACAAGAAGGCTTATAATAAGTAAAAAAAAAAAATGTTCAAAGGATTACTCATTTCCAGTATTTGTTACAATGCCAAATAGACAGTGGGTTTTTAGTGTTCTGGGATGCCTTTAAATGAAGTACTAAGAAAGAATACTTGAGTCTCAAGATACAATGTTATAATTAAATATTAACATTAAATATTTAATCAACAAATTTAAAGCTATTTTAAAATAAACATGGCATCAAAAGTCAAAAATTACATGAAATTATGATGTTTAAATGGTTTTAAAGCTATACAATATATGAAAAATAATTCACTTGAAAAACAAAAAGATTGAATAGTATCATTTTGAAAAAAAGTGTAGTAAAGCAACATCAAAGCTGCTTCCCTAGTGTGTATTTATTTTCAATAATATAAAATTTGAGGTGCTAAAATTATGAACTAATTTCATAAGGTAACTAAAAAAGGCTTTGCAACTCAAACACTATGCATAAAGACCATCACAGAAGTTCCTGTTTCCTCATTTTTTCCAAGTCTTTCCATTCTGTATTATTTTCCTTCCCCACCTTCAATCCCTCCAAATTTAAAACTATTTAAAACTATGCTAATAATTTGCACAGTTAGAAAGTAAGATTGAGACCAATAGAGATGCTTAGCTGAGTATCAGGCCAAGGTCTTTCAAATTCAGGGTTTCTTGAGACCCTACAAATGGTTTTACAGAAAATTATTTTCTAAAAACATCTATGTAAACTTAGTGAATAAAGCAAAAGAAAATAATTAATTTTCCAATTGGATCATTAAAAATTTGCAGCATTCCCTGCAGATCCAAAATCAAAGTTTTCTTTTTCTCCCCATGCAGCACAGAGCAGCCATGTAAGACAGGCAGGGTAAATAGGAAGTCAGAACCCCTAAGGAGAACAGCAGGTAGGGCAGACTCATAAAACGGAGGCCGCCTGCCATATGTGGTCATCTGGCAGCCCCATGAATCAGTTGCACACAGACAAGCACCTTTGATCTACTTGAAAGGCTAGAGATGTGAAATACAAACTTGAGTGACCTTTTCACTTTTCAGCTCCAGCAGTTCTCCTTGGTTCCTTGACTACCTTTTTTTTTTTTTTTTTCCCCTCTAAAATTCCATATTGCTTCAGATAAATTCATGTGATTTTTCTACCTCTGTTCTTGTCCTTTCAGCAGCATCAGAGTATATGTTTTCATTTTTATAAAGATGGTTCTATAAACTCTAATTTCAAAAAGAGTACCTGCAAGTTATACATGTGTCTTTTAAGTGGAGGGAAATGGAAAGGAAACATAGGATCACTAAAAGCTATGATGTACCAGGTGAAATGTCAAATATTTGAATGCATGAAGACATACATATTTAAAACTAGTAGTGGTATCCTGTATGTGTGTCTCCTTGACTGTAATCTCCATTTCTAAAATAAACAATGAAAAACACTCATTATAGTTAAGGAAATTGATAGCTCATTGAAAACACTGGTGATGCCGAGGTGTACAGTGATCAGATTTAGAGTGTATGTCTTCATCATACTGTGTTAATATAACTAACTATGTATGTGTGTGATAGTTGTTTCAAGAGCTATTGCTGGATCAGTGATTTATATTTCTGTGTATTGAACAGCTATGTTATAATAAAATCTATTATAGTTTATGCCATACTATAGAATATTAGTTATGTTCATATTGGGAGTTCACTTTTAGCTGAAATATTAAGGACTTCTCTGCTTTATTGTTTAACAGGAGGAGAAAAACAAAATAGCTTTATAATAATACATTAAATACATAATAAAAATCAAATTGTCATTTAAAACAAATTATAACAGTGCCACAGAGGTACTTGGTCAACTTCTGTACTTATTGACTTCTGAAATATTAGTTTTTATTAAAATAACACACAGGTTAACTTAATTTTCTTTTTGATGTAGAATGACAGTATAAAGAAAGGAGGTCCAGAATAGCCAAAGCAATCCTCAGCAAGAAGAATGAAGCAGGAGGCATCACAATACCAGACCTTCAATTATACTACATAGCTATAGTGGCATGGTATTGGCACCAAAACATACATGAAGGACTATAGTAAACAATTGAAGACACAGAGACAAACCCACATAAATACAGTTATCTCATACTAAACGAAGATACCATAAACATACATTGAAGGAAAGATATCCTCTTCAACAAATGATGCTGGAAAAATTGGAAATCCATATGTAATGAAATGAAAGTAGACCCCTATCTCTCAACCTGCAAAAAAGTAAACTCAAAGTGGATCAAGGACCTAAGCATTAGAACACAGACCCTGCACCTACTAGAAGAAACAGTAGGCCCAACTTTCCATCACATCGGCTCAGGAACAAAATTCCTCAACAAGACTCCTAAAGCACAAGAGGTAAAATCAAGAATCAACAAATGGGATAGTATCAAACTAAAAAGCTTCTTCACAGCAAAGGAAACAATCAAGAATGTGAAGAGAGAGCCTACAGAATTAGAGAAAATCTTTGCCGCCTACACCTCAGATAAAGCGTTAATTTCCAGGATATACAAAGAACTCAAAAAACTTAACACAAAAAAGTAAATAACCCAATCAATAAATGGACCGAGGAAATGAACAGACATTTCACAGAAGAAGAAATATGAATGGTTAACAAATATATGAAAAATGTTCAACATCACTAGCAATTAGAGAAATGCAAATTAAAACAACTATGATATTCCATCTTCATTCAGAATGGCAATTATCAAGAAAACAAGTAGCAATAAATGTTGGCAAGGATGTGGGGGAAAAGATACACTCACACATTGCTGGTGGGACTGCAAACTGGTGCAGCCAATCTGGAAAGTAGTATGGAGATTCTTAGGAAAACTTGGAATGGAACCACCATTTGAAGCAGCTATCCCACTCCTTGGTCTATACCCAAAGAACTTAAAATCAGCATGCTTCAGTGATGCAGCCACATCAATATTTATAGCAGCTCAATTCACAATAACTATTCCATGTGACCAACCTAGGTGCTCTTCAACAGATGAATGGATAAAGAAAATGTGGTATATATACTTTCAGCCTGAAAGAAGAATAAAATTATGGAACTGGAGACTATCTATCATACTAAGTGAAATAAGCCAATCCCCCAAAAAACCAAAGGCTGAATATTCTCTCTGATATGTGAATGCTGACTCACTATAGGTGGTGGGAGAGTGCAGGTTCACGGATTGGACAGGGGAGAACAGAGCAAGGAGGGAAGGGGTTAGGAATGGAAAAAACAGTGGAATGAATAGGACATAACTTTCCTATGTTCACATATGGGTACATGACCAGTGTAACTGCACATCATGTCAAAATGCATTCTACTGTCACGTATAACCAAAAAGAATAAATAATTTTTTAGAAAGATATAGTTATTTTTAAAAATTGTGATTCATTTTCATATAAATATTTTTATATCAAAAAGTTTCCAAATTATTGTCATAGGATTTTTTTCTCTTCACCACAGAGAGCATATCATTTATTTAATATTTAGCCAAATGGTAATATCAACTTCCTGAAAATCTGATGTGCCTCCCATATACTTTACTTATCTATGAGTGTATATGCAGTCACAGTCATGTATATATGAAATAAAATCTATTGAGTCCCTTCAAATTAGGCTTGTATTTTTCCCACATCACTATAATATGTTGTCAGTATTCTTCATGGAGCTCACATTGCTAAACCCAATGGTCTATTTAGACCAACCAATAGCACTTGACCCTGAAAACTTGATAGAAAACTTGGCGTCATTCTTTACTTCTCTCTCTCTCTCTCTCTCTCTCTCTCTCTCTCTCTCCCTGTGTCCTCATATTGAGGCCATTAGCGAATTCTGACATCTTTCACTTTCAGGGTCCAGCTGTTTCTCATCTTCTCTCCTTCAAGTACCTTGGTCTAAACTACAGTGTCTCACTTGGATTATTATAACTTGATCTGCCTGCTACTCCTCTTCAGCTGGCCCTCAATGTAGCAGCCAGTTTGACTTCTTCAAAACCTCACTCTGTGCATGTCTGTTTTCTGCTGAATCTCTCCAGTGGCTGCAGAGCAAAAACCCAGGCCTGCAAGACCTTTACACACTCAACCTTCACTGCCTCTCTGACCTAACTTTCTATTTCTTCTTCAGTCATCCTTTTCTTATCACCTAGACCTCCTTAAATCTCTTCAAACTCTCCAAGCACATTTGGTTCAGTGCATTTTCTCTTTCTGTTCACTCAGCTTGGGATGCTGTCATGAACTTCCCCCAAGGTTCTCAAGATTTGCTCTCTCATTTTCTTAGGTTTCATTTCATATGCAACGTTCATGAGGAAGACTAAAGTCCTGATTTCTCTTTTAAAAGAGCAAATCTCCTTCTTCAACCCTTTTTATTTGCTCTACCAAGCTGCTTCATCCTCCTTGGTGTTTATTTGCAACACACACACACACACACACACACACACACACACACATCTATAGATCACAAATATACATAAATAGTGTATCTTTATTTACTATTTCTCCAATTTGAGTATTCTATGTTAACAGGATTATTTTTTTCTGATTGGTCCAATGGTAATTGGTTCATCTCCCAGATTGGCTCATCTCCTAGAATAGTGCTAGGCACATAATACATGCTCAATAAAATGTGTTAAGTGAAAAATATAAGAGTATTTTATTCTTAGAAGATGCTATATGATTATCAAATTATTTTAAATCAGAAGAAGTAAAATTAAATGAGTATAGGTGGGCTCTAAAGATGCTCTTCCTGGCATGAATGATCAAGGTCACTCACGTGAGTGTCTCCTGGATGCTCTTAGCTCCTGTGCTTATAGTTGCTCATTTTCTTGAGTTGGTTTCTGGACAACAGTTTTGTGTTTGGGAGAAACTGCTTCATTCTTAGAGAGCCAACCACATTTGTGCTGAGCAAACAAATTATAAAATGCCTTCCTGAAAAATCTTGGTATTAATTTTAAAGTCAACTGAAGCTAAAATGTCTGTTTTAAAGTATTAGCTTTTTAAAACAACTCATTGAAAAATTCTGGAAAGCAAAATAAAACATCAACTAGAGGTTGTATACTTGTTTTTTAAACAAAATCAGAGAAAAGACATTTTCTATGTTTTTTATTACAGAACCTTTATCTACATGTTGTTTTTGAAGTTGTTTTTTTTCTAATCACTAGAAATGAAGTATATGAAATCTTCATAATTAAATTAAGATGGAACCTTTGGACATATATCAGTGCAGGACTATCAAGTAGTTACTATTACACCAAGTAATAAACCTTGCTCTTCAGTTTGCTGAGAAATAGCCATGGGTCTTATGGGGCATAGCAGAATTCAAAAGCAGAGAATCATACATATTTGAAAAAAAGGTATTTAACATGTTAATGTATTCTGTGATCTACAGGATATTGAGATGCTGCTATATAGCATGTGTTATATTTGGTTTTACTCTATTTATGACTTGTGAAAAAAAGCAAAGCATGTTTGGTTTACATGCCAGTTAGATCCATGTTATACACAACCCAGGCAAGGAATTTTTGTGGCAAACAATTAAAACCAATGCTCACTTTGATGTCATGTGAACAAAACAGAAATAAAGTCAATGTTTTTACCTTCCAAATACAAATTAATTTTTTTCTTTAAAATACCATTAATTTTATTTATTTACTTTTGTAATTTATGAAGCTTAATTTATTGTGAAAATTTAATTTATTGTGAAAGTTCAAGGAAAATTCAAGAACAGCAGTTAATATTTATTGAAAGAGGATATTGGTTTGTTAGGAAACACAAATATAGATAATTGTTCTGTGACATAGTAAAGCAAAGATTGTGCAAGAATAAATTATGAAACAAAGGTGAGAAATTTGTGAGAAGGAAAATTGTGGGTAGAGATCCAAGTCACTGATTCACTAAAGACTTATTTAGCACCTACTATGTGTCAGACACTTTCAATTTTAGCTAAGACTACATTCAATCCTAAATAATCAAATCTATAAATACCAGCTAATGGCAGAGGATAAAAACTGCTTTGAGTTATAATTTGGTATTGTAGGATGTATTTGATTGTTAGTTGAGTTCCTCCTTTTCTCACGCCAGCAGCATTGCTTGTGTAATGCAAATCCAGACAACAGTTATGAACCACCCAGGTATACGTTTCTGCTTGCAAATCCCCACACCATGAATATTAATTAAATTTATAGTTCTAAGAGGTTACTTCATAAAGTTGGCCAAATCAGAAGGCAGGATTTTAGATTCCTGACTACATGACCCAGTGTTGATAACAATGGGTATAGAGTAAGAGAGATCTGTAGGCTTTGGTAACTGAGTAAGATGGCCAACTGAAGTCTTGCCCTGGACTGGTATATTTGTTATAATTGCTGAATGGAATTGATACATCATTGTCACTTCAAGTTACATTTGTGTTCACTCCAGTGTTGGATTGTATGGATTAGACAAATGTATAATGATATGTATCCAACAAAGCATTATATATTTTTTCTGCCCTAAAGGTTCCTTGTGCTCCACTGCTCCAAATAGACATTCCTTATTCATTCCTTCCTGCCCCCAAATCTCTGGCAACCACTCTTCATTTTACTGTTTGCATAGTCTTGCCTTTTCCAGAAAGTCACATAATTGGAATCATACAGTATGTAGCCTTTTAGACAGGCTTCTTTGTTTTAGTGGCATGCATTTAAAATTCCTCTATGTCTTTTCAGCTGATTTCTTTTTAGTTCTGAATAATATCCCATTGTCTGAATGCACCATGGTTTATTTACTCATTCATCTACTGAAAGACATCTTGGTTGCTTTCAAGTTTTGGCAATTGTGAATAAAGCTGCTATTATTACATGTATACAGGTTTTCAGGGAGGCATAGTTTTCAAACAATTTTGGTAAACATGAGCAAGCTCAATTGTTGGATCCTATAGTAAGAGCGTGTTTTGGTTTGTACAAAACTGTCAAACTCTTCTTAAGTAGCTCCTCCATTTTACATTACCATGAGCAATGAATGAGAGTTCCTTGGCACTCCAGTGTTGATGATATTTTATGTTTCATCTGATTAGCAGCCATTGTTGAAGACCTTAAAACAGGAAATGGTATTAATTGTGGAAATGATTTGGCTATGTTTTTAGTGAAATAATTTACAGACCTTAGAAAAACATTGATATTAACAGTACTTCAGATAATAAGCGAACAGTTGATATTACCAACAGTAAAAACTGGATTAAACATACTTGGTTTTCTTGATATATTTACCAAAGAAGATGCTAAGGGTAATAAGAATTTTATGAAATATATGTGCTTGGCCTTTATCACATTCATAGAAAAGCATTATTGATAAAGGTTTGTTAATGTTTGGTCAATTGTCTTTGAATGATTCTACAATGCCACACCCTGGGGATGTATGTAAACTAAAGATACTATGATATTACAAAAAGTTTCTCATCTACTATCTATGTTTCAAATACCAACCCATTTTTATTGTATTTTCTTTTCTTTTAGTTGGTTTGTTTTGGCAGTGGTATATTTAATAATGAAGTGATTCACTGATCCCCAATTGCATCCTGTGATATTTTACACATATCTCTTACTTCAAAATTTATACCTGTCAATAAACTAAACTGTCTACATGGTTTGCACAGTATAAAATATTATAACAAAATCCTTTTAAAATCTTTAAGTTTTGAATTGTCTTGAAGGAAATTAATGATGGATCTGTTCATTTTCCAGTGAATTTTATTATATTAATGAATAGTAAATACCATCTATATGTAATCTAGGGATTTAGTTCATTGAATTGAGTATGTGAACTCTTTAAAACTGAAAAAATACTTGGTAATTTATTATGCCTTCTTGAATATCTATTGTAGGTTTTTTATCTGTCTCTCTAAGTTAGATAATAAGCAGGACAAAACTTCTACATCTTAAATAAAATATAGTTCATGCATCAGGCAAGGTCTAATCACGCTTAATCATATTTTAAAACAAAGGGAATTTAACTCAGGCTAGTGATGAAATCTCTGGGGAGACACACAAAAAAGGAAAAAACCAGAGCCTAAACAAGGAAGAAGCTGATCCCACTCCTTATTGGTGGGGTAAAGTGAAAAATTATTTAGAGACCACCTAGGGCTGGAGAATTCCAGAGATAAATGAGACTGGCAGGTTTTGCTATGTGGGAGACAGAATATGGGAAAGCCACAGTTGCAACCAGAGCTATGAAAGGTGAAGAATGTGAAGGAGAGAGGATGGCTGGCTCCTTGCTCATGCTTTCCAACCTTCCCCGCAGGTCCCCCACTGGTTGGATCCAGATGGAATCTAACACTAGTTACACACAGGATAGACTCTGCAGGAATCAACATTCCCATGAAACAAGGAGTCAAGGGGGAAGAAAGGGCCAACAATGCAATGACCGGCATGGTTACCAGTACCATATTTTTCTACACATTATGGGGCTGTGAAACATTAATTGGCCTGAATTTCTTCTTTAACTTTATATTCATCATTTCAATAAGTAAAACAAATGATTCTAATGTGGATAAAATTGTCCTCATGGGAACATTTCCTTTGGGGTTTATATTTTGACATTTTCTAACTTAAAATTCATGAAGCTTATTTCTGTCTCCTTTCTATATTTAGTTAATTATGGGATTTTGCAGGCTTTTTAGCATTTTGATAATATTAAAAAAAGAAGCTTAAAAATGATAAAAATGTTGTCTAAATATGTATTCCATAATAATTTGATCATCAAAGTAATAGAAGGTAATTTTCAGTAATTTATTCTGTAAATGTAAAAATGTCACTAAATTGGAAGCAGAATATATTCTTCTATGCTACTGATATGCCAATATCCTTTTAGAGATAACTTGCCTGCTCTATATTGCTTTTCCATAGATGCCTAAAGTTTCCTGCCTCCATCTGTTCAGTGGATATTATCATTTGATACACAGAAATAAGTTTAAAAAATTTTAACTAGTTGGTCTTTCCAGACTTTAAATGTTTGATCTTTAAATTTAGTTTTTATTCCAACAAACTGCTCTTTCGTGATCATAACACATTTTTGGGTAACATGAATGTATCAGTTTAACAAATGGTTCCCCTCTAAATTTTTCCAAATCATTTCATTGGTTAATATAATGCTGTACTTCTGTATGGGGTCTGGAGCCTCATTCAAAGATGTGCTTGATTTGTTGATTTAGTTATATACAGGTATATCACCTTACATTTTAACAATAACAGTTGGCTTTTGGAATCCAAATAACCTTGAGATCTGTTTTATGATTTAATGAAGAATCTTCCAAATTGAAATATCTATTAAAGACTACCTTATTAATCTCTGGATGTGATGATAGTATCTACCCCTAGTATCTTGGAGACAATAACAACTAAAACATTCAAATCAGTATCTTACCTGTGCTATCAGAATAGGAGAAGATTGTTGTGTTATGCAAGCTGAAATTTAATGAAATGTATCAACATGTGTAAAAGTTAAATAATATTCGTAGGAAATTTCTAGAATAAAGGGAAATACTCAAACCAAATTTAATGTGTCCACAGTATTGTAAAATGAGAAGTCTCTGATGGTCAACAGAACCTTATCAACCTGGCTGGCATGCAGCATGTATTTAGCTTATCAACAATCACCACTAAGATATTAGAACAATCATTCCTTTCTTCAATCACCAGCTGCATTAACTAATTAATTAATTTGTTCTGACTGACATAATAAAGTACCATAAAGTGGGTAACTTAACCACCAGAGATTTTGTCTCAATTCTCACAAGTTCAAGATCAAGAACCAGCAAGGTAGGTCCCATTGGGAGGTTTCTTCTTCTAGCTTGGAGGTGATCATCATATAGCCATATCCTCATGTGACTCTTTGCAAGTGTGGCAGGGGGAGAAAGCACAATACCAAGTTCTCTGGTGACTCTTCTTATAAGGGCACTAATTCTGTCATGAAGACCCCACCTCATGACCTCATGTAATTCTCATAACATCCTAATGTTGCCATCTGCCAATACTATCACATTGGGGGGTAGGATTTCAACACATGAATTTTATTGGTTTCTTAAACATTCAGCCGATAATGTCTGCTCAGCAACCTTCTGATGATTAGTTTGAATCCCTGTCATTACTCCAGATAGGAAGGAATCATAGACACAAGATTTCAGGAGTTCATATCAGTGAGAAACAAGACAGGACAAGGCCACAGCTTCAGTATATAGAAATAGGGCAGGATGTTTTGCAGAATCCAAAATCATGAGCCTGTACTATCATCTGGTCAGTAATTAATTCTGAGTGGGATGGTTAAGAAAGAAAGGAAGAACGTTAGAAAGAAGAGGAGTTTAAGGGCAGAACTGCAAAGAGTAAAAATATTGAAGAGGAAGATAACACAAGGAACTAAAAAAAAAGTTTTCAAATGCCCCAGGAACAACATTATGGCCATTTTTATGTCACAGAGAGGATGCTATGTTGGAGTTAGCACTTTGACTTACCACATAGAAAGAAGTCTTAGCTAAAAGTTTAATCTGCATAGAAATTTTATATTTTTATTTAAAAGG
This sequence comes from Tamias sibiricus, assembly GCA_025594165.1. Lineage (NCBI taxonomy): Eukaryota > Metazoa > Chordata > Mammalia > Rodentia > Sciuridae > Tamias > Tamias sibiricus. The sequence continues at coordinate 137,057,254 of CM046657.1, forward strand.
TGTTAAAATTAAAATAAGTATTTACTTAAAACATATTAAATAAATTGACTTTGTATTTTATGTGTACATCTTATTTACTTGGATAATCTAAATTCTTCTTATTTACTTGGATAATCTAAATTCTTCTCTCCAAATATAGATAACAGGTACTGTTGGAAGTAAGGCTCTGAACCACAAAGCTAACGACAGAGGAGTCAACACACAGATTACTCAAGCAGAATTTGACAGGTTCTATCCATTTCTTTTCCAAGATGTCATCTTGGAGGATGTTAATTTATAAAATCATCCTCTAAATCTCAGTGACTTTAAGCACAAAGGTTCATTTCTTTCTTTGAATCAGTCTAATTTTGCTAGTCGGGAGAGATGGCTCTGCTCCATTGTATCATTCAGGAATCTAGGCACATTTCATCTCATGACCATCTTCTGGGGCCTCCGGTTCTGTGCTGAATTTTCTTCATCTGATAAAATAAAGAGGGTAATTATGCAGAAAATAAATTAATGTCAGGTATGGACATGGAATAAATTATTTCCACCCATATTCCACTGGCTATAATTGAATTACGTGGCCCCATAAATTGCAAGGCTGGAGGCTGGAAAGTGGGGTCTAAATGTGTGTCCAGGTGGCAAAGATATCAGGAAGTGGTGAACATGTATCTTGTCCTTGCTGCATCTCTTTATCTCATCATCTCCATATGGCCTCTTCTCCACCAACAGAAAAGCTATGGAAAAGCAGTCCTATGACAACAGAACAATATTCCAAAATATTATTATAAGTCTTAACAAATATAATTTCTAAAAATTTGATTAATTAAAATTTGGACAGTATAGTCTTTGTGTATACAAAATCTGTTTCACATAGTCTGGATTTCTGGGAACATACCCTATTCTGAAAGCAACCGGCCTGCACTTAATATGAATTGAGATAATTGTAGTCAATAAATGCAAAACAAGTTCTTAAATATCCTTTACATTAGATTTTTGATTACTGAAGATCTCTGGCCACATTTTTTCATAGTTATTTGTCACAAGAAATGCTAAGTGTTCTCACAAACTCATATTCTGATATTTCGTGAACCTGATTCAAGAAAGAACTTGTCAGTAGCCTTTAGAGAGAAAGCCTTAGTGCTACTAACTCTTAATAATACATCAGAGAAAAATCTTTCGAACAAAATTTTCAGGTTAAAGTAAGCTGTACCCATAGTTTTACTTAGTAACAGAGAAGAAGCAGCTTCTTCACTTTCTTAGCTAATTCTAGAATTATGCTCTCCATGAGATTATTTAAGTTTAAATTTGTTAAAATTAAATTAAACTAAAATTCATTTAGTTCCTGTAGCCACACATCAAGTATCCAATAACTGGATGCAGCTTGTGGCCACCATATTGGAAAGGGCAGCACAGAACATTTCCCTCAACACAGCATGGGGTTAGCAGTGGCCCAGAAGTAGTTTGGTGACCCATAGTCCTTAGAGAGTGAGAATCAGAGACAAAGAGCTCTGATTGGGGTAAATATTCACAGCAGTCAAGGGATGCTTGATAGTTACCTACTTCCTTTTATTACCTTTTTCATTTATAAGTAAATCCAAATCTGTTCAGTACATTTTTTTTTTAAATCAAGCTTAAAAATATTGGGGTGTTTGCTTTGATGATTGGAGGAGGGTGTTAACTCCTCACTGGAGACTTTTATTTATTGCTTCTACTGGCATAAAGACTATAAAAGTTTTTCCAAAGAAAACTATTCCACTTGGTGTGAATGGGCATAATCAATTAAATACATCACAATCTAATCTATAATACATAAAAAGCACATTATATCTGCATACTATTTTCATATGAAAGTCAATCAAGTCAATCAAATAGCTCATAAAGCTTTCTCTTTCTCTCTCTCTCCCTTTCCACTTTACACCGACTCCCACATCCTTTTTTTTTTGGTTCCTGGAACATTCCATTTTTTTTTTTTTTTTTTACAAGCTAACAAGTTTGATGTGGCTCTGTGTCTTATTCCCTTCCAGGCTTGCAGCTGTTTTGGCAACAGAAGAAAAAATCCCCATAACAAATCAAATAAAAGCCCTTTCTGTGAAGAGGAATTGAAAACAGCAGGCCTCAAAGAGGACTGCACATGAGATGCCTTGTTCTGGCTTTCAACACAACTCAAATCAGAAACACATTACCATAATCTGAAACAGCCCACTGCTAACACAAGACAGATGGTGGGTAATAACCCATGCATCATTAATAAATAAATTCCAGCATTAAAGGCTTTACAAAGTATGACAACATTATCTGGGCACAATTACTGCCCCTCTCCCACCCCCAACATCATTTCAGTGTGTTATGGGCTATGCTGGGTTTATTTTGATTTTTTTTTTTTTCTTCTCCAACTCCATAGATCTGAAGGAAGTTTAAATACGACACAAGTTCTAACCAGATGAAACCTATCTCAGTGTACAAGACAGGTCTAAAACTCCATAAGGGAAAAATAAAATAGCTGCCAAAGTGTAATAGCTCACATGTTCTGCCGTTGGATCAGCCCACAGCAATTTATTATACTGCCCTCCAAGGCTGGCCTCACCCTTTCTGGTACGCCTCTGTGCCTGCATCGCACTACACACTCCAAGCAAGAATCTTGGCATCAGGTTTGCCACAAAGCTGAAAGATATATGTGTAATTTCTCAGCTTTCCTTTTGCAAACGATACCATCTGTGTCTTTCCCCCCAGCTCTCCCCACCAAGGGGGGGAAAGAAAAAAAAAATGCAACCTTTGATTAGATTGAAAACAAGTGAAAGAGAAGGAGAAAAATTTAACTCCAGAAATGTTGGAAACTAAGAGCGAAAGTCATTGGTTAGATGCCCAAAGACATCAGTTGCATTGTTTGGTCAAAGGGATGGGTTTTTATTGTTGTAGTTGTTCTATAGAATAACGTTATTTCAACAAGATGAGAGAAGTATAGAGACATAGCAGAGGACCATGCAGCCCTCTCGGCGTGATGTTCTCCAGGATTCCTTCCACAGGGTACTACAGTAATCCTACAGAGCCAGTTTCTACATATCATCCTAAACCCCAAACCTAACCTGGTTGGTACTAACCATAAATTCTGGAAAAATATAAGCTTTGGGAGAGTGAATATTGTTTGATTTCTTCCTATATGAATTACATATTCCTTCTCAAAATAGGCAATAGAAACATTCCTGTCAAATGCCAGCATGATGTTTTTAATGAAAGAGAAAAACTATTTTGCACACTCTCTCTTGACAAGTAAAGAGCTAAGGACAAAGAGAATAATACATTCTTAATGGTCTAATTCCAGATTATTAGAAGAACACCAAGCCAAAAAATAATAAAAAAAAAAAAAATTCCATGGCCTTACTTAGTGACCCATGTGGTCAGTCATACAGATGTGATTTATAGTCTCTGAGCAGAGAATGTTTTCTCCTAGACCTGGAGGAAGATAGGAAGGGAGGTAAGGATGGATGGATGAGAAGGGAAGAGAGGAAGGAAAGGAAAGAGGGAAAAACTAAACTATCTCTGGAACAGCTCTCCCTTTCCTTTTGGCATAGAGAATTTTTCTTCTACTTAGACTCACACGAAGGCTGATCTGCAAGACTTTCCTGATTAGCATCTAAATTCTTGTCCTCTTCTTTCCTAAACTTAAATCAATATTTTTATGTGTACATGTGTATCTACTTTCTCTTAATTGACTGTGTGTTTATCTTATTTCCTCCATTAAATTGTGAGATTCCTGAGGGTAAAAACCATGTCTAATCGATGCTCTAAATTCCCCTTAGCACCCGGCACAGAACACTGCACTCAGGCTAAATGAAATCACAACTCAGAGAGAAATGCCAGGGCCCCTGGCAGTGCAGACTCTTAGACAGAGTCTATGAGTTCCAGGTGAGTCTGGTCCAAGACAGCTTTTCTTTGAGCTCTCTCCAGCTTTCTCTGGGAACAGCTGCTGAGGGATGGTCAGGAGGAGGTGAGTTAAGCTTTAATTGGTTCCTGAGGTCTGCAATTTCCTTCGTGATGTGAACATGATGGAGGGAATTTTAAATAGACTCTGATATTGAATCAAGAGACACAGAATGGAGCAAAAACTCATATTGATCAAGAGGCTTTCTAAAAGCAGCACATACTATAAAAGTAGGATTACTCTCACAAGATCTTGGTGTGTTTCCAACTCTGTAATTTATTATATCACATTTGATAGTCTCCCTCTTCTATCTTATGGTAATTCCTGGGCAGGACAATTTACTAAGTTATCATTTTGTCATCATATCTTCATCATCATTCAGGTCAAATAAGTAGTCAATGAATTTCAATTTGCTCATTTTAAAATATAGGCTATGGTTCAAAGTTGATTAACCAGATTTCTGGAGTTTTAAGTCCTAAAATCAAATCCCATGCATACAAACACTAAAACCATGACAAAACTATACATACAGTCAGTCCTCCATATCTGCAGATACTTTGTCTTTGGATTCAATCCACTACAGATGAAAATATTTAGGAAAAATTTTGCTTCTATACTGAACGTGTACAGAACTAATTTTTGTCATTATTCTTGACAATACAGAGTAACAATTCTTTAGCTAAGATTTACATTGCATTAGTTATTATAAGTAATCTAGAGATGGTTTAAAATATATGGAAGAATGTGCATAAGTTGTAAGAAAATATGGCACTATTGTATGTGGATCAAACCCAGGTCCTTACACATGCCAGGCAGGTGCTCTGCCACTGAGTTACATCCACACCCTATGACACTATTTTATATAAGATATTTGACATTTATGGATTTGGGTATCCTTGAGGGACCCTGGTACCAGTGGAATCTGAGGGACAATTATATATAGTTACACATTCATAGTATTGTTTGGACTGTTGTTTTTACTTTCACATATAGACAAAAGAGTAAAATATAATGTATATAGAGGAAAAATTACTTTTTATTTTGGAAAATTAAGAAGTGATTTATTCATTAATGAATATTTTGTATGCTGTGACTTATACCAGTAGTTTAGGGTATAGATCTTGAATGAACAGATTTTAAAGTGATAAAGCAGAAGAAATCAATCAGAACAGTAGACGAGCTTGACAAAGAGGCAGTTTTACTAAGATGAAACAGATGGGGAAGCAAAGGATAGTCAGGCTTTCTTGTGAGTCCAGGTAGAGGTCCAGGAACACAGATGGTCTACAAACCTGAATTAGTTGAAAGGAGAGACTTCATACTAGTACGGTATATATTTAGAGATGGACAGAAGTGGTGTTTGTCACCTCCTTGAGAAATCTCTAGGCTCATATCAGTAGCTATGGATTTGTCTTTATTTCTGTGTCTGCTGCTAGAGCATACAGTTCAGGATGACAAATATTTGTGAAGCTTTATGTGCCTCATTTTCCTCATCTGTAAAATGGAAAAATATTCTGTATTTCACAGATTGTTGTAGCATGCAATTACATAATGCATGTAAGAATCTTAAAACAATACAAAAATATATTAAACATGATCAATATTAGCTGTTATTATTACTAGAAGTCAAGCTCCCGGTTAGGCCAACAAAGCATAAAACAATCCATTTCCCTTGTTATCTGAAAGCACATGATCTAAGGGTAAGATCAACATAGGAAATATGTTTTTCATAATGTAGTAAGCAATGCCTGTATTTATGCATGCGGAGATATTTCCTGAGTACACACTCTGCTCCAGACCCTTGCTGCATTAGGCCCTGAGTGTGCACTGATTAGAAAAAAGGACAAGGTCTCTGCTCTCATTGACTTTACAGTTTAGTGAGCCACGGGGAATAAGAGATTAGTAAAAATTCATACAAATAAATCTAAGTGACAATTGTATATGAGTATCACTGGAAAAGGGGGAGGGAGCTCTTTCAAGAAGTTAAGATATTTCAGTTGTTTCTAAGTATGCAGAGCAGTCAAGTAAGATAAGGACTCGTAAATGTTTCTTGAACTGTTGACTTGTTCGTAATTAGAGATCCTTGTAAGAACCAATTCCAAGGAGTGTTGATTATGGAAGCCAGATTGAAGTGGGCTGAAGAAGAAGGGGAGAGAAAAGAAGTAGACACAGTGATTCTACTTACTACATGCTTTTAAGACATAGGAGAAAGAAATGCCCAGGAAACTTAGAAAGGAAAGATTTAACTCAACTCAGGATCAATTTCTTAGAATAGCTGACCTTGCCCAGCATCTTAAGAAATGAATTCCACTATGCAAAGAAAAATGAGAAAAATATTACTAGCAAAAGGAATAGTACCCATGCCCATGTCCAGGGATACACTGTGCAAAAATAGAAATAAAAAAAATTGTGAAAAAACAGTATATGTGTAGGCTGCCCCATAAAATTTCCAAATTTGATCATTTTCCAAAGGTCTGGTCTGTACTGTTGGCTTAGAGTATATTAAATGCAATTCTACTTTTCTTTATCTAGTAGACAACAATGTTCAGGCTGGTTGTATCAGACATTTTGTCACAATAGCTGAATAATAACCATGATGATCATGTCATACAACTGTAAATATTTGATTTTTGCTCTCAAGTCTATGAATCATCTAAGGTACCCATTTAATCTGGGCATGGCTTGACTGATTTTAGCAGAATTCGTTTATTACTGGTCAATAGTAGGTCAGTGATAAATTGATCTCATATGGTTTAACTTGGAATAACTCTGCTCTTGTCGGTATGTTTGGTCCTTCATACTTCAGCAGGCTAGCCTGGGTTCATTTCTGTGAGGGTAGCAGAGATCTAAGAGTGTCCTGCCAATGCCTAACCTTGGCACTAGAGTGCCACAATTTCCACACTTCTATTTGTCAAAGGATGTTATATGGCCAGCCCAGATTTAAGAGGGAGGAAAGAAGGTTCCATCCCTTGAAAGATTACTAGTAATATATCAAAATATGTAGATACAGGGGAACTGGAAAATTGAGACCATTTCTTTAACCAATTCTATCTCATGGCTAGTTAAGACATTTTGGATATGACGATCCCTTTCAAATATCACTTTGAAACAAAATTAAAACTCAAGACACTTCATATTGAGATATTTTTCTTGTCAGAATATATTTTTCAAAGTTTATTTGTCATCTTGATGGCTAAACAGATTTTTGGAGAGTATCAATCCTACATCTATCCCTAGCCAATCTTTAAAGGTGGTATATGTTGATGAATGAACACTGTAGTCCCTTTCTAGCTAGTTGCTCATGTGCTTGCCTCTTTTTCTAGTTTTTCCACACAACCTAGAAAGGACAAGTTGCTCAATGTTATGGTTCAGATTGTGTTTGGGCCACAAATCTGGTGGACATGTTTAACTGTCTCAAAGAACCTAAGTCTGTTTCCTGTCCTGTCTTACATGATTTCTATTTTTGAAGTCCATATAGTAAACAGATTTCATGGATCAACCTCATGAGTTCTTTCTCTTTTCCAACTCTACTTCATTGACATCATTCATAGTTTGCCTTGGAACTTTGAAACCTGACCTGCCTCTTAGGATTTAAATTTGAGAAGTGGAAAGTATGGTGGTCTGAAAGGATGAGGAGAAATCCACACTTAGGCTTCAAGCAAAAAGTCTTTGATAGAAGCCAACTTTACCAAGTAAGCTTACATAAGAGATTTTGACTGATTATTTTGAGTCAGGGAGCAGGGGAAGTAGGTGTGGGCAGACAGTGTTGCTCAGTAGGCAGTGTGAGCTGGTCTTACTTGACAGGCAGTTGCTTAACCACAGGAATTTTATTGGCATCATGCCTCTGACCAGCTGTAGATATAGGGAAGCAGGTGTGGATTCTGCTAGCATCAGGCTTGATCGAGCCTCTTGTTCAACCACAGAGCCTGCCATCATTGACAGGACAAAATAATAATCTATCTAGCCACAGAATGACCACACATTCAAGCCAACTCTGACTGGTTTCTTATGCAGGTGCATCAAAAGGCAACCTGAGCTCTATTTTACCTTCTTGCTTATAACTACATGTACTCACACACCTCTTAGCTACACGATGAGATGCTAATGAAGCTGAGCTGGGGTTCCATGAAGGGACCTCCCAATTCCAGGAACCCTCATGCAGAGTTAACCCCTGCTTGTGAATATCATCTCACCTAATCAATGTACCCCACAAACCTGCTAACTGTGGGGGCTGCTAAGATTTTGAGTACTCCTATACAAAACTCTCACAAGTGTGTACTTTCACTTTGTAATAAAACACTTCCTCCTGTACTACAACCTGATTTATCAAATTCTTTTCTGTGACATTGTGGTAAAGAATCTGGAAAGGTTTGAGTGGAGATCTTCTTCATCTGTGGAGACTTCCTGGAACCCCTGACACATTTATTCTCATTATGTTTATGTGTATGACTCTGTCAGAAATCATGTAAAGCTACCAGAGTCTTGCTATAATTCCTCAAAGTCTCCTTGAGTTTCTCAAAAGTTTTGGAAATACAGTCATTATTGGAAGGCAACAGGAAAAATTTGGGGAGGGAGAAACAAATGGAAACCAGCGCTCTTTTTAAGAAACTTTCCATCCAGGTGATAACTTGCTGATTTCAGAGTGTGGAAGTTTGGCTACAGTTTCTCACCCTCCATTTTACATGGTTTTACGCTTTCTATCATTTTCTTTGAAGCTTCCATAGCTCAAAATCAGGGAAACTAATATAAAAAAATATATATATTTTTGTGATGTTCCCCTTTTCCAGCCAAAACTTTGTGGGCTTGCATCATGCCTATTTAATGATCACTCCAGGAACTGATAAATGACATTGCTGTCCATCCCCTGACATCCCTGTGACATGGTTTAGGATTTCCAAATAATTTAGGCAAATCTCTACCGATTTTCAGTATTGGTAGTTTTGGCATAAAGGCAACATTAGTCTATGGTAATCATTATGTGAGTTATTCTTTCTTATTTTTATTTTTTGGGGGTGCTGGGGATTGAACTCAGGGCTACATCCCCAGTCCTATTTTGTATTTTATTTAGAGACAGGGTCTCACTGATTGCTTAGTGCCTTTCCATTGCTGAGACTGGCTTTGAACTCATGATCCTCCTGTCTCAAACTCCCAAGCTACTGGGATTATAGGCATGTGCCACTGCACTCAGCTACATGAGTTATTCTTGGGTTAAACTTCACTCGTTATTTTTATTCATTGTAGAAAAATAGGGGAAAAAGGAAAAACAATTGAAAATTTTAGGCTATCAATAGGATGCTGTTAAAAGTTATTAGCAGTCAAAGAAAATTTAAGATATCACCCATTGCTTTTCCTCCATATTTTGAGCTGTCTTGTTGTCACGTAAAAGTTAGATAGTTCTTTCCCTAAACTAAATAACCCTATTCCAAGATATTGAGCCTCGACACTTTGGGATCAGTGCAGATAAACACCTGGGATGTAGGTTTACTTCAGAGACAATGTGGAGGAGAAAAAGACACACTTCTGTAAGCTACCTTGTGGAATTTGATGTAAAAAAAAAATGTATTGTATTTAGTTATGCAGTGTCACAAGATTGAATTAAGGGAATTATTATGGATGCAAAACAAAATTCAAGTAAAAAAACTCACCTTGTAGAGCAAGGACCTTCCTTTAGAAAGGAAGGTTCTGTTCAGTTAGGAAGGTTCAAGGAAATCCAACAGTTGTATCCAGTTTCTTCTCTACATAATCTTTCCTTGATGGATTTAGCAGGAACTGAATAACAGCTGATTATAATTTCATTTCCCACTGTTATTTTGGAAACTAATCAGGAGAAAGAAGGCCAAAACTCTTTTTTTCAAGACTTTTCAAAAAAAATAAAAAGAAAATAAAAGAAAGAGGAAATTTGGCTAAAGTAAGTCCTCCAGGCAGATGTTTCTATTGGCAATCAGCTAGGCAAGAGAAAAATATTTGCTGAAGAAAATACTCATGTGGAAGCTTCAAGCTCCAAAGAGTTCACTTTAATCTGGCAACATCAGGTATAAGACTCCTGGAAAATATAACTGTCCTTATTCTTTCTTAATCAAGTCCATTTTTAATTGGTACACCCATTTAATAAATATTCCACATATTTAGTCATTTCATGAAAAATTTCATTTGGAAATTTTCTCTAAGTGCACCATATTCCTATATCTGAACTCCAACACTCTGAAATATTATCCTTTGTCCAGTTTATATTAGAATTTAGTATTAGTGTGATTCAGTAAGTACTCAGCTTACCAACACTTGCCTTAAGGGTGAATAAATGAATCCTATGAAACATAAAAATTATTTTTTCCTTAGCTCACAGAATCCTTAAAAGTTAAAAATGAAGGAAGAACTGAGAGGTTTCATTGCTAGTAATTAGCTCAGATAAGATTCCTTGTCACTAAAATTATAAAACAATGTTCCTTCTGACATTTGATGTCACACACAACCACTCAAGGGTTTGCACAATCACAGGGTGAACTCACCAGCCAGATTTCAGAATCCAAGCCCTTTTATCATTTATGTTAAATGAATAACTTCTTTAATATTACAGATAGAGCCAGGCGTGGTGGCACACACCTGTAATCCCAGCATTCGGGAGGCTGAGGCAGGAGGATCACGAGTTCAAAGCCAGCTTCGGCAATGGTAAGGCACCTAGCAACTCAGTGAGACCCTGTCTCTAATAAAATACAAAAAAGGGCTGGGGATGTGGCCCAGTGGTCAAGTGCCCCTGAGTTCAATCCTTGGTACCAAAAAAAAAAAAAAAAAAAAAAAAAAAATACAGATAATTATTACCTTCTTTTTATTCAGCACCCTGTAAGGATCTTGTTTTAGTTGTTTTCTTGGCTTAACAGGAAATCTGACAAGTTTCTGATGCACTCTATTAAAGTATATACGAAATAAAACTCAGAAGTTGCAATTTCTAATGTTTTCGTTAATATGTGGAAGCTAAACCACAATGGTGGGGGTGGAAAAAACAAAGAGGATTAGACAAAGGGGAATAAAAGAAAGGGGGGCAGATAAGAATAGGAAAGACAATGGAATAAATCTGATATAATTTTCTTATGTACATGTATAAAAAAATAAAAAACCTAAGTGAATCTCACCATCATGTATACTCACAAGAATGGGGTCCTAATTAGAATAAGATATAAATGTGCATGTATAATTTTATCAAAATGATTCCACTGTCATATATAACTACAAGAATCAATTTAAAGAAAAAACTTCAAAAAAAGTTGCAGTGTTAAAACACATATGTTGCTGAGTGCTTAAGAGTGTTTGTTTTGGTTTGGTTTTGGTTTGCCTTGAAGCTTTGCTTCAAGTCTCTATTCTTACTATGCGATTTGATGATTTAAGATGAAACTCATTTTCAATAAGAGGCCATTTTTGTGGATATAATTGAGAACTAAGAAATGATAAACAGCAACAATTAATTTAAACATTTCAAACCTCTTTTTTGTTTTTAAAAGACCTCTAAAATAAGACCTGGTAGACCTGGTGGAATAAGATAAGAATCAGTGACTCTGATCGTCTGGCTGTTTCACAAATGGGAAGTTGCTCATCAGCTCCAACCTCATGTTCTATGTCTGTGCAGTCTCCCAGGGTCCTGTATTTGTAAAAGCCCCATATTTGAGTTAATGCTCTACCATGGTTGTGTTAATATTTTAAATTTTTTTTGAGCAAGGAATCCCACATTTTTCTCTTGCATGGGCCTGGCAAATTATGTGCCTGGTTTTGTTGCTAGTCTCCCACCTTCCTGACCACTCAGTGAATTAGTTATAAGACAATTCAAGGGGAGAGAGACAGACAGACATATATAGATGAATAGAGATAAAGAAAAAGAAGAATGAAGAGGATGCAAAAGAAAATCAGGGACAAGCCTCCAAAATGCCAAAGAACAACACAGAGAGATGCTCCCGTGACTCTGGAAGAGACAATGCAAAGAAACAGTGCAGCAGGCTGCTGCAGAAGCCAGTGGAGCCTGTTGAGAAGCTGGAGCAACCCTGGTGATGGTGCAGGTGTGAGGCAGGAAAGACTGTGTGGGAAGAGGAGCAAGAGGCACGTCAGAGCCAGCTGAGCATTTTCTTATCAAGAAGTTCACTCTTAGAATTACGAGGTTAGAAGGAACTGATTTTGAATTTAAATTCCTGGCTCCAAGGCCTCTTTGGACAAGTTGTGAGTATCTTCTTTGCCCTTTCAAAAATTATTTTTCCTTTGCACTAATCTAAGTGGATTTCTGTTGCTTACAACCAAACACGTTCTGTTGTATTTAGGTTTTTACATAGTAATGCAAGAATTATTTATCTATACTTGCCTGGCTCAATTCCACTGCCCTCGACTGATTCCCTATATGTGTGCAGAGTGATCTTTAAAAAAAGTAAAATCAAAATTTGTACACGGTTTGAAATTATGTGTTAGGATTCCTGTTCCACTTGGAATAAAACAGAAGTTCCTCAGCTGGACAAGAAAATGCCCACCTGGCTCTGATGTGCCTCTCGCTCCTCTTCCCATGCCGTCTTTCCCGCCACACACCTGCACCATCACCAGGGTTGCTCCAGCTTCTCAACATACTCCACTGGCTTCTGCTGCAGCCTGTTGTACTTTTTTTTTTTTTTGCATAGTCTCTTCCAGATCCACTCGAAATCAGTTCCTTCTAGCCACAAATTTCTAAGAGTAAACTACTTGAATCTAAATATATGTTTTACATTTTGATAAATATTAACAAATTCCTTTCCATAAAAACCCTATAACAGTTTACCACCAGAATATGATACTGTCTATTTCTTACATCATGTGTCGATGCTGGGCATCAAACATCTTAAACACTGCTGATCTGTTTCCTGGTGTGTCTGGACCTTCCGGAGGCTGTCAGCCGAGGGAATGAAAACCTCTGGCTTTGGTTGCTTACCACGCCCTGTTACAGACCTAAGCTAAGCAGGGGGCGTGGCTGTGATGTATTGTGAGAACTGAAACTGCCCTGCTGGTCACTGATTGGCTATGGTCCATTATAAAGTGCTGTCCGCCCCTTCAATAAACGAGTCTCTGACCAAAACTCCCTAGCGCCACCCTGAGTCCTTTTGAAGGCGGCAGGAGGGGGCGCTGGCGACTCTTATCCTCTTGGCCTGTCTTCGCCAGGTAGGCTCCCCCCATTCTTCTCTGCGGGACAAAGAAGGACTCCTTTTGGGCCCACGGGGGTGGCTATAGACCTTGGCCCCTTACCATAAGTTTGCTACACTGGTGTTTTTGTGCCTTGTTATTTTCCATTAGAAAGTGCAGTCACCCATCTATACTCATAATCTCTTTGGTTTTTCATATACCTTGTGTTCTCACTTGTGGTTCTTCAAAGGAATTATTCCTTTTCTCTAGAGCACATCTGTATCACTCACTGCCACATTTTCACTGCCAGTACTGAATTTGACTAAGTTGTGCTCATCACTCAATTCTGAGTTCAGACGAGTCTCCTCTAAAAACCCCTTTCTGTGTAGCCCACAGTGGCCATCTACATTGTGAGGCAGAGATGTAGCTGTCTTTTTCATTGCTGTTTTTGTAGCACTTAACTCAATGCCAAGTGTATCTAGGGATTTGTTCCCTTTGTGCCACTGCTACTAAACAGTTGATCCCATTTCTACTTTCAGTGCTACTGAAATTTGAAGGGCAAAACATCACACTGGGGACAGTCGTGCAGCCAAGAGATTTATTCAACAGCCTTTGTGGCTGGTAGCAAAACCAGAGAAGAGGTGCTCTGGTGGAAGGTGGAAGAGGTGCTGGGAGAGGGGAGTCAGGGAGAAGGGAGTGTGCAAGCTCTGGACAGAAGGTGGGTGCTTGGTCGCACCAGCTAGGATCTCTGGAGCTATCAGCTAAAGCAGCTGCTGTCTGGCTGGAGGCTGGAGCTGTCAGCTGGGAGCGGCTGTTGGGCTGAAGGCGATGGGACTGGAGCTGTTGCAGTGGCTTTCTCCTCTCCGCAGCGTTGAGCTGATGTGTCTGAGTGGCTTCCTCCTCTCAGCAGTGACGACCTAATGTTGTGTGTCTCTGTGTGTCTGTTCTGAGTCTCTAGAACAGGGCCCTATATAGGGATTTCTGGTGGGAGGTGCACCAGAGCAACCCCAACGCCATTGGCTCTTTGCCCATAGAACAGGGTGACCTTTAAACCTATTGGCTCTTGCCCGGGGAAAAGAAACATCCTGTCCCTAGAAGAAACATCCTGCCCAGAGAATGAAACAAGGTTGCTTCTCTCAGGATGTGGAAAACTCTGGGGGAGGGGGGAGGGTAGCCCATCTATCAAAATTGATAAACAGGCAAGAGAATAATAATAGTAATGATGACTATTTATTGACTACCTTACATGTGCCAGGTATTTTTCTAAGCACTTTATTAGGCACTGTCTCATTAGTCCTTACAACAATCATGCAAAATGGGTTCTCTTATTATTCCTACTTTAGGGGTGAGAAACTGAGGTACACAGAGGCTAAAGAAGTCTTCCAAGTTCTCACAGGTGGAGAAGAAAGTGAGACATAAATCATCGAAGCAGTATAAATCCATATGCTGTGCTCTACAGTTGTCATTATTATGTAGTCTTTGGGTAAGTCAAATGTTTTCAGTTGTTGAAAATATGTTCCAATCATTGGTGGGCATAGGAGCTTTGCAGGGGAACCCTTGGGACTTGATGATTTGAGGCCAAAGTCCACAAGCTCAGGACTTAAAACAGCATTGCACCTGCTATCTCCAGGGCACTTACTGCCACAGAACATGCTTCAATCCATACCTCCGAAACCACCCCAGTGCCAAAACTTCCCCATTAGGGAATATTGTCAAATTGAAAGAAATTGTGGAGCAAAATTTTCCCTTATTTACTAACAGAAGCAAGTTGGAGGACTTGATAGAAGGGTCTGCAGGCAGCTGGAGGCTAAAGCTGAAGAAGAAAATTATCCTAAATAGGATCCATAAGAGGTGAATGCAAGCTGTCATGTAGAACTTACGCAGCAATTTCTCATCCTAACATTTAGTAATGGTGCAATAACTAATATCAAATGATTAAATAGATGAATGAGTTTTATAGTTCTTCCTACTTCTCAAGGTACTGTGATGGCTTAGAATTTCAATCCTTAAACTTTATGTGCCATTACAGTGATTATATTATCTTAGTTGTTTGGTTGTTTTGTTTCCCTTTGATTTTTTATTTTCCTAATTTATTTTACTGTTATTACATTATTGATATATTTATTATAACCATCTGCTTTAAATTGTTTTGCCAATTGTGGGAGGGGAGAGAGATAATAAAAATGAGGATATATATATACATACATACATACATATATATATATATATAAATACATATTCCCATTTTTTAAAAAATATTTTTATTTATTTGCTTTTAGTTGTACACAATGCATTTTATTCAATGCGTTTTATTTGTACGTGGTGCTGAGGATCAAACCCGGGTCGCCCACATGCTAAACGAGCGCTCTACTGCTGAGCCACAATCCCAGCCCCATATTCCCATTTTTATTACCTCCCTATATGTATGTGTATATATACACATGTGTATATATATGTATATGTATATATACACATACACATATATATATACAGAGAGAGAGAGTCAGTTTACAGATCAGCACTGTCCAACAGAAATGAGTCTCATATGTAATTTTTAATCTTCTAGAAGTTACAATAAAAAGTAAAAAGAAACAGGAAAAAATTATTTTAATAATAAGATTTTTGTCTTAATATATCTAAAATTTTAACACATAATCAACCCAAAACTTGATAATAATGAGAAATATTACATTTTTTCTAAGTTTTCACAATCCACTCTGTATTTTACACTTATAGCACATCTCATTTCAATTAAAAATTCGGTCTTCAATTGCAGAGGTCAATTTCAAGATCTCAATAACCACATACTAGTGCCTACCATATTGGACACTATAGTCACAAAATTTCTATCACAGAAATTTTGATCTCATAGAAATAGAGGGGTATGATAAAGAGTTATTGGCTTTGAAAAGCATACTAAATTATTTGCCTTCTATTTATTTTTCTCCCTGGCTCTTTTTTTTTTTTTTTTGAAATGGGCGGGGGAATAAAGAAAAAAGAAAAGAAATTTAGTACAATGATCTTAACAATTCAAGTGTGGTTTACTGTCTTGTGAAGGCCAGCAACCACAGTAAATTAGAACATTCTGGGTATCCCTGGTGCTCAGAGCAAGAATTGTCCATATTTGGCACAAAAACTGGATTCCCACAGTGAGGAGGGATAGAAAACAAGAACACTGTTCTTGTACCAGTAAGTGGGACTGGAGCAACGATCCGTGAAATGGTGTCCTGGAAACTCCATCCCAAGCGCCCCTACTGTAATTGTTTTTCAAATGGTGGGGAAGCAAAGAGCATTTTGCCGATCTTTCTCTAACCACCCACTGGTAAATGTGAAGGCAGCAGTCACCTGCCACAAACAAAGATATCACAAGTGACAGGCTGCAGCATCAACCTGTACCTGCACTACCCAGAGAAATGGGCTCTTTGTTTCAGTCAAGTTGCCTGAGTTGGAAAAGCTGCCTTCATTCTAATCCATCTATCTAATCTATAAATCTTTGATTTATTAGATTTTGATAAGTTGGTAGCTCTGGAATCTTACTAGAGTTGCTCCATGTGCCATATTAAACCAACCAGTTTAGTACCTGAACTTTTGGTCTGGCATTTGTCTTTGCTTTTATGAATGTGTGTCCAAAGTTGTTTTGAGACCCCAAATTCTCTAGAATTAAGGTTGCCCACCACCAAATTGTGGGAATGCTTGAAAATGGAATTAAGAAATGTTGCTGTGAAAGCAAGTAGATTACCCAGATTCCCTGCATTAAAATCAACAATGTGAGACTTGAAAAATAACATTTGTTTTTTTAAGTTGACTTAATGAGAATAATCTAGTTCTGCTAAATAAACAGCAGAACCCTCAGCTAGGAAAAACCCTCAGATACTATTCAGATTGCATTTGTGTCCTACCAGTGCAAGAATGCTTTGCAAACAGGATCTGGGCTTCTGCAATTAACATATTCAGTGATGGGATGTAAATATTCTTAGTAAAGCAGACTGTTTCATTCTGTGCACAATTGTTAAACTCCTTTCCTTTTACCTCCATGCCTTCTAATACTGAGCTCAAATATGCCATCCTCAGATTCCCATCCATTTCTTTTTAACTAACTCAACTTTTAGAATTTAAAATCCATAAAACCCCATCATTCACATAATAATCCTTAAAATATGTAGATTCAAATACTCTTTAAATAGTCTTTTATTGTTCAAGTGAAATGTCGACATTTCCCTCAGCTATTATTAAATGCAGTTTCCCTATTTCTCATCAGTTTGTTTGAATTTAGTCTGAAGAATTTTGGAACAGCTTTTAAAATACAAAATTTATAACTATACATGATACCAGAGATTATTTTATGACTGAAAACTCAGCGGAGATATTGTTTCTCTTTATTTATTTTTTAAAGCTTTTTTAAACAATTTTTTTTAGTTGAAGATGGACACAATACCTTTGTTTTATTTATGTGGTACTCAGGATTGAACCCAGGGCCTCACACATGCAAGACAACTGCTCTACCGCTGAGCCATAGCCCAGCCCTTCTTCATTTATTTTTAATATAATACAGCTTAATATTCACATGATCACATGCTATGATGGATCTTCCCTCTTTAAATCTTTCATATGATTTTTTGCCACATTTACTTACTAGTATTTTTATTGGTGTCCTATTATTTTTCTTGATCAATTTTGAAAGAGATTTTTCTACTTAGGTTGTTCATTTCAAGGAATAATCTTTGTTTTCTCAAGGAAGCATATTTAATTTTTTTTTATTCTTTATTGATTTCTCCACTATGTACCCCATTAACTTCTGGTCTTACTTTTCTTATTTCCTCTCTTTGAATTCTAAAATTTAACTTTTTACTATATATTTTGAATTTTTTGAATTGAAAACAATTCATTATATTTTTATATATC
The DNA here is from genome assembly GCA_025594165.1 of Tamias sibiricus. Lineage (NCBI taxonomy): Eukaryota > Metazoa > Chordata > Mammalia > Rodentia > Sciuridae > Tamias > Tamias sibiricus. The sequence continues at coordinate 137,075,177 of CM046657.1, forward strand.
TGGCAGTTTGGTACATTCATTTTAAGGCTCCTAAGTATACTTTCCTCTAAGTACATTTTAGCTGTATACCATAAAATTTTATATACGGTAGAATATAGATTCAGTTCACCCTTATTTCCATCATAATTTCTTCACTTATGCATTTCTATCCACTTTTATTGTTCAGGGAATGAAGTATGACAGTGATTTCAGTAACTACTATTATTATGTAATTATCCTATTTGTCTATAATAGCATGTAGTAACAATGCATTTTTAGTTCTCTGAGGAATCTTCATACTGTTATTCATAGTGTCTATACTTATGTACATTCCTATCAATAGTATAGAAGACTTCCTGCAGGAGCCCTGATTGGGGACATGGCTGAGATTGTGGTTGGCTGCGGGCCATAGAGATATTTGGACATTGCCACCTTCAGTGGTCTCATGGGACTTGGCCTGGGATCTCGTGGGACGTGGACCGGGATCTCGCGAGACTTGAGCAGAGAGCTGATCAGGTCGGCGTCATTTTGTTTGTGGGTTTTTTGGTGGTGCGTGTTAGAGTCATTGTTAGAGCCGGAGAGAGAAGTATCAGAATAAAAAGCTTGTTGGTTTCCAGTGTGCCTCTAAACTTCTTCCCGCGGCTTCGTTGCTCCAAGCGACAATCGCTTCAGGCGGCGACAGGTGGCGGCCCATATGGGGACTTTGGAGCAGACAGGTAAGAACTGAAAGGTCTCTAAAGATGGGTTCAAATATAACTAAATCCCAAATGATAGAGGTTATGGAAGGAATCCTTGATATACCTGACTATGTTGTCAGTGAGGAGGATTTAGAAAAAAGTGAAAGTGATCAAGAAAGCGTAGCTTCCACTGGGTCAACTAAGACCAGTAAAGAGAGTATTAGAAGAGTCCCCAAAATGACAAAAATCCAAGCTATTAGAGCTATTCGGGAGTTATTGGAGATACCTGAAGAATACTTGCTCTTCATGGAACCTGGGAGTCAGGATATTGCTATCAGTAAAATTAGCAGTAGTGAGGAATCTAGTAAAAGTGATCCTGAGAAAATGAGGAAAAAGAAACTAAAAAAGACCAACAAAAAGAACTGTCAAGTAGAGGAACCACTTGTGTCCTCTACTCCCCCATGGGTGGAATCCATTACAGAAAATATGAAGGGTATTACTAAGCATTTACATACCCTAGAAACAGAAATAAAAAGTCTTTCTGAGCACTTATGTGCTCTCGAGGGTAACTCACAGATACATTGGGAACTGGCAGTATTTGAAAAGAAAAATGGACAGAGGGTCCACCAGTCAGTAGATTTCAAAACAATAAAAGATCTCAAAGAGGCAGTAATGACGTATGGACCCCAAGCTCCTTTCACGTTGAGTATGCTGGAGTCCCTTAACACCTTTAGCTTAACCCCCTCAGACTGGAAAAGTCTATGTAAAGCAGCATTAAGCGGGGGGCAATACTTGGTTTGGCAATCACAATTTCAAGAACTTTGTATAGAAATGGGTAAAAGAAATGCAGCTTCAGGGTTTGGAGACCATAATATAGAAATGCTCACAGGAAAAGGGCAATTCGCAGACTTACAGACTCAAAAAAATTATGACCCAGGTGTATATGCTCAGATAAATGCAGCTGCCTTAGAGGCATGGAAAACTGTACAAGGACCTGGGGATCTACAAGGTAGCTTGTCAAAAGTGATTCAAGGACCTAATGAGCCATATGCTGACTTTGCTGATTAACTTTTGAGAACTGCAGGTAGAGTGTTTGCAGATGTTGATCAAGCTATGCCATTAGTTATTCAATTAGCATACAAAAATGCTAATAAATACTGCCAGGAAGCCATCAGGCCATGGAGAAATAAAAAGGATCTTTCCGTATATATACAACTATGTAAAGATATAAATGATGCCTTTGTCACAGGAAATGTGATTGCAGCCTCAATGAGAGGTGCTTCCCCTCAAAATTTCACAAGGGCTCAACCTAGACATTATAATCAATCAGGATATTCCAGGCAAAATTATCATAATAAATCAGGCTATTCTAGGCAAAATCCCCAAAGAGAAATAAGACCAAGCTCATACCGTGCCCCAGGCCACTGCCCCAGGTGTAAAAAGGGAAATCATTGGGCCAATAAATGCCATTCAAAATTTGACATCTATGGAAATCATTTGTTCAGGAATTAAAAAAACGGGGCACGGAGCCCAATGCCCCAGGGCCCACAAATGTACGAAGCATTGGAGGAGGAGTATCCTCAAGCATCCACTCAGATGCTTCCCCGACACAATCCCTACTACCCATCCACTCCCTCGCCAGAGGAACAGGAGGAAATGCAGGATTAGACCTCTGTTCCACCATCCGAATAGTGTTAACACCTGAAATGGGGGTTCAACTGATTCCCACAGGAGTCAGGGGACCTCTTCCCTCAGGGACTGTAGGACTTATTATTGGGTGAAGTCCTAAAAGCTTATTAGGTTTGCAAGTGACCCCAGGTGTAATAAAATTAGACTACAAAGGGGAAATAAAAATAATGCTTAGCTCACCCCAAAGTATAAGTTCTGTTAATCAAGGAGATAGAATTGCTCAGTTGCTTCTACTTCCCAATTTACATAATTCATTTAAAATGAGTGTGCCTCAAAAAAGGAACAATAGAGGATTTTGTTCCACTGACTCGGGACCTATGGCTTGCTGGGTTCGGGACTGTTCAAGGAGGCCTATGTGTAAAATAAAAATCCAAGGAATAGAGATGGAAGGACTGATAGATACTTGAGCTGACTCTTCCATCATTAATCTACAGCAATGGCCCAAGCACTGGCCTCTGCAAAAAGCTTCAACCAGTTTAAGAGGCTTGGGATATAATAACCTCCCAGAGAAATGTGCGGTAATTTTAAAATGGGAGGATGATGAAGGGCATAAAGGAACATTTCAGCCTTATGTTTTACCTAACCTACCGGTTACTTTATGGGGAAGAGATATTTTACAACAAATGGGAGTACACCTTGCAACGAAGCCTGCAGGTCTTAAATGTGAAAATCTACAGGGTAATCTTAACCCTAAAAGAAATCATTATCAAAAAGTACAGGGTAATCTTAAACCTAAAAGAAATCATTATCAAAAAGTACAGAGTAATCTTAATCCTAAAAGTAATCATTATGATAAAGGAAAAAGATATTTTTTTCGGGGCCACTGAGAAAATAATTTTGAAAACACCATGGCTTTCTGATAAGCCAGTTTGTGTCCCTCAGTGGCCCCTATCTAAAGAGAAATTACAAGCGGCTCACCTACTAGTTCAGGAAGAACTAGAAGCAGGACATATAGAACCTTCCACCTCTCCCCTGGAATTCCCCCATATTTGTGATCAGGAAAATGGCGATTGTTACATGATCTTAGAGAAATTAATAAAACCATGCAAATCATGGGCCCTACTCAACCTGGACTTCCTAATCCTGTAGCTATTCCAAAAATTTTCCATCTTATTACTCTTGATATAAAGGATTGTTTCTTTTCCATTCCCCTACATCCTCTGGGTGCCCCCAGGTTTGCTTTTTTAGTTCCTTCTATCAATAATAATGGCCCTGATAAAAAGATATCAATGGAAAGTGCTACCACAGGGAATGGCTAATAGCCCCACCATATGCCAAATATATGTGGACAAAGCAATCCAACCCATTAAATATAAATATCCATGCCTCATGTGTCTATATTACATGGATGATGTTTTACTGGCTCACCCTAATCCAAAAATCTTATTTAATATATTCAGTGATGTGGCAGAAAATTTTAAAAAATATGGATTATATATAACAGAAGAAAAAGTTCAAACCAGATCACCCATATTATATTTAGGATTTAAAATCATGGATACCTTTGTTAGACCCCCCCAAAATTTTAATAAATAAAGAACATTTGACCACCCTCAATGATTTCAAAAAACTACTGGGAGACATTAATTGTCTTCACCCTACACTAAACCTCACTACTGGCCAACTAAAACCTTTATTTGACATCCTTCACGGGGACCCTGATCCATCTTCACCGCGAACATTGACTCCTGATGCTAGGAAAGCTTTAAAGTTAGTAGAAAAAGCCATCAAAGGAGCTCATTGTGATAGATTTGATTTAACTCAACTGCTGATATTGATTATTATTTCTTCACAATATACACCCACAGGAGTATTTTGGCAACAAGGGCCTTTATTATGGATACATTTGCCCGTCTCTCCTAAAAGTATAATTGAGTCTTATACCTCCATGGTGGCTAAACTTATTAGTCAAAGACTTAAGACTTCTACTAAAATATTTGGCATTCACCCTGGTACTATTATTACTCCCTATTCATCGTCACAGATTGAATATTTATGCTTCAATGATAATGATTGGGCTATAGCTAAATGCTCTACTTCTGCAAATTTTGATAATCATCTTCCTAAGTCTCCTATATTATCTTTTTATATTAATCATCCTATTGTATTTCCACAGGTAATAAAAAATCAACCTATTCCTAAGGCATTAAATGTATTTACAGATGGGTCCTCAAATGGTACTGCTGCAGTGGTCACTAAAAAAGAAAATATGACATACATAACTGCACACAAATCAGCTCAATTAGTGGAACTGGAAGCTGTGGTAAGAGCTCTGGAAAATTTTAGAGACCATCCCATGAACATTTTTTCAGATAGCCACTATATTGTACATGCCGTCCCAAAATTAGAGCTAGCAGGACTAATAGCACCTCATACTCCAGCCTTTAAATTGTTTTATCAAATACAAAACTTTTGTGGGCAAGAAAAGAATCTCTATTCGTAGGGCATATTAGAGCACATACCAACTTGCCTGGTCCCCTCCATGAAGGTAATCAAAAGGCTGATGCTCATACCCAATCTTTATACTTTCAGCCCTCCAGCAAGCTACTTTATTTCACTACCAGTTTCATGTCAATAGCACCACCTTGCAGCATAGGTTTAAAATCACAAAGGAGCAAGCCAGAACAATTGTAAAAGATTGTAAATCTTGTATGACACATTTGACCAATCCTCATTATGGTGTTAACCCTAGAGGATTAATGCCCAATCATTTGTGGCTGATGGATGTTACTCATGAGCCAAGTTTTGGAAAATTGCGATTTATTCATGTGACCATAGATACATGCTCAGGCATGATTTTTGCTTCCTTACATTCTGGAGAAAAAGTTAAAGATGTTACATCTCATTGTTTGCAAGCTTTTGCTGCATTGGGCATTCCCAAAATGCATAAAACAGATAATGGCCCTGCATATATGTCCTCATCTTTCAAACAGTTTTGCGCAAAATTTAATATATCCCATAAAACAGGCATCCCATACAATCCTCAGGGTCAGGGCATTATTGAAAGAGCAAACTGCACACTAAAAGTTATGTTATTAAAACAAAAAGAAGGAAATTTGAAAAGTCCTAGGGACAGATTGGCAGTTGTCCTGTTTACATTAAATTTTTTAACTTTAGACTCTAATGGTTATTCTGCTGGAGAGAGACATTGGACCCCACACCAACAACATAAACCTTTGGTTTACTGGAAGGATGTTCTTTCAGGTACATGGAAGGGTCCAGATCCAGTATTAACTTGGGGGAGAGGATCTGTTTGTGTTTTTTCCAAAGCACGAATCTTCTCCAATATGGATACCATCTAGATTAATAAAGCAGGTACCACATCAAAAGGATCAAGATGAAGTTGTTGAGGAATCAAGATTAATAAAAAAAAGTACAAAATCAAGAGGACCAAGATGAAGGTATGGAATGATTCCCTTAAAAGAGTCCTTCAAAATATTTCACAACTTAAGTGTCATTCGTCCCGGCCGGGACGAGGAGATCTCTCTTTAGTGTGCACACATTTGTATTTTTTTTTTCTTTTTATACATGTCTTTATGTCTGTGCAAATTGTCTACATTTCATGTTAATGTGACATCACAAATATATGTTTGTATGTTTGTGCGTCTGTCCAGTGTGACGTCACAAATAACAAAGCGCTTATGAATATATATATATATATATATATATATATATATAATATATATGGATTCAAATAACTTTAATTCATTTAAGTTTAAGAGTATTCAATTTGGGTAAATAATTTAATAAGTGAAGGTACCTTCAATTTTGTTTTATAGGTGTCCCAGGGATTTCTCTTTAGCGAAGAATATGACTAGTGCTGTATAACCTGATATTTTGGTGTTTTGACATAAGATTGTTTATTTGTAATTAACTTTATTTGTTTTATAGCTGATTAATTTAAGTTATTTCAACAGATAATCTCATGGAAGGTTACAGAGACTCGAAGGTTCCAGCTAACAAATTAATTTTCCAAAGTGCCTTTAGCTTTTCTTTAATCTATCTTTAATGCAGTAAATACCCTCAGTCTTTCTTTGTTTTGTTCTCAATATGATATTTTGCCAGCTTATGTTTGTGGGAGCTCAAGCAGCAATGTGTGTGAGCAGAAATCAACTTTAATTTTCTAATCTAATAATTCTATTTTTTAGTTTGACAACTCGCCTCTTGACTCATTGCCGAAATAGCACTGCCTTTCCTTTAATAATTGATGCTTGAGTTTCTAGGTAGCGGTCCCTGAAGATTTGCCAGTGGCTTTGTCTAGACATAAAAAAGATGGCTGCTGCTACAGCTGCAGGGATCGCGGTCACTTCAAACATCCCTGCTGCTCAAGCATCAAACAACCTCACCAACAGTGTGGCCTGTGCTCTGCATGCATGGGGCCTCCTACATCAACATGTTATAACAAGTGGACATTTTGATCTTTCATTGTTTGGGACTTTACGGGACAATGCCTTGTGGGTATTTGTCTAGAGAACTCCATGTGTTACTTGATAGAACTTAGGACAGCTGATTTGTTTAAAAAATTTGATATGCTATGCAACTTGGCTCGCCAGCAGAAAGCTTGTCGCCTTAAAGCCGCACCGTCTCCTCACAATTTGACGGCTGTTAGTCATCATACACAGTCGATCCTAAAGGGCCCCATTGGATGGCTGGTTAGCCAATGATGGGTAAGATCCCCATAGGGGGACAACCTAAGACAGGCACAGTCACATGGGACAGTCTCATGTGGCCAACATATCAACCTAAGACAGGAGTCAAGGGCACAGCCTTGATTATCCGATGATGGGTAAGAATGTTGGTTGCACATAGATGTCCTAGAGCATCCCCTCTTTTAAAACAAAAGGGGGGAAATGCAGGAGCCCTGATTGGGGAGATGGCTGAGATTGCGTTTGGCTGCGGGCCATAGAGATATTCGGACATTGCCACCTTCAGTGGTCTCGTGGGACTTGGCCCGGGATCTCGCGAGACTTGAGCCAAGATTGGATCAGGTCTGCACCATTTTGTTTGTGGGGTTTTTTGGTGGTGCGTGTTATAGTCGTTGTTAGGGCCAGAGAGAGAATTATCAAAATAAAAAGGTTGTTGTTTTCCAGTTTGCCTGTAAACTTCTTCCCGCGGCTTCATTGCTCCAAACGACAATCGCTTCAGGCGGCGACAACTTCCCTTTTTTGTGAGCCTCATGAGTGTTTGCTATTTTTGTCTTTTAGATGATAGCAATTCTGATTAGGTGAGATGATATCTCACTTGTGGTTTTACTTTCCACTTCCCTGACAGCTAATGATAGTAAGCATTTCTTTTATTAATTCACCAGCCATTTGAATTTCTTCTTTTGAGAGATGTTTATTTATATCCTTTGTCCATTTGGATTATTAGCTTGTTGTTATTGAGTATTTAAGTTTCTTATATATTCTCTAAATTAATCCTTTGTCAGATGAATAGTTTGAAAATATTTTTCACATTCTGTGGGTTGTATAGTTTGAAAATATTTTTCGCATTCTGTAAGTTGTTTCTTCACTTTATAGATTGTTTTCTTTACTGTGTAGAGGCTTTTTAATTTGATATAATGTCATTTGTTGGTTTTCCCTTGTTTCCTATGCTGTTGAGTCTTATCCAAAAACTCATTATTACCTACACAATGTCCCCAGGTGTTTTGTTTTTTTAAATGTTTCCTAATAGTAGTTTCATGTTTCAGGTCTTATATTTAGGTCTTGAACCATTTTGAGTTGATTTTTGTACGGTGAGAGAGGTAGAGGGCAAGTTTCAATCTTCTGCATGTGGAAATTCAGTTTTCCCAGCCCCATTTATTGAAAAGGCTATCCTTTCTCCAGTGTGTTTTTGGAGCCTTTGCTGAGAATTAGTTGGAGTATTTTATACCACAATAATGATATTGCTAAGGAAGAAATCATGAAAGAAATCCCACTTGCAGTAGCTATAAAATTAATTAAATTAAAATCTAGGAATAAATTTACCCAAGGATGTGAAAAACCTGTACAAAAAAAAAAAAAATAATGATGGAAAAAAAAAATCGAAAGAATGCATTCATGCATAACCCCCCCCCCCCACACACACACACACTGGAATGGCTTCTCATGTTTATAGAATGGGATGATTAATATTGTTAAAATGTAAGTATCCCAAAGCAATTTGCACACTCAATGCAATCTCCAACCATATATATCTGACATTATTCACAAAATCATAAAATTCATATAGAAACACAAAAGATCTAAAATAACCAAAGGGATTTTGAGCCAAAAGAATAAAGACACCACACACCACATGACTTAAAGTGTACTACAAAGCCATAGTAATCAATAGAATATGGTGTTGAATGAAAACATGCACAGAGACCAATGGAATAGAATAAAATACCCTGATATTTTACCATCTTCAAAATTTGTCTATTTCAATATCATATTTCATATCTTATTCAAAGTTTTAAAAATTTTGAATATACTAATAGCTTTATATTTTTATTTCTCACTCACTTATGAGAAATAATTGGAAATATTATTTCATAATTTCTTTCAAATTATTCTTAATTTTTGTTTTTGTGCACTTAATTCATCTTTTTGTGCCTCTGGTAGCTTCTTCTAATGATAATTTACTTCTTTGTATCCTTTAATCTTTTACTTTACTTTATGATGTTTATTATGGGAAATACCTCTGGTCTTAGTTTTAAACTATTCCAACAGATTGATCTCTATAATAGTAGAGGGTTAATTATCAGTGTACTAAATAAGCTATATTTAATTCCTAAATTTAGTGTTATCAATAACACAAATAACATCCACAACATTCACCTCCACTCCCACTTAATCTTTTGTTTTTATTTCTAACAAATGAAATGGTTCCCTTCCTAAGACCCTTACTGAGCCAGTGAATGTGGTTTTTTTTTTTTTTTTTTTTTGTCCTTTTTCCTGGACTTGGTAACAGTGTGGCTACTCTAGGCATCATCTCAGCAACTCTAATATGTGGATGAACTGGCAACTAACATTATTGAAATTAACTGTATTTTGCTGGGACATGGATGCATTGTACTAAAAATTAGGAAAAACTAGTGGTATTAAATCACTAATTTAAAAGTAAATATTAGAGATAACAATTTCTCCGTTGCAGAATGTATAAAAGCTCTCATCTTCTGCAGCCAGAGATAGAACATGCTGAGAGTCAGGCCTCCAACTTAAATATAAGTTTCAGATTTCCTGAGAAAATTCAATTATCAACCATCTACTATAAGAACAGGATGGGAAATAGTAGGACCCTGAGATTGGATGCTGGTATTTAAATTGATGTATGCAATAATTTTGAATTTCACTATTTATTTGTACCCTCTGGTGCTGAATATAATTCACTGTTCCTGTTTAAAGATGGCACGGAGTTTTCTAGCTTGTAAAACAACACGTTTCCTTGATTTCTATTCTGTTTCCTGTTGTGGTCTCCAGACTAAATAAGTAGGGAGAAGTTGCCTTATACCCTCACTGATAGTCAAAACAGAGTTACCATGCTGGAAGTGATAAGAGGCAGGGTGTGGTTACAACATAGAAGGAAAAAAAATCAAACAACAGGCAACCAAATCATCTTACTAGAATGTCTCTTATTCTTCTGCCTAGTCTTGCAATAAATGGACTGTGAGAACAGCATAGCCAGAGGTTCTGACACTTCAGGGATGAAGGTGTATATAAACCCTACTTGGTAAACTAGTAACACCAATTCAGTTTATAACTGAGGTGTCAGTAGTCTAAATAGGTAGTAGAGGAAGCAGATTTTCTGGGGAGAGGAGACTAGCAATGGCCTCACACCCTTGCTTCAATTGAGGCAGCACTGAAGAGTCATCCCAATTTCTTATGTCAATGAAGAGTCTGAGGCTCCTGTTACAACTTCATGATTACAATTCAACTTTTCCTTAGATCAAATCCTGCTTTCCTCACTCCTTACAGGTGTTGCTCCTTGGAGCATTCTCCCACGAACTTGCTGCATGCAAAACTCAAGAGTCTCAGACTTTTTTCCTTTGGGATATCTAATCTTCAAAATTATTTAAAATTTTGTTAATTATACCTGAGGTTATTAACCTGAGGTATAACTGACATGATATTTTCTTGCCATTTCATTAGAGATATTATTAAATTTCATTCTAAATGTTTTTCCTATTTGTTTTCATTTTATCATTCTAGTTCTATTTCTATAAATAAAAAATACTTTATCTCTTTCCCTATAGCATTCTGAAGTTCATCAATAGTATTACTTCAATTATTGCTTTTTAACTAATTTTACTGAACATTCAGGTGCTTTCAAGAGGAAAACACATATTTTTCATCTTGGAAACATTTTACTTATGTATTTAGTAACTTCCTCTTCTTGTTTTCTCTATTTCTCTGTTCTCTTTTACAAGGACTTATGTTCACTGGATGTTAAAACTTAAGACTAGTTATTTAACTTCTAACATTTCTAAATTCTTTGTCTTTTCAGTGTGTTTTTGAGGGAAAGGGAAATTTTATCAACTTTGACTTCCATATCTTCAAATTTTTTAAATATACCTATCAGAATTTTTTTTTTTTTTTTTTTTTTTTTTTTGGTACTAGGGATGGAACTCAGGGGCACTTGACCACTGGGCCACATTCCCAGCCCTTTTTTGTATTTTATTAGAGACAGGGTCTCACCGAGTTGCTAAGTGCCTCACCATTGCTGAGGCTGGCTTTGAACTCGCGATCCTCCTGCCTCAGCCTCCCAAGTGCAGGGATTACAGGCGTGCACCACCATTCCTGGCTCCTATCAGAATTTTAATTCCTGTGGTTTTCTTCTTTTACTTTGATTATTGTTTTGCTGATGGTATTTTTTTTTTATTTTTTCCTACAAATTATTTTTATAATTTGTATTTTTAAAATGTTCTCCTATGATTGCTTTCTCTCAGTTCCCTTTTCACTTTTGTCCTAGAAGTACTATTTCCCATTGCAATTTGATGTCTAGCTAAATGTGACCCTTAGGAGAAACTAGGCAAAGTTTCTTTCTGTCTTGAAATTAGAAAGTTGAATTTAATGTTAAAGATCTGAAAGAAAAATATTTATGGCAATTTTACTTGCTTTCATGGCAAATAGTAATAAATGCATGTCATCAAGTTGCTATCCAAGTCCCAATGTATGATGTCATTCTTTATTACTCCAAAGACTCTTTAAGGCCATATGCCTCAATGTAGTTGTTCAATAACCTGAGTGCATTTATTCATTATCTCACAAATAACCTGTCCATTGCTCTTCTGCATCATGTCCAATATTGTGGTAGAAGTACAGTAGTGAGCAAAAATGATATAGTCCCATGCCTCATAGAGCTTACAGAAGTGAATGAGTCATTAAAGAAATAAAATGACAATTTTTTATAAGAGGTAATGGTGAAGAAAAAAAATGTCTTATAATAGGGCAAAAAGACAGGAAAAGCTTAGTCAAACAGAAATCCAAAGGACATAATAGAATCAACTGTCTTTCTTTCAAAACAATTCTTGAATCTGTCTACTTCTTTATGTCTCCTTAGTGGCCACTTTACTACAAAATAATATCAGTGGTCACATGGATAATGACCGTGGCCTTTGCCTGGATCCCCAGATCACTTTGTTCCCATTCATGTGGTTAAAATAGAAATCAAATTATTTCATTCTGTTCTGTAAAATTCTTCCAGGACTCCTAGAATGTCACTAGGACTTTTATATCTGAATGGTCTTTCCCTGCCCAGCACTGTGGCCTGAACTTTGACCACTCTCCATCTTGCTCTCTCTTGTCCCTCATGTCACTGTCTTTGCCTTGTCAGATCTCATCTCAAAAGCCCTCCTGACTCCCCATCCTAGAAGAGACACCCTACTTAACAAATGCATGACATGCTTTATCTTTTCTTTCTAGTACCAAAGATACTTGTGTGATCATTTAATAAATTGCTGTATTCTCCACGAGGGGAAATGTCTTTCTCAACATTATAGTCCCAAACAGGGCAAATTACTTAGCATATGTAGACTGATGAACCAGTAGATTTTTTAAATTAAATATCCAAAAACCCCTTCAAAGAATTATGATTGAATTAAATAGGGATGTGATATTAAAAATAGTGTTGACATTGTAAATACTCATAAAATGATTTTGCACTTCATTATGACCATAAAATGACCTAGTAGTCACCTCTTCTTTGATGTATAGTTTTTGTTTATTGTTTTTAATAATTCTAATATTGGTGCATAAATGTGGAAAAGGCACTTTCTCAAAAAGAAAGATTGGCAATAGAATGCAAGATTAGCTTGCACTACCAATTCTGAATTTGGGCCAATACAGACATGAGCAAAGTTTTCCTGTATTTTACTAAAGAAAAAATGACAATCTGAGAGATGTAGTAACTATGAAATTTAGAAAAATTATTTGTTTTATTACTTTAACTTTTTGTATGTAAAATGCAAATATTACCTCAGAAATTGTAAGACTGTGAAAAATTGTTGATGATTATGACAGGAACATTATTATACTTTGTATTAAACTTATTATAAGTTCATTATTGAACTCATTATAAATGAGCCAAAAGTAGTATATATGATTATCAAGTTAATGAAGAATGCAAATGCTATTGAAAGAGAAAGTTTTATGTTAAGAAAATTGAATATGTTCAAATAACAGAGATGAAATCAATTCTACAACAGTACATGTTAATTAAGGCTGCCTTCTCTATTTCTTAAATTAAACTTTAGTAAAACTTTATTGAACTAGTTTGAATCTCAGCACATGATCAAAAGTAATAAAACACATTTAAAATATAAAAATCTTTGCCTATTTTAATTTACTAAATTTAACATATTACAGACTCAATCATATTTCAAAAAGTCCCCAATTTGACTGTGTTATATTATTATCAGGGTTGGCAAACAACAGCCTGCAGACCAAATCTGGCCTACCATCTGTTTTTTTTATGGCCACCAACTAAGAATAGATTTTACCTTAAGTGGTTGAAAAGATCAAAAGAAGAATATTTTGTAACATGTGAAAATTATATGAAATTCAAATTTCAGTGTCCATAAATGAAGTTTTTAATTGGAATGTGGCCATGTTGTTCATTTGCATATTGTCTGTGGCTCCTTTTGCTCTACAACTGCAGAATTGAGTAACTATAACAAAGACTGTATGTTAGTATTAATATATGACTCTTTACAGGGAAATTTTGCCAATCTTTGTTATTAGTATAACAGAATTCAACTATTAGGGATTTTGATTCTCCTGTGGTTACTTATGTTCCTTAATTCTGCATTTTGTGTGCTGACCTGTCCTGACATTTGAATTTATCCTTGGTATAGTGTTTTAAGATAATCCTAAATCCTTTACTGTTCATCATTAGTCACCGACAGGATCCCTGATCCCTGAGTTCCTGGGCCTTCTCTACTGCATACTAACACCTGCCTGCCTACAAATCTGGGTCTTTGTTCTTACACAAAAATCAACTTAGACTCTATTTGGATTTTGTATTGCCCAACTACTTCATCTAAATGTGCAAATTAAAATTATATTGTAAAGCAGGTACTCATAGAGTAGATCACAGGCTCCCTGAGGAAATTGTTATAAATGAGCTTTGTTTTTCTGAAGTAGAATCTAGCATCAAATGAAGTAATGATCCAATGTAAAGACATATGCAAAATTTGCATGAGTGGTTAAAAGGATTAGAAATGTACTTCAAATTAGAAACTTTTTGAACTGGGTGATCCTTGAAAATAATTTACTTTGATTTGCTGATTTCAAATGATAAAATCTAGGCAGATAGGCACTTTTCTTCAATATCTATACCCAAACTCACATCTCCTATTCCCTGCCCAGCTAAGTTCTTTATCAATATGGTGGTGAGTGTATTCACAAAAATATTTAAGGTATTATAATATATAGAGAAGATAAAAATGCAATTATATTTTTTTCATAAGTTTTGTGTATCCAAAATTAATTTTACCTTAATGATCACTATTTAAAATTAATTTAATTTTCTTGAGATGTAGAATTTTCTTTTGTATTTGAAGGGTGGGGTTGGCCAGAGTCAGTTAAGAATGAGGAGATCAATTTAAGCATTTTGAAAAAATAATATTTCTTTCACTAAAATTTAAACTTATACTATTTGTGTGGTTTCCCTTTTGTATGTTTTCTTGCCTGAACCAGAACTTTTATAGCTTTAATACCAATTTCTCTCTGTTAAAAAGATTCTCTACAATCAATTATTTTTGTTTGTATTTTATCTTTTTACTGATAACATGGCGAGCTAAAAATATTGAAGATATACTTTTGCATTTTAAATGCAAAAGAAATGCAAAAGAAACAAAAAGAAATCGCATGAATTCATGTAAAAAAGGAAAGAATGTGGAAGTGGTTGTCATCTTTTGCCTAGATTTTTGTTGTGAGAACTATTCATGGTTAATCACATATATAACATTGTTGTAAATATCTCACTGTACTCCATCATAGAAACTTTCACTTTTCCCTTGTTTCTTTATTCCTTGGCAAAATCTGAGTATAGCCAATGAATGACCTGTGTAAAACTGATGATCACTGGAATCATCAATTAAACAGTATCAAACAAAGAAGTTGTAAGATGCATGAGGAACCAAGGGATAACTACCTGCAGTAGAGAATAAATTTTCTCAATGATGAATTATCATTCCCCAAGTGAATTCTCAGTTTCCTACCAACATGAACATTCTATTTCATGGTTGACCCAGATTTGGGTACTATCAGTTCTTCTCAGAGTGTCAATGCAGGTGTGGCCTCTCTAACCCAGTTAACTCTGGTATTGGTAAAATGCGGAGACAGTGGGTTAAATTTTGGGAGGAGGATTCCAAATGTGGAATCAAGTATAACCCAAGTCTTTAGAAATGAGTGGAATAAAATTTGAAGCAGTTCAATTAAGGATTCCTGCTGCATATAGGGTGAAAAATAATTAATTTAAATGGGATTTCAGGAAGGAGATCAAATTGATTTTACTCTTTCTCACTGAACTACCATGAATACTAATACCATAGCCATAGATATTCTAAGTATTATTTGGAGTAATTTCAGAGAAACTTCTTCCACTATTTTCCATTTACTTTTCTGCCTATTTAGCAGGTAAATCAATAATTACCATTAAAATTCACATATTCAATAACAGAAGAAAAAAAGTAGTTTGGGAGTAATTGAAGATGTTTCTAGAAGTTATTCAAAGAAAACCTCACATTCTCTTTTTTCTTTTGTTAAATGGTCTCAAAATCATTCTTCTACCCCCAATATTTCAAACTTAGCTAACAAATATTTCTGTCCTATGCAGAAATTTTGAACTATAATATGTTTCCTACTAGAAATAAATCCAATATAGTTCCTTTTTTTTTTTTTTTTTTTCTGTGCCTAGATGTAGTACTAGCCCAGCAGGAGACCAAGAATTTGTCAAAACAGCCTCAATAAGGCAATTGACTTGCAAAATTTCTGATTCAATTATATGCTTTGTACTGATTTTGAAAGCTGTAAAATGTCATTGCATGCTAATACCAAATAGTCCCTATAAACTATTTGCAGTACCCACAACTCTAGTTGTTTGGAAAGTCTCCAAGAGTATCTTATATCTACACTTGCACATAAAAGAGAATAAAATTATAATGTACTTGGATAGGAAAGTTCCATTATTCTAAGGGAATTTACGACTTTTTTCTTCAGTTTTTAATATCTTCATACTAATTTTTAAAAAAATATTTATTTATTTGCTTTAGTTGTACACAATGCAATGCATTTATGTTTACATGGTGCTGAGGATCGAACCCGGGCCGCGCACGTGCGAGGCGCCGCTGAGCCACAGCTGAGCCACAACCACAGCCCCTCTTCATACTAATTTTATGAATCAAAATGTTGGAAATATTTCACACCTATTTATGACTAGTTGATTTTGTCTATATTTCTCTGAAATCCTGAGTGTGTGTGTGTGTGTGTGTGTGTGTGTGTGTGAATCTTTCCAACACAGCTTACCCCCCAAATTGACATACCTGCTCAAATTAATTAATACCATCTTTTCTGATCTTTTAGCATAAAATGGTAATTTGTCACAATTGCCAAAGTATGTACTGGCCCATATGACTTTGTCATTATAACTATTAACTTTGAGATTAAGTTAGGATTATATATCATCCATTGAATTGCACTATAGGTTTCATGAATGAAGGACCTATGTATGTTATGCTCAGTATTGTACTGTCAGCATGCAGAATAATTTTGATAAGGAGTAGGATTTCAATCATATATAGTATCTAAGATATAATGTTCAAAGGTGTATGCATGGAATGATTGTGTTGTTGAACTATTCATTCCAATGTCCTTAGTATTTCTTTTCACCCCTTCTTTCTTCTTCGCTCCTGTCTAATCCCATACATGCCACAACTACCCTGCTCCATGCTCATGGCAATGGGTGTGTAGAAATGGGTAAACTTCTGGGAAAGGATGGCCCATTTCTTTGCTCCCCACCCTGACTGTGCAGGGAGTATTAGTCAGTGCAAGCCCCAGCATAAAGAGAATGCATCCTCTCTTTCTGATGTAGATCCCTGGGATGCTACCAAAGTACTATGTTTGCATGGGATATCTTAACAGAAAGATATGCAGCATATGGTTACAACCTGTATTTAAACATGATGCAGAAGCAACAGTGACATGAGCATACAACAGGGAAGGAAGAAAAAGGCTTTTTAATGGAAACTTGGAGTAAGTCAGCAGTTTTCAGTTTTGATCATTAACAACCACGGGCCAGAGAAAATGAACCTCTTGGGAGACATCAGTATGAGTAGATGACAACAAGGACCAGATATTCCCCTACCCAGATGAATGTACATTATCAGTATGTCAGCCTCAATGGTTTCTGCCTCAATGCCAGGACAAATGGTTTCTGTTTTCCTAGGAAGGGAGGTTTGTGATATAAATTGTGTTGTGTCATGGAGAAAGTTAGAGGTTAGGTCTTTTTGCACTTCAGTGCTTAGGTTCATACCTGCCATATGTGTCTCATCCAGGGACTGTCAAATTATGGCCCTCAGGACAATTTCAGCTTGCTGCCTGCATTTGTACAGCCTATGAGCTAAGGATGGATTTTACATTTTTTAAATTATTGAAAAAAAAATCAAAAGAATTGTCTTTCATAAAAAATTAAATTGAAATTTTAGTGTCCATAAAAATAATTTTATTGGGAAAGGGTCATATTTATGTGTTTATATACTAAGGTTGCTTTTTGTCCTACAATGACAGAAGTTGAGTGGTTAAAATGAGATTGTGTATCTCACGCAGGATAAAAAAATGTTTTTCCACCTCTGGTCTAGTCTAAGACTTACAAAGTAGCAAGTTTTGTATTTCTTGCTTTCATTGACAGTATCTATTGATGTTTCCTAGGAATCATTTCATTTTTCTTTTGTGCTTCATTAAAAAGTGAAGAAGGGGAGAAATTCACAGAGGGCAAGAGACATTTCACTATTTTTTAAAGACAATTTTTTTAAAAAAACAAAATAGTTCTTGGCTGGGTAAACATACTTCCAACTCTCCAATATATTACTCTGAGAGGAAAGATAATGCTCATGGAAGAGAAGCAACATACTTGGGATCAAATATTTTACAAAAACAAATGCTATCAGGTGACCAAATAAAGGATGCAATATGTGGGAAGAATAATTAATGCAGCACCCTTACAACATCCACTCCACAATGGTAGTTCCTGTCATCTTTCCAAAGTGATTCTGCAGACCTTAGTGAGTCATCTTTATGCTAGTTCGATGCTCTTAAAATGCTTTTGGCTGCTTAAAACACATAATCTGTATCTAACTTCATTAGTTCACCCTGACCTTTCCATTGCAGCAATAGGAAAGAGCAATGTCCTTTGAGGTGGGTAACCTTATTATTAATGGTCCGATGAAATTTGTCACTTTAAAAAGTCATTTTCAGTGCCTCAGCATGAGAGAGATATAGAAAAATACTTTCCATATTGCAGAAAGAAAATATTCTATTTGAGTTACTCGCTAGTTCCTTAATGTTTGGGGGAGGTTTTTCTTTAATTTTGCTTTGCTTTTGTTTTCTAATATCCAGTCTTGAGCCTCTAAAAGAATAGATTAAATCCTTTTAAAAAGTGTAATAGTAAATGAAGAATTTGGACTGTATTAATCGATGTTTGGTTCAAGTCTGGTCTATTGTGCAGCACTGATTTAAGGCCAAACACGAATTATAAAAATCTAGATATTAAAGTTTTTATTAGTTAGCATATATTTTTCTTTTCTTGCATATTAAAAGAATAAAAGTGTGATTAATCCTGATTCCCAAATCCTTATTCTCTGTAATCTCCTCAGAGTTCAAGAACAAATTCAGGTCTATATTTTTTCAAAGGAGGAGAATATCCTAGGACAGCACTTTTTAATTCTCAAAACATTATCATCAAATCTATTAGTATAAAAATGGCACTAGATAACCCTTTGTCAACTCAGAGTGCATTTTTTCACATTTCTGGAAACCAAATGATTATGTCACTGTTACTTTAAACACCTCAAAATCTCCCAGGACCTGCAGGAATTCAAGCTCTTGATGGTCTCTCTAACCTGTTGTTCCTGTGGTGTTCTGTTACACTTGCTCCCCATTCTACTGACAACGGACTCATGTTCTTTGAGCCTCTGTATCTTTGTTCATTCCTCATGAAACAGCTATCCGACTCCCTTGCACAATACCGGCTCAGCCTTCAAAATCCCAAGAGTCTCCTTCAATATGACATCCCTGAATCCTTCAGATAACATCAGGTGATTCTTTTTCTATGTTCCCACAGCACCTTAAACTGATCTCTATTTCAGTGTTTCCTGAAATGGGCTCTAAGTGGCTTTCCAGTGCTGCACTTCCATGTGACTTTGAGCTCTTTCAGGGTGTGGATTCTGCCTTGTCAAGTCATTCTTCAGAACCAAGCACAGTGTCTGACAGAGGAGATGCTGAATGTGTGCCTGATGACCAAAAGGAGGCACATTTGAAATTCTACTATGTTCTTCCAGCATTAAGCCTTCCTCTGAGAATGTTGTATCAGGGTTAATCTATTAACTTCATATTCTTTAATTAAATATCCAATCCATACATCTTCCTAAGAATTCTCAAACCCGCTGGTTGAATATGGTTCTTGTGCATTAACCACTTAAATTTTTCTGGGCTGCCCATGCAAAGATTTAAGTGCCTTCATGCTTTCTAGACAAAGCCTGAAAGCAGGAAAGCAGAGAAATGTCCAGCCAAATGCTTGAGGTAGATAAAAAATACATGCTTTACTGAAATCAAGGAGTTAGAAGTCATGTGCAACAGAGCAGCACAGCACCCTCTACAGCTTCTGCTTCTAGTTTGTTAGAGGATTTATTAAGAAAGAAGGCCAAGTCTTATCAAATTCTTTTCCTACATCTTTTTAATCTATTAATATATTAAAATTTACATCAATTGGTTTGCTTATGTTAAACCCACCTCTCATTGCTGGGATAAATCCAAGTTGTTCATGATGGATTATTTTATTTATAGATTGCTGAATTCAGCATCCCAATCTGCTGTTTTGAATTTATATAAATTATGCAACTAAATTCAGGAGTAATGCTTTTCTTCTCTAAATACTCATCATCAGATTATGGTATCAATATTATGATTGCCTCATAAAATATATTGTGGATTGTTTCATCTTTTATTATTCTTTGAAAGAAATTGTTTATGAATGAAATTATGTCGCACTTCAAATATTTGGTTAAACTTGCCAGTAAAACTATTTGGGCCTGAAATTTTCAGTGGCAAGATTAACTTCTATTTTGTTAACAAATAAGAATTAATTTGAATTTTATAAATTTTTTAAAAAGTATTTTAGTTGTAAATGGACAAAATACCTTTATTTTATTTATTTATTTATTTATTTATTTATTTTTATGTGGTGCTAAAGATTGAACCCAGTGCTTTACACATGCTAGGCAAGTGCTCTACCACTAAGCTACAATCCCAGCCCCAATAAGTTTTTAATTTTTCTAGAAATTTGCTCATTTCATTGACATATCAAATTTGTAATTGTTTATAATATCCTATTGTTAAGCTGTGCTATATTTTTAGTTGTCCTTCTTTTATTCTGATACTTTTGTCTTTTTTTTCTTTCCTTGATTACTCTCGTAGATTTCTCTATCTTGTTAGATTTTAGGGCAATCAACATTTAGCTTTGTTCTTTTTCCCTATTATATTTACTTTGTATTTCATTGATTTATGGCCTTATTTTTGGTTTCTGAATTCCTCTAATTTTTTTAGATTTATTTTTTGTTATTTATTTTCACTTTTAACATGAAACACTTAACACTTAATTTTCAGCCTTTCTACTGTTCTCATAAGAACATATTTGGTTATGCATTTGCTATAAATGATGCCTTACTTGTATCCCAGGCATAGAAATATGACATGGCTTCATTCTTATTCAGGTCTAGGCACTATTGTTTGAATTGGAAATTCTTTAGATCATTTAGCGATAATTTTTAAATAAATAGAATCTTACTAGCTATCTTACTACTGATCTTTCATTTTCTCCTTCAAAGTCTTTTCCCCTATATCTTCTTACCTAATTACATTGTGGTCCCAGAACATGATATCTTAAATTTCTGAAGACTTTCATTCATTGTCCCAGTATATATTCAAGTTTTATAGATGCTTTATGTTTGTGTTTGAAAATACTATACATTCTGCAGATGTTGAATACACATCTTTTAGTTCAAGTGTGTAAATTATTGCTCAAATGTTTAATAATTTATTAATCATCTTTCTTTTATCTATCAGGTACAGAGAATGTTATGTTAAAAATCTGTTATGATTGTAGATTGATGTATTTCTTATGTAACTATGTAATTCAGAGACGTTTTGCTTTCAGGTCTATTTTACCTTTGTCAACATAACCATGATATTATTTGTCTGATCTATCTTTTTGCACATTGTAAGTTTCATCTTTACCATCTATTTTTATGTTAGACCTGTCTGTATTGTTGTGGATGCTGTGATTTGCCTGCAACCCCTCCCTTTCCTTGTCTTCCTTTCTGAACACAAATGTTTTACTTGGGGATTCTGAACCACCTTGAATACTTACACAGTCATGATAATGGACACCTTGTGGCATGGACTGTAAACAGCAGCAGAAGGCACCTCAATTCCTTATGACTAGAGTCACTTCTCCACCCCTTAATATCTGCCTTGGGATGTAAGCCACTTATTTTGTTTTTCTTCTTTACACAGCTTGGTTTGAGTTCAACTGATTTTCAGACATTGTCCCATGGTGACACTACAGATTAATTGATCTCAATACTGATAAAATAAATTTATTTTCCAGTTACCAGTAATATCTTTTATGTACAGAGAAAACGTAGGTCTGTGCTTATTTTAATGATATCTGGGATTTTAAAAGCAATATGTCCACAAGAAAACTTTTAGATAAGATATTATGGTACTTCAGAGTGGATATTAGCTACAATATTAGAAAGGTTAGCTGAGTTTGAATTAAAGAGGTAGGAGTAAGAAAAAAAATTTAAATAGGACAAAGGGGGGAAAGTATTACAATTATAGAGAAAATATGGGGGGAAAAGACTCTCAAGAAAAAGTTGAGAGATCTGTACCAAAAATGATCTTTTAAAATTAAGTGACAAAAATTTGGAGAGAAAAGATATTTGTAGATTTGGTAAAGTGACTTATATTCAAACTGTTAAGGTTTCTGAACACCAAACAAAAGAGTTTGAATTTTCCTTATTTACAATGCAGGTTTGTTGTATCAGAAAGTGCAAAGAGATCTTGAAGTTAAAGAAAAGAACTGGTTTAAAGTAAAAATTTATTCAAGTTGTATGGTGTAGAGAAGTCGTTTAGTTTCTTTGTGTCTCAGTTTTCTGTTATGAAAAAGGAACATTGACTATGTCTACACAAAATATGAGCACTTTCATAAATTTTGATAAAGGAATGTAAGCAATTATACTCATTAGATAAGATACTTCTAGGCATTTATTGTCTAGTGAAGGAGACAAACAAGGAATTGGGTGATTTGAAACATGTATGCAAATGAGGAACACCTAAATGTATATTGGAGAGTGAGATTCCACCATGATGTTCTGCCTCACCTTGGGTCCCAAGGAATGGAGTCAGCCATCTGTGGACTGAGACCTCTAAAACCATAAGTCCCAAATAAACTTTTCCTCCTTAAAATTGTTTTTGTCAGGTCTTTTAGTCACAGCAGTGAAAAAGCTGACTAAAACATAGATGTTATAGAAAGAATGATACATTAAAAAAAAAAAAAAAAAAAACAACACAGATTTCCTGTCCTCTTATTAGTTTTATTAGTTTTGTTGTTGTTTTGCAGTGTTTGGGATTAAACCCAGAACCCCATACATACTAGGCAAGTGCTCTACCACTGAACTACATGAACTACATCTCCAGCCCCTGTCCTCTTAGTTCTTACAATCTGTTGAAGGGGATAGCAAATAGAGAGGCATACAGAAATCATATAAGGTGAAGATAAGTAAAAGCAAAAAAACAAAACAAAACAAAACAAAACAAAACAAAAAAAAAAACAAAAGCAATGTTAATCCTCCCCAAAATGGGAGGATTGTTTTCTATAAGCAGCTCAGGGAAGATCTCACTAAGAAGGTAAACACTTGGATAAAATGAGGAAGTAAGCCACACTGGAGATGCAATCCACAAAGAGAGAATAGGTAAAACAAAAGTCCCAGGAGCAGAATGAGCAGGATTTATTCAAGGACCAGTGGGGATGCCAGAATGTAGGGAGACATATAGGAGACAGAGTGGCAGGAGGCAATGTTCTAAAAGGGACTGGTTCATGGAGTGGAATTTCAGGTTAATGTGTTTGGATTTTATTCTAATTGTAATCGTTAAACCACTGTAAAGGTTTGGGCAAAGGAATATAAGATCTAGTTTACGTTTGGGAAAAGATCACTGTCTTTGCTATGTGGAGAATGAAGTAAGAGCAGCAATATAAAAGCAGGACTCAGGATCAGATAGAAGGCATTGACTTTAGTCAGGCAAGATAGCTTGGTTAGAATTGGTGGTAGCTATGATAGTGGTGACCAGTGGTCATAGTCTCAGGATCATAATAAATGTACTAAAAATAAATAGTGGAGATAAGGGATGGGATGTTAGTGAAATGCAAAGCTTTACATCCCAAACTGTGGTAATTTATTAGAATTGCCAATCAATACCCTAAAGACTAGATGTGGCTCACAAATGCATTCTTTTTGATATTGCTATATTTTTAGTTAACTATTTGCTAATATTAAAAATCAATATGTTGATATATGTTACTTTTATTTGAAAAATAAGGTGGCACATGCCTGTAATCCTAGTGATTTGGGAAGCTGAGTCAAAAGTTTGAGGCTAGCCGGGCGCGGTGGCGCACGCCTGTAATCCCAGCACTTTGGGAGGCTGAGGCAGGAGGATCGCGAGTTCAAAGCCATTGCTGAGGCACTTAGCAACTCAGTGAGACCCTGTCTCCAAATAAAATACAAAAAAGGGCTGGGGATATGGCCCAGTGGTCAAGTGCCCCTGAGTTCAATCCCCAGTACCCACAAAAAAAAAAAAAAAAAAAAAGTTTGAGGCCAACATGGGCAACTTAACCAGACATTGTCTCAAAATAAAAGTAAAAGGAACTGAGACTGTCAGTGATAAAGTGCCTCTGGGTTCAATCCCGAGTACTGCCGAACAAACAAAACCCAGAGATTTCCAATCATTATGCTTATACCATGCTCTGAAATTTTTCACCATGTGTTTCAGTGAGTTTTTTGTTGCTATGACTGAATATCACACACTGGGTAACTTATAAAGAATAGTGGTTTATTTTGTTAAGCAAAATAACATCTAGAATTTATAAGGGTTTATTTATTTATTTATTTGTAAGTAGACACAAAACCTTTATTTTATTTATTTATTTTTATGTGGTGCTAAGGATTGAACCCAGTGCTTCACACATGCTAGGCAAGTGCTCTACCACTGATGAGCAGGATTTATTCAAGGACCAGTGGGGATGCCAGAATGTAGGGAGACATATAGGAGACAGAGTGGCAGGAGGCAATGTTCTAAAAGGGACTGGTTCATGGAGTGGAATTTCAGGTTAATGTGTTTGGATTTTATTCTAATTGTAATCGTTAAACCACTGTAAAGGTTTGGGCAAAGGAATATAAGATCTAGTTTACGTTTGGGAAAAGATCACTGTCTTTGCTATGTGGAGAATGAAGTAAGAGCAGCAATATAAAAGCAGGACTCAGGATCAGATAGAAGGCATTGACTTTAGTCAGGCAAGATAGCTTGGTTAGAATTGGTGGTAGCTATGATAGTGGTGACCAGTGGTCATAGTCTCAGGATCATAATAAATGTACTAAAAATAAATAGTGGAGATAAGGGATGGGATGTTAGTGAAATGCAAAGCTTTACATCCCAAACTGTGGTAATTTATTAGAATTGCCAATCAATACCCTAAAGACTAGATGTGGCTCACAAATGCATTCTTTTTGATATTGCTATATTTTTAGTTAACTATTTGCTAATATTAAGAAAATCAATATGTTGATATATGTTACTTTTATTTGAAAAATAAGGTGGCACATGCCTGTAATCCTAGTGATTTGGGAAGCTGAGTCAAAAGTTTGAGGCTAGCCGGGCGCGGTGGCGCACGCCTGTAATCCCAGCACTTTGGGAGGCTGAGGCAGGAGGATCGCGAGTTCAAAGCCATTGCTGAGGCACTTAGCAACTCAGTGAGACCCTGTCTCCAAATAAAATACAAAAAAGGGCTGGGGGATATGGCCCAGTGGTCAAGTGCCCCTGAGTTCAATCCCCAGTACCACAAAAAAAAAAAAAAAAAAAAAAAAGTTTGAGGCCAACATGGGCAACTTAACCAGACATTGTCTCAAAATAAAAGTAAAAGGAACTGAGACTGTCAGTGATAAAGTGCCTCTGGGTTCAATCCCGAGTACTGCCGAACAAACAAAACCCAGAGATTTCCAATCATTATGCTTATACCATGCTCTGAAATTTTTCACCATGTGTTTCAGTGAGTTTTTTGTTGCTATGACTGAATATCACACACTGGGTAACTTATAAAGAATAGTGGTTTATTTTGTTAAGCAAAATAACATCTAGAATTTATAAGGGTTTATTTATTTATTTATTTGTAAGTAGACACAAAACCTTTATTTTATTTATTTATTTTTATGTGGTGCTAAGGATTGAACCCAGTGCTTCACACATGCTAGGCAAGTGCTCTACCACTGAGTCACAACCCCAGCCCTAGAATTTGCAATTTTTAATGGACACAAATTGCAATTTTTTGAACAGCCGTGCCCATGGTTATACTGAATTCGATAGTCTCAGTTCACTCTGCCAGCATTAATTACATGATTCACAAGATTTTAGTAACAGAGTCCAAAGATGTTCATTTAGTAAAGGCTTTTCATTAAAATTTTGTTCTTTGGGAAGTCCAAGATCACGGCACAGGCATCTGCTCAGTACCTGGTGAGGGGCTCTCGCTGTACCATCACATGGTAGAGGACACCATGGTAAGATGGAGCAAATTCACTAATTCAAGTCTGTCTTCCTCTTCTTACAAAGCCACTAAAGCCATCATCAGGGCCCCACCTCATGACTCCTGTAATTCTAATTACCTCCCAAAGTCTCCATCTTCAAATACATTAGCATATGAGTTGGAGGATCAAGTTTCAACATTAGTTTTGGTGAGAACAAATAGACTACAGCACCCTGCCTATATTTGATGAATATTGTTAGAGGCTGCCCCCATAGACAATGCACTATGTGGTGGGCTTCATTTCTCCCGATTAAAATCTTATTCCCTGTACTATAGACATTTGCATTTGTGACTACTGACCTAGAACTTGCAGGAGGGCACACCATCAAATCCAAGCACAACTCCACTCCTTCCTACTGCAGCACTGTTCAACAGAACTCTAGGGACCCTCTTACTTGAATCTTTACTTCTGCTTTTCCCAGGCTTATGTACAGGGGTCTATCTAATATTTAATTTGATATAAAAATCTTTCCTAAAAAATAAATTCTCTTTCAGCTGATCATATTCCTCTGTAAGTTAGACACTAATATTCATTTTTGAAAGTTTCAAGAATTTACCATATTTTGTATTTCTTTTTCATTCATAATCACTGGCAAACAGAACACATGGGGAATTAGAACTTGGAAAGCAAGTACACCCTGTCTGGTAGAGAGGACCCAAACCAACATGTTGAGACAAGGAAAGATTAATTAGATTTTTAAATCAAGATTTAAAGTTCAGAAACTAAGCTGTGTGGTCAGGAGACCATAACTGATAGGAAAAGGCCAGGAGTCCAGGGAGGAAAGATATCGCCTCATTTATAATTTGGCAGGAAACACTCCTCTGGCCATGAACATTTCCAGGGGAGGAGAGCAGCCAAGCCAGGCTGTGCAGCCTGAGCAACACTGGAACACTAATGTTCCTGACTGACAGTACACCTTCAGGAAATCACTTGGGCAAAGCAACATTGCTGGAATTTTAGATATCCTGGAAGACTACAAAAAGCGACTTATTTTCCATTTGCCAACACTGTCAAGATGGTGTAGAGAGAACTTGGTAGGTCCTCACAGTCTAGGTTCTAAGAAATGACAGCGTGATATTCACTGCTGTGTTCTGAAGAGCAGCACCCCAGGAGGGTTTGGTTGTCTTCCTGTTGGCAATGGCACATTCTTGGAAAGCTTAGGGCAAATTCCTCCTGCTCTGAACTTCCTAATATCCTCTACTAAAATCTGAAACACCATATACAAATACATGTGAACTTTTTAAAAATCCATTTACATTCAAGCATAAAAAGTGACATTTTAAGTGACATCCAAATAAGCAAACCCCATCATATTATTAGTCATATTCTAGCAGGGTGGGGCATCCTTTATTGTGATAAATATAATGAATTTACCAATCATTTGGCTTTCTGACCTTTCTCCTGCAACCACATACAAAAAGAATATTTTTAGTGAAAAACCATGGAGGCTGTGAGGATTTTCTCTTTGCTAACTACCCCTTTATCAGTCAGACACAGACAGTCTCGTAGAGCGATGTAATCAGCCCTTAAAACAGATGCTGAGGAAATTCATTGAAGGAGAGCAGAAAGATTGGGATGAGTGATTGCCCTATCTCTTGCTTCCTATGGGGAAGTTCCCAGTGCATCTATAGATTATTTATTATTTGAACAGTTGCATAGGGGATTATTCCACATGAAATCATTTGGCAGGTAAAAAGGAAAAAAGCCCAGCGAACATCAAGAGGACATTTACTTGCTAAAAATGAACAGACTATACAGAAGGACCCCTGGATTCATCCATAAATTGTCAAGGCATGAGGACAAGCACAATATGTTAACTGCTCAGTTTATGCATCCCAGACCCTGAAGACAAACTATGAACTTGGGTGGAATTCAACTTAAGGGTTCTAAAATGGTGCATCGTTTGACTTCATTGTTTTTTTCTAAAAAATATAGAAAAAGTTGGGCATTTTAGGGAACACAGTTGGGATGTAGGAAATGCAGGCATGCAGCGGGCACCCACACATATGCAGGCTGACTAGCAGGTTACCAGCTCCTACTTTTGTTGTTTTGTTTGGCTTCAGCCTCTTACCTGGATGAGCCTGCCTAACCAGTGACTGGAAATGTTGTTTCTCTTACTAATGTATCATGGTCTCCCCTCCTCTTCTGGCTCTCTTATGTTTTTGTCACTGTTTATGATTTTTGTTTTTAAAGGAAGATATCTGCTATTGGAATAGATACGCCTGCCGTTCTGTATGCAAGGTGGGGCTATTTTACCTATTTGATTATGTAAATATTCTCAAGTGAAAGCATTGTCCTCTTTGAACTGAGGGCATATCGACTCAAGATTTTTCTTTTTATTCATTTATATTTCCTGATTGCAATTAGAGAGAAAAAAAATTGCATGGCCTGCACTGAGAAAAATGTTACAATCTAGTGAAACCCATTTCCAGAATAACATCTTTACAATGTGAAAATTAAACAGGGATTCATTATTGTTGCTTTAACATTGAATCTGAGTGCATTTTTTCAGATGTCTAGTAACTATATGTATTGTGTTTGTCAACTCTTAGTTATATTTTTAATGGCAATTAGAAACCTATTTAGACATTTTCTTCTCTTTTGGTTTATCCCTGCTTGTTTGTTTCTTTCTGCTCTTTCTGCTTTTCTCTGGTACATGTAGAGGGTGGAAGAGGCATATACCATACCTACTAAGCTTATGCATTCCCCTGAAGAGTCTCACTCTTTCTCTCTTTTTCTCTTCCTCTTTACTAATTACAAATTCCCAGGAATAGGACTCTGATTTACCTAAGTTGTGTCCTGGGTTTGATTTTAGATCAACCATTCAGGGCTATGACATGGGGCCATTGTGGACAGTTGTAGGGAGATTAAAGAATTTTGTAAATTGGGAAAACATCTCCCAGAAATGCTACCCTAAACAAAAATAAATTACTTAAGTTTAAAAGTTATACTTTAAATACAAAGACAAGAGAATTCAAGGTTTCTTTACAAAAAAAAAAAATCTAGATGTGAATTTTTTCATTTGAATGTTTCTCATTATTGGCATAACTGAACTACCTTCATATTGAAGAGTGATATAACTTTATAACCTTAAAACTATGCACTGAACTAGAACTTCTATTTCTTGTCCATCTTCTTTTCTTTCCCTTTCTCTAATTTTATCTCCCTCATAAATCAGACTTTAAAGCATGGTCCCTTTCATCATAGATTTATTTCCCATAGAGTTATGAATTACTCATATTCTCAAGGACTTTACTGCATATTTTTGTTTTTTGAAAAGGACCCTGGGCACTTTGCAGAACATTAACCAAGACCCAAATGTTACTGACACCTTCTTTTTCATAGTGACATTTGGTGGAATTTTTTTCACATAAGTTATTGCCAAGTAGGACCAGTTGCATAATTTATGGGGTCCAGTGTTAAATGAAAATGGGAGAATTTTTGTTCAAAAATTAACTCGTGGGTCAAAATTAAGAATTTCAAGATGGCAGCAGAGCATTAAACCAAGCAATTTCCAGGGCTTGTCTATGGGCAAGACACTGTGTAACTAACTGTACAGGTTGCATGCTTATGAAGTCAGACTTGTAGTCAAATGTCAAATGAGACAGGCAATTCACCTTCAGGCTATGTATTAGTCAACTGTCACCAAAATACCTCACAAGAACAATTCCAAGAAGGGAGAGTTTATTTGGGGCTTATGATTTCAGAGGTTTCAGGCCACAGATCGCTGATCCGCTCGCTGCTCTGAGCTCAAGGTGACGCAGCACATCATGGGGGAAGGATCCAGCAAAGGAAAGATGCTAAGCTCATAGTGGGGGGTCAGAAAGCAGAGAGAGGGAAGGGGAAGGGGCCAAGGGGAAGGTGCACCTTTCCAGGGCCCACTTCAGTGCCCCACCTCCTCCAGCTACAACCCACCTATCTACAATTACCACCCAGTCAGTCCATTCAAACTAGGATGAACTGATTAGATTACAGCTTTCACAATTCCATCATGTTACCTCTGAATATTCCTGCATTACCAGGAGTTTTGGGGGGACACCTCATATCCAAACCATAACAGGGTAGATCATTAACCTCTAAAAGGTATCCTTGTAAAAATTGAACATAATAACTAGTTCTTTTTAAATGACAAACATCACCTTATAATCCAAACAAAGTTGAAACCTGTAACAACTTACAGAATATGATATGAATATATAATTTGTGAATGAGGAATTTAACCATGTCTAGTGTGTTTAGATAACCTATAACTGCAAAGTGTTTACCTCTAGTTATTGTTTACTTCTAATTTTATTAATAAAAACAAATCCATCATCATAAAATCAGGGTAGAAAGAATGACCTATTAAATAGAAACTATTTTGATAGGAACATAGTATTTTATTTCTTAATATTCTACCAAAAAGAAAGCAAAGTTCTGTAAGAAATAGTTTCCTAGATTTTCTAGTCTAGACAGAAGAAAGAGATTTTTAATTCAGGTCTCAGAATGGACTTAGGAATTGCGATGCTCACAGATACCGCACCAAAGCATTTTATCTGTACAGCAAATATGCAAATGTAATAACATATTTGAAGTTGGTAATCAGATGTAAACTTTAATAGTACAAGCTTAGAACTAAAGCCTTATCCTGATTGGTGGCTCTTATCTCTAAGATGAGGAGGAAGGGTTGATATAGAGTAACTCCAGGCTTTCAGTGGATGTAAATTACATGTCAAGTAACAGTGCCCCAGTCTTCTGATAAGGAGAGTGAGACTGCCTAGATAAGAAAGAGAGAAGGCAGATAAGATGAGCAGGAAAGAGGAGAAAAGAACATAAGAGAATTAAACCACCATCCTGAGGTTTTCTGTGTAAATACCACGCCATTTAACTTCTGAGAAAGGCAAGACATTGGAATAATGAATCCAGACAAAAGACACAAGTAGATGGCAGACGATGTGGATTGTAATTCAAGTGCTTATATTAACTATCTGTGTGTCTTCCTGTCAGCTTTCTATTTATTTCTGATTCAATTTCTTCTTATGCAAAGGGAGGGATTTAACATAGGATAATCTCCAAGACTTTTATAGCTTTAAATGTATGTATCTAATTCTGATAAAATTTAGATAGTTTTATAGTAAAAAGTCCTGGCTTTTCCTGTCAAATCTATTGACATCTATTTTATCTAACATTCACTGATTGCCTGTTTGATACAGATAGTTAGTGCTAAGTCCTGGAAATAACAGTGGCTATTAAAACTCAGTCCTCATGGTATTATGTTTATGTAAGTTAAGGAAACATGCTTCTTCATATTAAAAGAGATCTTTTTCCACTTAAACACCTATGGTCTTGGCAAAAAAGAACTGATCATTGATATTTTAACTACTATATTAAGGATGTTTTCTGGACTTTTTTGTTTTGTTTTGTTTTTTTAAAAAAAAGTAGTATATGGAGTTTCAGATTAATACCTACGATCTGGTATATGCTCCCTAAAGTTCATGAATGTATCCACATTCTTTCACATTTGAAGTTGAGTAAGTGGAAGAATATGCTATTTCAAAAATAATAATACCATCTTCTGAATGAAACTGAAAAGGTGATCAATTTAGATGCAAAAGTGGATTCTATAGTTTGGCAAAGTTGGAAACCTAGAAGGATAAGAAATTGAGTCCTTGAATTTCAGAACTAGGACCCCCTCAAGGTTCATTAATCTAATCTTATATTATGATCGAGAAAATTGGTGTTCAGAGAGATTATGTGTCTCTATCAACATCATCCAATGTAAGAACCAGGATTGTGAGATCTGTCCCCCATACTACAGGTAATTCAATACTATAGTGAAATACATTTTAATATGAGCTTGACATAAGGTAAGATTGGAGAAGTTTCAGTAACAGTAGTAGGAAGTTAGATGTACAAAAAGCTACCTGGATTGAAAGTCTTACCTGAAATATCTAAGAGAAAGGAATATTTTCTCTTAGCGCATGAACTATGCTTGGTGAAACCTCTAGAAAGAGGTTTTTTTTTTTTTTTTTTTTTTTTTCCCCACATGGGGAATATGATACACATGAGAGAAAGTGTTTATTCAATGATGCAAAAGAATTCTGTGGGATAAGATATTCAATGAAATTAAAGTATTTAAGCAAAGCAAACTTTGAAATTCCAGGAACTTCCAGGAACCATCTCTGTCCTCCAAGGGTAGAGTTCTCACCAGAGAATGAATTTAACATGAAGCAAGTAAGAATTGAGATAGGTAGTGGATGGACAATGAACAAATGAAAGTAAACAAGAAAGGAAAGAGGGAAGGAAGTATGGTGGGAGGGAGGGAGGGAAGGAAGGAAGGAAGGAAGGAAGGAAGGAAGGAAGGAAGGAAGGAAGGAATTGAGGGAGGAAGAGAAGAAGTAAGGGAGGGAGGGAGGAAGGAAGAAAGGAAGGAAAGAAAGAATTAGAGTGTCAGAAAAGAAAAATTAAGTAAGGAAAGAGAGGATGGAAAAGAGAAAGGGAGGAAAGGAGGGAGGGAGGCCATCTTGACTCTGGAGTGCTGAAGCAGTTAACTTCTTGGCATATATAGAAGTTAATTACATAAGCTAATTTTCTTAAGCTCTAACCTGTAACAGAAAGAATTCTAATATACTATTAGCCAAAAGCAAAAAATTAACTGACTCATGCCTGTGACTCTTCCACAGATAAAAGGGCTGAGATTCTCTTTCTCGTTACATTAGATGCTACATAAAACTCTGTCCTCAACTTTTTACATAGTTTTGTTTTCATTCTCCAAGATATAAACAAAGTGACTTTCATTATAATTCTGCTCACATGTAGTCACTAGGGTGATAAGAATGAGTCAGAGAATACCACATTTCTTAATATTAGATTTTATTGTTCCATAGAATAGAAGATACATGAACTCATCTGATTTGCTTTGGTATAGTCACCCTAGTCCTTTGTTGAGCTCAAGGGATATAACTCATGTGTATACACAGGTTTGTATAAGTGTGCAAGGGGAAAAGGTAATAATTATTGATTGCTTTCACATTTAAAATACAACCAGAAATGATCAGATAACAATTCTATTAAGTACAGTGCCACTCAAACTTCAATATGTATACAGAGTACCTGCATCTTTTAAATTATAAAGTCCTATCTACTATATTGGGGTAGAGCCTAAGATTCTACATTTGTAACACGTTCTTTAGTAATGGTAATGATGTGGTTCATAAGTTCTCATTTTAAATAGTGAGGTTTTCAGAGACCTCACACCAAAAAGATATATGCACCAGAGGTAACATCTAAGAGAGGGTATGCTGAGCTCTAAAACTAATGCAAAATACATTAACTCTTACATGACAAACCCCAAAGTGATGGATCTGAAATCACCAAAAAGTTTTAACTACTCATAAATTTTTATTAATGCTAAATATCAAGAATTAATACCATTGGCATTTGGTTGATCTTGAATCTTACACAAGACAAAGATTCACTGTGAAGAATAAATTATGTATTGCTTCTCTGACAGAAATCATAGAACTAATTAATGATTATTGTTGGAATCACTTTAATATCAGGAGTTAGCTCTGAATATGATAATGGTGTTTCTGGGGAAAACTATTTGAGTGAGAAGCTCATGATAATGATCCAAACTTCTGAACTTTGATAGATACTAGGATATACTGAGAAGTTTCTGTACATAAATGGTGAGTATGGCTCTACTAATGGGAAGCTGTACATACAGATTACTAATCAGTACTATTTGATATTAATAGTAAGATATGCACATTCAATATTTTTGATATTGAAAATGTTTGATGAAGAGCAACCCTTCTCTAATGGAAGTTCCAAGAAATGGAAATCTCACCCTAGGTTGTCTGATCAATTTACTTTCAACTATGTTTTTAAACAATGATCTCATGCATAATATTTTGGCATAAATGTGTTTTGCTGTTACTTGCATAGAATATAAATGTACTGTACATTTTACATGACAATTCAATAAAGCAAATTCAACAAATGTTTATTGAACTGAATTAAAACACACATATATCATATATCTATGTATGTATATATATTGACTCTTACATTTAAGCTATTAATTTTTATCTTGTGTCAAATCTCTAAATTGCCTCCATTAATTGCTAAGTGCAAAACAAAGTATCTTTTACAAATAAAGATTTAATAGTTAAATCTTAAGACTACAATATAATTCATATACTCTTAAGAGTTGTGTTCTGAGAAGAAGTAACAAACATTTCTATTAAAAAATTGTCTTAGAATTTTGCAGTCCTTGCCTGACTTGAAAGGTCATTTATTTTATATTTAAATGTACATTTTTAATATTTTTTTCCAAATATAAATACTACATGTTCAGAATAGCGAAAATGAATACATATGCCCAAATTTCTCCATATTATAAAATTTAAAAGCTAGTCATTTGTTCACAATTTGTTAATTTTCTTCATCTACACATTGTTTTATAATTATTAAAAAGACATTTTAAAATAATTTAATCTCTTGTGGACTTGGATAATTTATGGAATAAGACAGAAAGATGATAAAAAGAAAAAACAAAAAAGGCAAATAAACTAGGGACTGCAGGACTTGAAAAAAATGTCCTAGAAGTTAGTTATATTTCACATTGGCTGCTTTAGAGAGGAATTACAATCAAGTACAAATAGAAAGCCCTGAGAAGCTGGCTTTCTCTAGCCAAAGGATGGAGAAAATGGCAGCTCAACAACAAAGAAACTTTTGACCATATCTGCCATTTTCTCTGCAAGTAGCCTGAAAAC
The DNA here is from genome assembly GCA_025594165.1 of Tamias sibiricus. Taxonomy (NCBI): domain Eukaryota; kingdom Metazoa; phylum Chordata; class Mammalia; order Rodentia; family Sciuridae; genus Tamias; species Tamias sibiricus. The sequence continues at coordinate 137,109,871 of CM046657.1, forward strand.
CATCTATGCCCCTTCCTCTTCACATCAGACACGAAGGCATTAGGAGTGAAGACAGAGTGCTGTTCACAGTCCCATCTGTGTAGTAACAAAGCAGTACCATTTTCCTTCTCCTCTGAGCACTGCTACTTTGAATACTGCAGGCAGAGCCAGATTCACCACACCTGTGCCAAATAATGAAGCCATGGTCTCCCTTCCAATTGGAGAATGGAAGTAGGAATACAGAGAGGAGAGAGATAGAGAAATGGATATTCTTCATCTCTGTATGAAATTCTGGGCAGAACACTGAACAATTCCAAGTGTGAAAGAAAGCGGAAATAGCACAGCAAAACAAAGTATTCCAATGAGGAATACTTCAGTATTCATTGGTGTTTTAGTCAGCTTTTTCTCTGCTGTGACTAAAAGCTCTGACCAGAACAATTGTAGGGGAGGAAAAGTTTACTTGAGGGCTCATGGTTTCAGAGGTCTTAGTCCATAGAAGGCTGGCTCCATTCCTCAGGGTTCTAGGTGTGGCAGAGGGAAGCAGCTCACATGATTATCAGGAAACAGAGAGCTCTCCACTAGCCAGATACAAATATATACTCCCAATTGCCCACCTTCTCCAGCCCACCCACCCAACTGCCTTCAATTGCCACTCAGTTAATCCTGTCAGGGGATTAATTCACTGATTCATTTAAGGCTCTCACAACCCAATCTCTTCTCCTCTGAACCTTCTTGCATTGTCTCACACATGAGCGTTTGGGAGACACCTTTCATCCAAACCACACCACTTGGGTAGCAAAAAAATGGGACAGACTGCAAAGAACTGCAAAGACTTGGACAATGAAATCACCATTTTAACTATAATCTACAGAAGTTATCATAACATATGTTCTGAATTTAAATAAGTTGACTATCTGATAAAATAAAATATTTAAATGGGAGTCTCATACTGCTAATCTTCAGCACACAATTCAAAATTACTCTTTATATCAAGAACCAGGAAATCTGAGACACCTGCGGAAGGAGGGCCCACCCACCAGCCTGCCCGACCGCCAGCTCACACTGCCATTGCTACCAGGGCTGGGAATAGCAGGTCCCTGCTGCAGAGAGGGCCCAACCAGAAGAAGTGCCCTATACATTCCCTTGAGGACTGCGACCTGCCCAGCTGTGACCAGAACAAGCGGTAGACACCCACTGGAAGAAGAGGCCCAGCCACCAGCCCACCTGACCGGCAGCCCACACCACCAGGACCAGGAGCTGCAGGCTCCACCCTGTGGAAGGGCCTTGCTGCCCACCTGTCCAACCCCCGCCAAAACAACTAGACTGGGAGGAGACCCAGGAGGAGAAGAGTGGGGAGAGGAAAGCCAGAGCACCTGCTCCACCATACTGTGGCCAGGAGGAGATCTGGATAGAGAGGCCTGCTCCACGCCTGCAAATCTGAGAGGCAACCCTCATCTGTCCAGAGAGACACACCACGCTGGAATTCCATAGCTACTCAACCCAACACCAATATAAATATAGGCCTGAGGCTGCCACTGCCACAAAACTGAGTTAGCGATGCTACTACCAAGGAATAACAAAAAGGTCTGGGTAAGACATCACTAAGGTCCCTGGGGACCAGGATGCACCAGAAGGTGCAACCAGTTATGCTGTTGTGAACTAACAAGGAATCTTACATGGGGATGCCTATCTCTTGCTTCTCCTAATAACAGCCAAATTCTAATAATTATACTCTCACTAGTCAAATAATTGAATACCTCTATTTTCTCACATCTTACTTCATAAACATCTAAACCAACATCTAAGAACCCCCTTCTACCATTAGATACCATAAACCACCACGCAAACATAGAGACTATATGGTATAAGATAACTGATCTCATAATTTCTGTTTATAGTGACAAAACTGTAAATATAAAAATAGAAACTAACTGATATGTGGACACGCATTGGGTACATTTAAAGCTCTAATATTGATATTTCCCTAAAAAGTGAGGTTTGGGGTAACCTGTAGGGAACTTATAAGACAAAAGGGCAGAAGCTGTAATACCTCAGGCTTACCTTGCAAAAGAGAAAAATACATAGGCATCATGAAAAAACAAGGGAGGAAAATGCCCCCCCCCAAAACAAGATACTGCAACAATAGAAACCATAGAAAGCACAGTAGGTGAAATGTCAGAGAAGGAGTTCCAGATATACATAATTAAAATGATAAGGGATTTAAAAAATGACCTAAATGAACAGATACAGGCAAACTGATCTCTCTAACAAAGAGGTAAGAGATCAAATACAGGCAACCATCTATCACACCAACAAAGAGATAAGAGAACAAACCCAGGTAGCAAAAGATTACTTCAAGAAAGAGATAGAGAGTTTGGAAAAAAAAAAAAAAAAAAAAAAAAAGAAATCCTTGAAATGAAAGAAACAGTAAGCCACTTAAAAATTTAATAGAAAGCATCTCCAACAGATTGGACCACTTGGAAGATAGGACCTTAGACAATGAGGAAAAAATATATAATCTTGAAAATAAAGTTGGCCTCACAGTTAAGATGGTAAGAAACCATGAACAGAATATCCAAGAATTATGGGATACCATCAGAAGACCAAATATAAGATTTATTGGAATAGAGGAAGGTGCAGAGATTTAAACCAAAGGAATGCACAATCTCTTCAATAAAATAATAACAAAAAATTTCCCAAGCAGGAAGAATGAATTTGAAAATCAAATATAAGAGGCCTATACGATTCCAAATATACACAATTACAACAGATCCACACCAAGGCACATCTGCAAAGGGGAAAACCAACCAAAGGATAAACCAAGTCAAGCTAAATACCAAAAATAATAAAAAAATAAAAATGACTGGTAATACAAATTATGTCTCAATAATAACCCTGAATGTTAATGGCATAATCTCACCAATTAAAAGACATAGGCTAATAGATTGGATTAAAAAAACAGACCCAACAATATGTTGCCTTCAAGAGACACATCTCATAGGAAGACGCCCATAGACTGAAGGTGAAAGGATAGGATAAAATATATCACTCACATGGTCTATGTAAGCAAGCAGGGGTCTCCATCCTCATATCAAATAAAGTAGACTTCAAGCCAAAGTTAATCAAAAGAGATAAAGATGGACATTTTATACTGCTTAAGTGTATCATATATCAACAAGATATAGCTGTTATAAATATTTATGCCCCAAATAATGGAGCATCTACATTCATCAATTAAACTCTTCTCACGTTCAAGAATCAATAGTCCACAACATAATAATTCTAGGTTATTTTAACACTCCTCTTTCATTACTGGCTAGATCTTCCAAACAAAGAAACTATAGAACTCAATAATACAATTAATAACTTAGACTTAACTGACATATATAGAGTATGTCATCCATCAATGAGCCAATACACTTTCTTCTCAGCAGCACATGGATCCTTCTCAAAAATAGATCATATATTATGCAATAAAGCAACTCTAAGCAAATATAAAAAAGTAGGGATACTACCCTGCATTATATCAGATCATATGGAATGAAATTAGAAATCAACGATAAAAAAAAGAAAGAAAAGTTACTCTTTTAACACCTGGTGACTAAATCAATAGGTTGCAGAAGACATCAAGAAGGAGATTAAGAAATTCTTATAGGTAAATGAGAACAACGATACAACATTCTGAAATCTCTGGGACACTATGAAAGCAGTACTAAGAGAAAAACTCATTGCATGGAGCTCATTCCTTCAGAAAATAAAAAGTCAACAAATAAATGAACTAACATTACATCTCAAAGCCCTAGAAAAAGAAGAACAAATCAACCCCAAAAGAAGTAGAAGACAGGAAAAAATTAAAATCAAAGCTGAAATTAATGAAATTAAAACAAAAAAAAATTGAAAAAATTGGCAGAATGAAAAGTTGATTCTTTGAAAAAATAAATAAAATTGATAAACCATTAGCTATGCTAACAAAGAAAAGAAGAGAGAAAACACAAATTACCAATATCTATGATGAAAAAGGAAATATCACGATGGACACTATAGAAATACAGAAGATAATTAGAAATTATTTTAAAAATTTATACTCCAATAAAATAGAAAATAATGAAGGCATCAACAAATTTCTAGAGACATATGATATGCCCAAACTAAGTCAGGATGATATACACAATTTAAATAGGTTAATTTCAAGCAAAGAAATAGAGGATGCCATAAAAAACTTACCAACCAAGAAAAGCTCAGGACTGCATGGATACACCGCCAAGTTCTACAAGAAGAGCTAACACCAGTACTTCTCAAACTATTTCATGAAATGTAAAAAAGAGGGAACACTCCCAGACTCATTCTATGAGGCCAATATCACCCTGACTCCAAAACCAGGCAGAGACAAATCAAAGAAAGAAAACTTCAGACCAATATATCGAATGAATATAGATGCAAATTTCTCAATAAAATTCTGGCAAATCAAATACAAAAACACATGAAAAAGATAGTGTACCACAATCAAGTGGGGTTCATTCCAGGGAAGCAAGTTTGGTTCGATATAAGGAAATCAATAAATGTAATTCATCACATCAACAGGCTCAAAGATAAAAATCATATGATCATTGCAATAGACTCAGATAAAGCATTTGACAAAATACAACATCCATTCATGTTCAAAATGCTAGGAAAAATAGGGATAACAGGAACATACCTCAACATCATAAAGGCCATCTATGCTAAGCCCCAGACCAACATCATCCTAAATGGAGAAAAATTGAAAGCATTTCCTCTAAAAACTAGAACAAGACATGGATGCTCCCTTTCACCACTACTATTTAACATAGTTCTTGAAGCCCTAGCCAGTGCAATTAGACAGACAAAAGAAATTAAAGGGATATGGATAGGAAAAGAAGAACTCAAATTATCACTATTTGCAGATGATATGATTCTATATATATAGGATCCAAAAAATTCCATCAGAAATCTTCTAGATCTAATAAATGAATTCAGCAACGTAGCTGCATATAAAATCAATACCCATAAATCAAAGGCATTTCTGTACATCAGTGACAAATCCTCAGAAAGAGAAACTAGGAAAACCACCCCATTTACTATAACCTCAAAAAAAAAAAAAAAAAAAAAAAAAAAAAAAACATTTGGGAATCAACTTAACAAAAGAAGTGAAAGAACTCTACAATGAAAACTACAGCACGCTAAAGAAAGAAATTAATGAAGATCTTAGAAGATGGAAAGATTTACCTTGTTCAGGGATAGGCAGAACTAATATTGACAAAATGACCATTCTCCCAAAAGCACTATACAGATTCAATGTAATACCAATCAAAATCCCAATATCATTCCTCATAGGAATAGAAAAAGCAATCATGAAATTCATCTGGAAAAATAAGAGACCCAGAATAGCCAAAGTGATTCTTAGCAAGAAGAATGAAATGAATGGCATTACTATTCCAGACCTTAAATTGTACTACAAAGCAATAGTAACCAAAACAGCATGGTATTGGCATCAAAATAGACCAGTTGACCAATGGTACAGAATAGAAGATACAGAGACGAACCCACACACCTACAGTTATCTTACATTAGACGAAGGTGCCAGAAGCGTTCAATGGAGAAAAGATAGCCTTTTCAACAAATGGTGTTGGGAAAACTGGAAATCCTCATGTAATAAAATTAAATTAAATCTCTTTCTCTCAATATGCACAAAACTTAACTCAAAGTGGATCAAGGACCTAGGAATTAAACCAGAGACCTTACACCTAATAGAAGAAAAAGTAGGCCCAAATCTCCATCATGTTGGTTTAGGCTCCAACTTCCTCAATAAGACCCCTATAGCGCAAGAACTAAAACCAAGAATCAATAAATGGGATAGATTCGAACTAAAAAGCTTCTTCTCAGCAAAAGAAACAATCAGTGAGGTAAACAGAGAACCTACAGAATAGGAGCAAATCTTTACCACAAGCACATCAGATAGAACACTAACCTCAAGGATTTATAAAGCTCTTAAAAGCCTTAACACCAAAAAAACAAATAACCCAATCAATAAATGGGCCAAGGAACTAAACAGACACTTTTCAGAAGATGATATACAAACAATCAACAAATATATGAAAAAATGTTCAACATCTTTAGTGATTAAAGAAATGCAAATCAAAACAACTCTAAGATTTCATCTTACTCCAGTCAGAATAGCAGCTATCAAAAAAACAAACAACAATAAATGCTGGCGAGGATGTGGGGGAAAAGGCACACTTTTACATTGCTGGTGGAACTGCAAATTGGTGAAACCAATCTGGAAAGTAGTATGGAGATTCCTAGGAAAACTTGGAATAAAACCACCATTTGACCCAGCTATCCCACTCCTTGGCCTAATCTTAAAGGACTTAAAAACAGCTTACTACAGGGACACAGCCACATCGATGTTTATAGCAACACAATTCACAACAGCTAGATTGTGGAAGCAACCCCGATAACCATCAGCAGATGAATGGATAGTGAAACTTTGGTATATATACTGTGTATATATACTCAGCACTAAAAGAGAATAAAATCATGGAATTTGCAGGTAAATGGATGAAGTTGGAGAAAATAATGCTAAGTGAAGTTAGCCAATCCCAAAAAACCAAAGGTTAAATGATCTCTTTGATATGAAGACACTAACTTATAAAGGCAAGAGAGCGGGGATGAGAGGAATGAAAGAGCTTTAAATAGAACAAAGAGGGGGAGGGAGGAGGGGGGTAAAGGGATACGAATAATGGCAGACTAAGTTATCCATGATTACCCTAAATACATGTATGAAGACACAATTGTTGTAAAAATACTTTATATAAAACCAGCAACTTGAAAAATTGTGCTCTTTATATGTAATATGAAATGAAATGTACTCTGCAAACATGTATAACAAATTAGAATAATAAAAAAAATTTTAAATTCAAATTTAAAAAAAGAACCAGTGCCCGTCATGGGAGTCTAGGCTGTCCTGACTCCTGGCTTAGGTTGACATGCCGGCCACATTAGACTGTCCCGTGCGACTGTGCCGTGTCTTAGGTTGTCCCCCTCTGGGGATCTTACCCGTCATAGGCTAACCAGCCATCCAATAGAGCCCTTCAGGATCGACTGTGTGTTGACTAACAGCCGTCCAATTTTTAGGAGATGCTGCGGCTTTAAGGCGGCAAGCCTACTGCTGACGAGCCAAGTTTCCATAGCGTATCAAGTTCTTTAAGCCAATCAGCTGCCCTTAGTTTCATCAAGTAACGCACTGAGTTCTCTTAGACAAATACCCGCAAGGCATTGTCCCGCAATGTCCCAAAATAATGGAAAATCAAAATGTCCATAAGTTATAACACATAGATTCAGGAGGCCCCATGCATGCAGAGCAGAGGCCACACTGCTGGTGAGGTTGTTGATGCTTGAGCAGCAGGGATGTTTGCAGCGACCGCGGGTCCCTGCAGTTGTAGCAGCAGCCGTCTTTTTTATGTCTAGACATTTTCTACCGGCAAATCTTCAGGGCCCGCTACCTAAAAACTCAAGCATCCATTATTAAGGGAAAGGCAGTGCTATTCCAGCACTGAGATCAAAAGGTGAGCTGTCAAACTAAAAAAAGAATTATTAGAGTAGAAAATAAAAGTTGATCTCTGCTCACACACATTGCTGCTTAAGCTCCCACAAACATAAGCTGGCAAAATATCACATTCAGAAATAATCAAAGAGAAACTGAGGGTGTTTACTGCATTAAAGATAAAGAAAAGCTAAAGGCATTTTGGAAAAATAATTTGTTAGCTGGAATCCTCGAGTCTCTATATACACAGCAATCCTATACCTGTTGAAATAATTCAAATTAATCAGCTACTAAACAAATAAAGTCAATAACAAATAAATGATCCTCTGTCGGAACACCAAAATATCAGGTTATATAACATTAAACATATTCACAGCTGAAGAGAAGTCCCGGAGACAACTATAAATCAAAATTGATTATCATTATAATTGATTATCTAAAAATATTCTGAACTTATATAAATATCTATTTATCTATCTATCTATTGATTATCAAATTAGAATATTCTAAGCTTAAATGAATTAACGTTATTTGTTATTTGGATCTATATCTATCTACCTTTTTTTTTTTTTTTTTTTTTTTTTTTTAAGCGCTTAATTATTTGTGACGTCACACTAGACAGACGCACATATAACCATATTTGTGACATCACATTAACATGAAATTTAGACAAATGCACAGACATAAAGACATATATAAAAGAGAAAAAAAAATTACAATTGTGTATACACTGAAGAGAGATCTTCTTGTCCCGGCCGGGAAGAATGAAACTTAAGTTGTAAATTTAATGGAGAACTCTTTTAAGGGAATCACTCCATACCTTCATTTTGGTCCTCTTGACCTTGCACTTGTTTATTCAATCTAGACTCCTCAATAACTTCGTCTTGATCCCTTTGACTTTGTACCTGCTTTATCAATCTAGATGGTATCCATATTGGAGAGGATTCGTGCTTTGGAAAAACACAAACAGATCCTCTCCCCCAAATTAATACTGGGTCTGGACCCTTCCATGTACCTGAGAGAACATCCTTCCAGTAAACCAAAGGTTTATGTTGTTGGTGTGGGTTCCAGTGTCTATCTCCAGCCGAATGTCCATTAGAATCTAAAGTTAAGAAATTTAGGGTAAACAGGGCAACTGCCAATCTGTCCTTAGGATTTTTCCAGTTTCCATCTTTTTGCTTTAGTAACATATTTTTAAGTGTCCGATTTGCTCTTTCAATTATTCCTTGTCCCTGAGGATTATAAGCGATACCTGTTTTGTGGATAATATTGAACTTTGTACAAAATTGTTTGAAGGATGTGGATGTATATGCAGGGCCATTATCTGTTTTAAGCATTTTGGGATGCCCAATGCAGCAAAAGCTTGCAGACAATGAGATATAGTATCTTTAACTTTTTCTCCGGAATGTAAAGAAGCAAAAATCATGCCTGAGCATGTATCTATGGTGACATGAATAAATCGTAATTTTCCAAAACTTGGCTCATGTGTGACATCCATCTGCCACAAATGATTGGGCATCAAACCTCGTGGTTAACCCCATAATGTGGATTGGGCAAAAGTGTTACACAAGATGGACATTCTTTTACAATTCTACGAGCTTGTTCTTTTGTGATTTTAAATTTTTGTCTTAAGGTAGTGCTGTTAACGTGGAACTGGGAATGAAATAAAGTAGCTTGTTGTACTGTAGTAAATATAAATATTGTTTTTAGTGAGGGCGTCAGCTTTTTGATTACCTTCATGGAGAGGACCAGGCAGATTAGTGTGAGCTCTTATGTGACCTATAAATAAAGGTTCTTTTCGTTGCCATAGGAGATTTTGGATTTGAGAAAACAATTTAAAAGCTGGAGTATGTGGTGCTATTGGACCTGCTAGCTCCAATTTTGGGACAGCATGTACAATATAATGGCTGTCTGAAAAAATATTCATAGGCTGTTCTTTAAAATTTTCCAGAGCTATTATTATAGCTTCGAGTTCCACTAATTGAGCTGATTTTTGATTAGTGATATGAATCATTTTTTCATTTTGAGTGACTACTGCAGCAGTAACCGTTAGAGGATCCATCTGTAAATACATTAAATGCTTTAGGAATGGGTTGATTTTTTATTACCTGTGGGAATATGATAGGGATGATTGATACAAAAGGACAGTATAGGAGATTTAGGAATATGATTGTCAAAATTTGCAGAAGTAGAGCATCTAGCTATAGCCCAATCATTATCATTGAAGCACAAATATTCAACCTGTGACGATGAATAAGGAGTAATAATAGTAGCGGGATGAATTCCAAATATTTTAGTAGAGGTTTTAAGTCCTTGAAGAATAAGTTTAGCTACCATGGAGGTATAAGACTCAATTGTACTTTTAGGAGAGACAGGCAAATGTATCCATAATATAGGTCCCTGTTGCCAAAATACTCCTGTTGGAGTAGTATATGTGAAGGAATAATAATCAATATTAGTGGTTGTGCAAAATCAAATCTATCGCAATGGGATCTTTCAATGGCCTGTTCTACTAATTTTAGAGCTCTCCTGGCCTCAGGAGTTAATGTTCGAGGTGAGGATGGGTCAGGGTTCCCACGAAGGATGTCAAATAAGGGTTTTAATTGTCCAGTAGTGAGGCTTAGTGTAGGGCGAAGCCAATTAAATGTCACCCAGTAATTTTTGGAAATCATTGAGGGTGGTCAAATGTTCTTTACTTATTAGAATTTTTTGGGGTTTAACAAAAGTATCCATGATTTTAAAGCCTAAATATAGTATAGGTGATCTGCTTTGAACTTTTTCTTCTGCTATATATAATCCATATTTTTTTAGATTTTTTGTTATTTCACTAAATATATTAAATAAGATTTGTTGATTAGGGTGAGCTAATAAAACATCGTCCATGTAGTGTAGACACATAAGGTCTTGATATTTGTTTTTAATGGGCTGTATAGCTCTGTCCACATATAGTTGGCACAGTGTAGGGCTATTTGCCATTCCCTGCGGCAATACTTTCCATTGATATCTTTTATCAGGGCCATTATTATTAATAGAAGGAATTGAAAAAGCAAGCCTGGGGGCATCCAGAGGATGTAGGGGAATGGAAAAAAAACAGTCCTTTATATCAAGGGTTATAAGGTAATAGTTTTTTGGAATAGCTACAGGATTAGGAAGTCCAGGTTGAGTAGGGCCCATAATTTGCATTGTTTTGTTAATTTGTCTTAGATCTTGTAATAGTCTCCATTTTCCTGATTTTTTCTTAATTACAAATATGGGAGAATTCCAGGGAGAGGTGGAAGGCTCTATGTGTCCTGCTTCTAATTGTTCTTTAATTAATTGGTGGGCCGCTTGCAATTTTTCTTTGGATAGGGGCCACTGAGGGACCCAAACTGGCTTATTAGAGAGCCATGGTATTTTTAAAATTGTTTTCTCAGTGGCCCCTAGAAAAAATGTCCTTTGCCTTTTTTATTATGAGTAGGATTTTTATTCTTAACACCTGCAGGCTTGGTCGCTAGGTGTAACCCCATTTGATGTAAGATATCTCTTCCCCATAGGGTAACTGGCAAGCTGTTTAAAACATAGGGTTTGAATGTTCCTGTATGGCCTTCATTGTCTTGCCAATTTAAGATTACAGCACTTTGAGCTGGGGTATTACTGTATCCCAAGCCTCTTAAACTGGTTGAGGCTTTCTGTAGAGGCCAGTGCTTAGGCCATTGTTGTAGATTTATGATGGAAGAGTCAGCTCCTGTATCAATCAGCCCCTCCATCTCTATACCTTGAATTTTTAATTTGCACATAGGCCTCCGTGAACAGTCCTGGACCCAGAAAGCCATAGGTCCTGAACCAGTGGAACCGAATGCTCTGCTATTTCTATTTTGTGGCATGCTTTTAAAAGAATTATGGAGACTGGGAATGAGGAGCAGCTGTGCGATTCTGTCTCCTTGATTTACGGAGATGATGCCCCTGTGTGTACTTAGCATTATTTTAATCTCTCCATTATAATCTGAATCAATAACCCCTGGTATAACATTAAAGCCTAATAAACTTTTGGAACTACGCCCAAGGATTAGTCCCACAGTTCCTGAAGGGAGAGGTCCCCTGATTCCCGTAGGAATCAGCTGAACCCCCATTTCAGGTGTCAGGACCATCCGGGCAGTAGAACAGAGATCTAATCCTGCACTTCCTCTTGTCCCTCTGATAAGGGAGTTAATGGGTAGGAGGGACTGTGACGAGGAATCATTTGAATCTGAGGGCCTTCCTCCTCTAGTGCCTCGTACATTTGTGGGCCCCGGGGCATTGGGCCCCGTGCCCCGTTTTTTGAAATCCTTGATAAATCATTTCCATATATATCATATCTAGAATGGCATTGATTGGCCCAATGTATACCTTTTTTGCATCTGGGGCATCGGCCTGGAGCACGGTATGAATTTGATTTTATTACCCTTGGGGGATATTGCTTAGCATATCTTGGTTGATTATAATAATTTTGTCTGGAATATCCTGTTCTAGGTTGAAACCTTTGGGAATTTTGAGGGGAGGAATTTTTCATCACTGCAGCAATTACGTTGCCTGTGATAACAGCCTCGTTAATGTCTTTGCACAGTCTGATATAAATTGATAAGTCTTTTTTTCTTCTCCATGGCCTTATTGCATCCTGGCAATATTTATTAGCGTTCTCGTATGCTAATTGGATAACTAGGGGCATAGCTTGCTCGACTTCTCCAAAAACTCTAGATGTTGTTTTTAAGAGCCTATCTACAAAATCAGCGTAAGGTTCGTTAGGCCCTTGTATAACTTTTGATAGGCTGCCTTGCAGATCCCCTATGCCTGAGATTGTCTTCCAGGCTTTCACAGCTGCAGTGTGTACCTGGGCATACACACCTGGATCGTATTGTAGCTGATTTTGTAGTTCAGCGAACTCACCCTCCCCTGTGAGCATATCTATATTGCGTTGAGGGAAACCTGCTGCAGCATTTCTCTTTGCTATTTCTGAACAAAGTTCCTGGAATTGAGTTTTCCAGATTAGGTATTGTCCCCCACTTAGTACCGCTCTGCATAGACTTTTCCAATCTGAGGGGGCTAAGGTTAGGGTGTTAAGTGACTCTATCATACTTAATGTGAACGGAGCTTGAGGCCCATAGGTCATTACCGCCTCTTTAAAATTCTTTATTGTTTTAAAGTCTAGGAACTCATGATATCTTTGTCCCTGTTCATTTTGAAATACTGGCAGTTCTAGGTGCTCCTGCGGTCTATGTTGTTCGAGAGCGTATAAGCGCTCTGAAAGGCCGCCAATTTCTACCTCAAGGGCACGTATACTCTGATCCATACTCTTTATTGTTTCTGTTAGGGATTCTATCCATGAAGGAGCAGAGGGCGCTAGTGGTTCCTCTATTTGACGGTCTTTTCTCTTTTTTAATTTCTTTTTGTTCTTTTTATTGGAGACTGTGCTCTCCGAATCGCTTTTTGATTCCTCTTCACTACTAGCTTCATAATTCCTAACCGGCTCAGTAGAGGAGACTGTACTTTCATGGTTTGGCTCCTTGTTACTATTATTACTTTCACTAGTATCCTGAGTTTCAGTTTCTAAGGAGAGTACATACTCCTCAGCTAATTTTATTAAGCTTCTGATGGCTTTTGCAGATCTTACTTTTGAATTTACATTCCTACTCTCCTTGCTGGTCTCCACTGAGTCAGAGGATATGCTTTCTTGTTCACTTTTCTCACTATCCTCTGAGTTCTCAATATCAAAAATTTCATTCATGGCTTTTATAAACCGACTTTTTGTTATATTTGCTCCCATCTTTTTAAATTTTCTTTTTTCTTACCTTGCCGCCGAATTCCCCGTACAGGCCGCCACCTGTCGCTGCCTGAAGCGGAAGTCGCTTGGAGCAGCGAACGCCACAGGAAAATTCGGAGGCAGGATGAAAATGAAAAAAGGTCTTTTATTCTTCTCCTCTCTCCAGCTCCAGCAATCACTCCAAATGCTCTAACTCCAACCACCACCTTCTTCTTCCCCACACACACTAACGAACCTCACCCAGTTATATACATATAGCTTTAACAAGGACACGTGCTTACAGCTCGAGCTTACAGGTGCGTCACGCAGTGTTCACGGGCAGCTAACCGCAATCCAACAAGGATTTTAAATGCAGCTATAATCAAATTGCTCCAACCCCAAAAAATACAAGCACTCTTAAAATGAAGGGAAGAAAAACAAAGCCAAGTTATCAGAAAGGTAATAGAACATAAAAGGAAGATGATTTGGAAATTAAAATAATTAAAAATATGAAATTTTTAAAAAAGAAGAAAATGAAAAAGGAAGGAAGTATGAAAAGAGATTAGAACAAACAGGATAAACTCTATAGCAGAATTGAAATGATAGAAGGACAGTGATCTGAAAGACAAAACCAATTAAAAGTACTCAATAATAAGCCTGGACTGGAACACCACCTAAACCGCCTCCATTTGGGACACTGCAGCCACCACCATACCCCCTTCTCACGTGGTGATCTTCACCGTGGGACAATGGATAGGGCCAGGAGGTGACTGCTTGTTATAGCACCAAATGCCACAGTGCACCATCACCAAACAGGCCGCCCAATGCCATTGCGCAGCCCATCCTTTCAGCCCCATCTCTGAAAGCGGTTGCCTGTATCTTGGGACACCTCCAATGCCTTCTGGAGTTACCTCCACCGTGAATTCTGCCATCATTATTTGGGGCAGCTTCCATCTTGTGACGCTGACTGGGCCCTTGAGGCCTACATCAAGGTACTTACAGGCTTGATGCTACTGCTGCCACCAAAAAGGGATGTGGCCTCTTCCATCTAGGGATAACAACCAGAACCTGGAAGACCATTACCAAGGTCTGTTTGCCTGGTTGTACCAGAGGTATTTTTACTAGTAAAAAAAAAAAAAAAAACAAACAAAAAAAACTGTAAATGTCTAAATAGAAGATAAAAGATTTATGGCTGCATACTGGTTACATTGGGTGCTGTAAACATTGATCTCCTCCTTAAAGATGAGGTATTGGTAACTTGCAGGGACACTACAGGATTGTAGGGTAGAAACTGCAAGACCTCATATCTGCACTGCAAGAGAGAAAGACACATAGACAAATGAAAAAACAAGAGAGGAAAGTGCCCCAGACAAACCAAAATACTACAATAATAGAATCCATTGACAGCACACTAGATGAAACGTCAGAGAAGGAGTTCATAATGTACATATCTAAAATAATCTGCAAATTAAACAATGACATAAGAGAGTAAAAATAGGCAAAAATTGATCACTCCAACAAAGAGATTAGAGAGCAAATACAGGTAGCAAAAGATTACTTCAAGAAAGACATAGAGATTCTGAAGACAACAACAAAACAAACAAAAAACCCAGAAATCTTTGAAATGAAGGAAACAATAAACCAAATAAAAAACTCAAAAGAAAGCATCACCAACAGACTAGATCACTTGGAAAACAGAACCTCAGACAATGAAGATAAAATATACAATCTTGAAACTAAAGTTGACCACACAGTGAAAATGGTAAGAAACCATGAGCAGAACATCTAAGAATTATGATAATATCAAAATACCAAATCTAAGATTTATCAGGTAGAGGAAGGCACACAGCCTGAAACCAAAGGAATGCACAATCTCTTCAATGAAATAATATGAAAATATTTCTCAAACATGAAGAATGAATTGTAAAATCAAAAGATGTACAAAATTACAACAGATCTACACCAAGGCATGTTATAATGACAAAGCCTATCATACATAATAAGGTTAGAGGGCTGGAGCTACAGCTCAATTGATAGAGTGCTTGCCTTGCGTGCACAAGGCCTTGGGTTTGATCCCCAGCACCACACACACACACACACACACACACACACACACACACACACAACACATTACAACAGAATCAGGATAGCATTTTAAAGGCCATAAGAGAGAGCAATCAGATTACGTGTAGGGGGAAACCAATTAGGATCTCATCAAATTTTTCATTCCAGGTCCTCAAAGCCTGGAACAACATATACCAAGCTCTGAAAGAAAATGGATGCCAACCAAGAATATTATATCCAGCAAATTAAGCTTCAGATTTGATGACAAAATTAAGAACATTCCATGATAAACAAAAGTTAAAAGAATTTACAGAGGGAAAGCCTGCACTACAGAACATTCTCAGTGAAATATTCCATGAGGAGGAAATGAAAAACAACAATGAAAATCTGCAAAGGGAGGAACTACACTAAAGCAATGACCAATCAGAAAAGAAACAAAAAGTCAAGTCGAAAACCAAAAATAATGGGGCTGTGGTTGTGGCTCAGAGATAGAGAGCTCTCCTAGCTCATGCAAGGCACTGGGTTCAACCCTCAGGACAACATAAAAACAAGTAAATAAAGTAAAAGTATTATGTCTAACTCATCAATTAAAAGATATAGACTGGCAGATTGGATTAACAAAAAAGACCCAACAATATGTTGCCTTCAAGAGAATCATCTCACAGGAAAAGACATGCACAGACTGAAGGTGAAGGGTGGGGAAAAATATAGCACTCACATGGACCATGTAAACAAGCAGGGATTTCCATCCTCATGTCAGATAAAGTGGACTTCAAACCAAAATTAGTAAAAAGGGATAAAGAAGGACATTTCATGCCATTCAAGGGAATCATACATCAACAAGACATAACAATTGTAAATATCTATGCCCCAAACGATGGGGTATCTATGTATATCAAACAAACCCTAAACAAAGAAACTATAGGACTCAATAAAACAAGCAATAATTTAGACTTAATAGACATATATAGAATATACCATCCATCAACAAGAAGATACACTTTTTTTCTCAGGAGCACATGGATCTTTCTCCAAAATAGACCATATCTTATGCCACAAAGCAAGTCTTAGCAAATACAAAAAAATAGAGATACTACCCTGCATTCTATTTGACCATCATGGAATAAAATTAAAAATCATTGGCAAAATAAAAATAAAAGCTACTCCAACACCTGGATACTAAATAAAACACTATTGAATGACACATGGATAACAGAAGATATAATGGAAGAGATAAAAAAATTCTTAGTGGTAAATGAGAACTCTGATACAACATTTCAAAATCTCTGGGATACCATGAAGGGAGTGCTAAGAGGAAAGTTCGTTGCATTAAGCTCATTTATTAAAAGAAGAAAAAGTCAACAAATAAATTACCTGACATTACACCCCAAAGCCCTAAAAGAAACAAAAAAAACAACAACAACAACAACAACAACAAAAAAAAAAAAAAAAAAAAAAAAAACAAGCCAGCACCAAAAGTAGTAGAAGACAGGAAATAATTAAAATCAGGGCTGAAATCAATGAAATTGAAACATAAGAAATAATTCAAAATATTGACAAAACAAAAAGTGGGTTCTTTGAAAAAATAAATAAAATTGAAAAACCCTTACCTACCCTAATGAAAAGAAAGAGAAAACTCAAATTACTAAAGTTCATGATGAAAAAGGAAATATCATAACAGACACTATTGAAATATAGAAGACAACTAGAAACTATTTTGAAAATTTACACTCCAGTAAAATAGAAAACCTTAAAGACACCAACAAATTTTTAGAGGCATATGATCTACCCAAACTGAACCATGAGGGCATACACAATTTAAACAGATCAATTTCAAGTAAGGAAGTGAAAGATGCCATCAAAAGCCTACCAACCAAGAAAAGCCAGAGACCAGACAGATTCTCAGCCAAGTTTTACAAGACCTTCAAAGAAGAATTAATACCAATACTACTCAAATTATGCCATGCAATACAAAAAGAGAGAACCCTTCCAAATTCATTTTATGAAGCTAGTATCACCATGATACCAAAACCAGACAAAGACTCATAAAGGAAAGAAAACTTTAGATAAATATCCCTGATGGACATACATGGAAAAATTCTCAATAAAATTCAGGCAAACCACATACAAAAATATATCAAAAAGATAGTGCACCACAATCAAGTGGGCTTCATCCTAGTGATGCAAGGTTGGTTCAACATAGAAATCAATAAACATAATTCATCATATCAATAGATTTAAAGATAAGAATAATGTGATCACCTCAGTAGATGCAGAAAAAGCATTTGACAAAATACAGCACCCCTTCATGTTCAAAACACTAGGAAAACTCAGGATAGTGGGAACATATCTTTGCATTATAAAAGCTATATATGCTAAACCCAAGGTCAATATCATTCTAAATGGAGAAAAATTGAAAGCATTCCCTCTAAGAACTGGAACAAGACAAGGATGCCCTCTTTCACCACTTCTATTCAACATCATCCTTGAACCACTAGCCAGAGCAATTAGAAGAAAGAAATTACAGGGATATGAATGGGAAAAGAAAAGCTCAAACTATCATTTTTTGCTGATGACATGATTCTATATTTATAAGATCCAAAAAATTCCACCAGAAAAACTCTAGAACTTATAAATGAATTCAGCAAAGTAGCAGGATATAAAATTAACACCCACAAATCAAATGTGTTCCTATCAACCATTGATAAATACACTGAAAGAGAAATTAGGAAAACTAACTCCATTCACAGTAGTCTCAAAAAGAAATAAAATACTTTTGGAATCAATCTAACAAAAGAAGTGAAAGACCTCTACAATGAACTCTACAAAACACTAATGAAATAAATTGAAGAAGACCTTAGAAGACGGAAAGATTTCCCATAGTTTTGGATAGGCAGAATTAATATTGTCAAAATGGCCATGCTACCAAAAACTTTATACAGATTTAATGCAATTCCTATTAAAATCCCAATGATATTCTTCATATAAATAGAAAAAGTGGTCATGAAATTAATTTGGAAAAATAAGAGGCCCAGATTAGTAATCTTTAGCAAGAAAAGGAAAAGAGGAAGCATCACAATACCAGACCTTAAATTATACTACAGAGCCGTAGTAACAAAACCAGCATGGTATTGGCACCAAAACAGACATTGGTACAAAACAGACCAATGGTACAGAATAGAGGACAAAGAGACAAACCCACAAAAATATAGTTGTTAAGGTTTGGATTGTCAGGTGTTCCCAAAAAACTCACATGTGGTAAAATACAAGAAGGTTCAGAGGAAAAATGATTGGATTAACCCAATCGGTGATTTGATCACCTGTTAGGGATTAACTGAGTGGCAATTGAGGTGGTAGGGTTTTCTGGAGAAGGTGAGAATTGGGGTCTGGTTTGGGGTATATATTTGTACCTGGTGATTAGATTCTCTCTCTGTCTCCTGATCATGATGTGAGCTGTGTCCCTCTGCCATAATGTTCAGCCTCACCTGGAGCCCCAAGAAATGGAGGCAGCCTACTATGGGCTAAGACTTCTTAAACCATGATCCCTCAAATAAATTATTCCTTTTCTACAATTGTTCTGGTTGTGTCTGTTTAGTCACAGTAGCAAAAATGCTGACTAAAATGACATTTATCTCATACTAGGCAAAGGCACCCAAAACATACATACATTGGAGTAAAGATAGCCTCATTAACAAATGGTGCAGGGGAAACTGGAAATCCATATGTAGCCAAATGAAATTAAACCCCTCTCTCTCACCCTGCACAAAACTCAACTCAAAGAGGACCAAGGACTTAAGCACTGGAACAGAGACCCTGCACAAATATAGAAGGAAAAGTAGGCCCAAATCTCTACCATGTCAGCTTAGGACTTGACTTCCTTGACAAGACTCCTAAAGCGCAACAAGTAAAATAAAAAATTCGTGAATGGGATGGAATCAATCTAAAAAGCTTCCTCACAGCAAAGGAAACAATCAAAACATGAAGAGAGAGCCTACAGAATGGAAGAAAATCTTTAACACATGAAACTCTTTTGGCTTTTCAGGTCCTGTCATAATACGTTTGTGCCTCCTCTAAAAGAATACTACATATGTGCAATTTATTAAGAACAAAAATGTATTTCTCACAGTCCAGAGACTGGGACATCCAAGGTGAAGGCACTGGCATATATGGTGTTGGGATTGGGGCTTTCTCTGCCTCCAAGATGGTGCCTTGTTGCTGCATGCACTGGAAGGAAGAAAGGCTATGTGCTCTCATGGCAGAAGGGCAAGAGGATGGAGTCCTGCACAAAGCATCTTTAGGAAATGCCTTTATTCCCTTCAGATGGAGGAGTACTCATAGCCTAATAACCTCTTAAGGCCTCACGTATTAGTACTATCATATTGGCAATGCCTGAATTTTAGAGAGGACACATTAAAACCATACCAGGACCTTGAAATCCTGTATGAATTTGAGGACAGGCACTTCATTCCTGAAAAACAATGCTATTATAATTTTGATGGGGTTTGTATTTAATCCATAGATTACTTTCAGTAGCACTAAAATTGTAAGCATGTGCAATCTTCTCATCTATGTAATATAATATCTATTTACTTAGGTTTTTAAAATTTTCTTTCTTCATTGTTTTGTACTTTCCCTTGTACAAGGCTTTCATTAACTTTATTAAATTTATGTCTAGGTATCTTATTCTTTTAGAGACTGTTGTATATGAAATTTCTTTTAATTAATTCTTTTTGTTCATTTCAGGTATATGATAACAGAACTGATTTTTGTATTGATCTTGTGTCTTGCAAATTTTCTATATTTGTAAAAATTAGCTGGAGGAGTTTTCTTGTGGATTCTTTGGAATATTCTATATATAGAATCATGTCATTAGTAAATTGAGGTGGTTTTGCTTCTTTTTTGCCTTTTATTTCATTTTCATATGTAATCAGTCTGGCTAGAACTTGCAGAAACTTGTTGAATAGCTGTGGTAAAAATAGGCACATTTGTCTTCTTCCTGATCCTAGGGGGAATGAATACCTTCAGTCTTTCCCCATTGAATATGACAGTAGCTGAGTGTTTTTTTTTTTTTTTTTTTTTTTTTATAAATGCCCTTTACATGTTGAGGAATTTCCATTCTATTCCTAGTTTTTTATACAAATTGCAACTCAGTTAATCAATATCTAAGAAGAAAATACTTGCTGGGAATTTGAGATTTTATATAATCTATGCATCAAATTGGATAGAATTAAAATCTTATTATTTAATCTTCAATGACTGAAGAACTACATATCACCATATACTTAGACTGGTTTTTTTTTCAGTTTTAAATTGACCTTTATTTTATTTATTTATATGCAATGCTGAGAATCAAACCCAGTGCCTCACACATGCTAGGCAAGCACTCTTCCACTGAGCCACAACCCCAGACCCTAGACTTTTAATTTCTTTTCCCAGTGTTTGATAGGTTTTCTGTATAAAAATGCACTATCATTTATGTTAGATTAGAACCTGAATACTTTGTTTTGTTTCTATCATAAATGATATTTTTATTTCATTATTTTACTGATTTTATATACCAAAAATATTTGACTCTTGTATATTGCATGTATATCCTGAGATATTGCTAAATTTATTGATTAGACCCAGGATATTATTTTGTAGTTTTTCTTGGGGGAGAAGTATGCCTTTTCTTTCCTTTTTCAAACTTATTTCACATGCTAAGACTTATAGTAGGATACTGAGCAGGAACAGTAAGAGAGGACATCATTAACACATCCTCAATCTTAAAGGTCTAGTGTTCAGTTTCTCACCATTAGATATGATATTAGATAAAAGTATATTGGAAACATCTTTCAATGGGTAAGGAAACTTTTCTATTGTTATTTTTCTGAGAATTTTTATCTGAAAATTTCATTGGAAATTTTCAAATGTCCTTATGCAACTGTTGATATAAACATGTTTTTCTGATTAATCTGCTAATATAATTTGCATTGATTAATGAATGTTGAAGAAGACTTTCCTTGTGTGATTGTGATATGAGTGTTTTTCCATAAATTTCTGCAATCTATAATGAACAGAGGACATATTCTGTGTCTAATTCTTTTAAAATTATTAATTTATTTTATAATCCAGGATATGGACTCCCTTGGTAAATTTTTCCATTAATCATCTTTTAAAAAGAATTTAATATTTTTTAAATTAGATTTACCCACATGGTTACCATTTTTAGTTTCTTCTCTTCTCTTTCCAGATTTATTTTCATTCAGTATCATTTTACTTATTCCTGAATGATTTCACCTAACATGTTTTTGTTTTGTTTTGTTTTGCACTGGGGATTTAACCCATGGAGCATATCCCTAACCCTTTCATTTTTCTACTTTGAGATAGGGTCTCACTAAGTTGCTGAGGCTGGCCTCAAACTTGTGGTCCTCCTGTTTCAGCCTCCTGAGTGGATAGGATTACAGCTGTGTGCCACCACGCCTGCCTCATCTAACATGTCTTGAGTTACAGGTTCACTAGTAATAAATTCTTTTATCTATTATATTTCTAAATTTTTTTGGAACATGTCTTTGCCATCTGCAGAATTAGAGATCTAAACTTTTTTTTAATGTTAGTACTATAAAGTTATTGCTCTAAGGTCATCTGGCTTCTGGTATTTCTGATGGGTAATCAATCTTCCTTATCTTTGTTTTTCTACATGTAGTCTCTTTTCCAATTGATAGCTTGTAAGATTTTTTTCCTTATCACCAGTTTTAAACAATTTGTTTATGATATGGCCTGATGTAATATTCTTCATGTTTCTTGGAGTTTTTTTAGTGCTTAAATATTTGAGCTTACAACTTTCATTAAATTTGAGCATTTTCATTATTTATTTTTTCAAATATCTCTATACATGTCTGTGTGTGTGTGTGTGTGTGTGTGTGTGTGTGTGTGTATCTCCTCCTCCTCTTCTTTATGTCTGCACTTATAACTAAAATATCCTACAATATGTGGCTGTATGTTGTCCTAAAGTCAGTCTCTCTGTCTCTGTCTCTATCTCTCTTTTAGTCTTGTCTCCTTTCTGTGTGTTTCAGTTTGGTTAGTTTCTATTGCTCTCTTTGAGTTAAATAATCTTCTTTTCTATATTCCCTATCTGCTGTTGATCTTGTTGATGAGTTTTTCTTTTTATATTTGAGGAAGACATTGCAGTGTTTGTGCTAACATTCACATTGGATCTTTATTATATGTTTTGTATGCCTACTAAGTTCAATTTTCTTTTAACTTCTGGAATAAAATATAGTTGTAGAAATATTTTAATGTCCTTGTCTACTAATTACTTCCTTGTTTATATTTTTGGGTTTTTTTTTTTTGAGAGAATTTTCTAATCATTATGAGTATTTTTCTACTTTCTCTTTTCTTCATGACTTGTAACTTCTTACTGAATTCCAGACCTTTTATATTCTATATTATTGACTGCTGCATATTGTTATATTCCCAGACATATTCTTGAGTTTTGTTTTAGAGTATGGTTAAACAGCCCAAACAATTTGATCCTTTCTAGTGCTGCTTTTAAGATATTTTAGGTAGCACCAGAGGAAAATTTAGTCTAGGACAAATTTTCACCTTTATTTCTCAGTCTTCCACCCAATGTCCAATGAATTTTAGGGGATTGTTTTGCTCTAGCTATCAGGAAAAGGGATTTTCTCAACTCTGTGAGTTCTAGAGATTCCCCACCCCCCTCTCTGATCTTAAATAGTTCCTCACTTGTATGTGCTAATCAGTTCCTCAGCTGAAAATCTGGACAATTGGCATATATCTGAGGTTTTCTTTCTGTGCAAATGTTTCTTCTTTGGTTCTCTGGCCTGCAAACTCAAATTCTAAGCTCTATTTCTCTATCTGAAGGTGATCCCTGGGCTCCCTCTGGGTTTCTTTGCCTGGTCCGTGGCATTCAAACTGCTTAGTCAGTAAACTGAAGTACATATAGGATTCATTTTTCCCCTGTCAGATATAACTCCCTCCTGCCTCATGGTCAATGTCTTAAAAAGCTTTATTTATTACAGTTTTTCCAGTTTTTATGAAACAACTGTCACTCCATCTTGTCTGGAAGCAGAGTTTCCATGTTGAGTTTTTAATTGCCTAAATCATGATAGGATAAAGCCATCCTGTTCTGATATCTAGAATTAAGTCTTTGCAAACATCTCCATGTTATTTCAGGCAACTTTTTCATTAATTATCAGGATGAATTATCTTCTTTTGCTGACTAGCACTAACAAGATTTTTTCCAGATAATTTGAGTAGTTAGATGACTCTTCTTTTATATTTATATTTTAAATTTATATTATAGTCTTTCATCCTAATTTCAGGTAACACAAGAAACCACAAATTTTAAGAAAATTAAAAGTTCTCAATACAGGGCTGGGGTTGTGGCTCAGCAGTAGAGCACTTGCCCGGGTTCAATACTTAGTACCACATAAAAATAAAGGCATTGTGTACAACTAAAACAAACAAATAAATATTTTTTTAAAAAGTTCCCAAAAATCAAAATAGTCAAGGTCCCACAGTGCAGGATGATAAGACACACAAGCAATATGAAGAAAAAAGGGAAGAAAGTGACACAAACAAATCAGTATACCTCCTCAGTAGATTCCATGGCAAGCACAGTTGGTGAAATGCCAGAGATGGAATTTAGAAATTACATATTCCAAGTGTTTATGGAACTTAAGAATGAACTAAAAAATGAGATGAGGGAGCAAATACAGGAGGTGAAAGATCATTTTGACAAAGAACTCCATAAACAAATGCAGGAGTAAAAGATTACTTCAATAGGGAGATAGAGGCTCTAAAGAGAAACCAAACAGAAATTCTGGAAATGAAAGAAGCAATAAACCAAAATAAAAGTTCAATCGAAAGTATCACCAACACAGTAAATCACTTGGAAGAAAGAACCTCAGACAATGAAGACAAAATATATATCCTAGAGAAAAATCTAGATTACACAGCAAAAATGGTAAGAAACCAAGAACAGAACATTCAAGAATTAAGGGACAACATAAAAAGACCAAACTTAAGAGTGATTGGGGTAGAGGAGGGGGCAGAGTTTCAAGCCAAAGGAATGAGTAATTTATTTAATGAAATAATTACAGAAAATTTTCAAAACTTGAGGAATGAATGGGAAAACCAAGTTCAAGAGGCTTACCAAAGACCAAACATACAAAATCACATCAGATCCACACCAAGACACATTATAATGAAAATGCCTAATATACTGAGCAAAGAGAGAATATTAAAAGCCACAAGAGAAAGGAAACAGATTACATATAGGGGGAAAACAATCAGACTATGTTCAGATTTTTCTACCCAGACCTTAAAAGCAAGAAGATCCTGGAATAGCATATTTCAAGCTCTGAAAGAAAAGGAATGTCAACCCAGAATCTTATATCCAGCAAAACTGAGCTTTAGATTCGAAGATGAAATAAAAACCTTCCACAACAAGCAAAAGTTAAAAGATCTCGAAAGCCAGCACTTCTGAACATCCTGGGCAAAATTTTTCATGAAGAAGAAGAGAAAAATAACAACAAAAATCAACAAAGGGAGATATTAAACTAAGGGAAATACCAACCATAAGAGAAACCAAATTAAGCTAAAGATCATAATACAAATAAAAATGGATGGGAATAAAAATCACATCTCAATAATAACCCTGAATGTTAACGGCCTAAACTTGCCATTCAAAAGACACAGATTATCTGAATGGATTATAAGAAATGACCCAACAATTTGCTGTCTCCAAGAAACACACCTCATAGAAAAAGACATCAATAGACTGAAGGTAAAAGGCTGGGAAAAGTCTTATCACTCACATGGCCTGCAGAAGCAAGCAGGGGTTTCCATTCTCATTTCAAATAAGGTAGACTTCAAGCCAAAGCTAATGAAAAGGGACAAAGATGGATATTTCTTACTACTTAAGGGAACAATTCATCAAAAGGATATAACATTCATAAATCTATATGCCCCAAATAATGGAGCACCTACATTCATCAAACAAACTCTTCTCAAGTTCAAGAGTCAAATGGACCACAACAAAGTTATTCTAGGGGATTTCAACACACCTCTCTCAACAATGGATAGATCATCCAAACAAAAGCTAAACAAAGAAATCTTAGGCCTCCTTAAAACAATTAAAAACTTAGACCTAATGGACATATATAGAATATTTCATCCCTCAGTAAAAGAATACACTTTTTACTCAGCAGCACATGGCTCCTTCTCCAAAATAGACCATATATTATGTCACAAGGCAACTCTCAGCAAATATAAAAAAACAGAGATACCACCCTGAATTCTATCAGACCATAAAGGGATAAAATTGGAAATCAATGACAAACAAGGAATAAGAAAAACTACTCCAACAACTGGAAGCTAAACAACATGCTACTGAATGAACAAGGGGTTGAAGAAGACATCAAAGAGGAGATTAAAAAATTCCTAGAGGTAAATGAGAACACAGATACATTGTATAGAAATCTCTGGGACACTATGAAGGCAGTAGTAAGAGGAAAATTCATTGCACTGAGTTCATTCCTTAAAAGGAAAAAAAAAAACAACAAATAAACGACTTAACATCACACTTCAAAGCACTAGAAAAAGAAGAACAGATCAACACCAAGAGCAGCAGAAGACAGGAAATAATTAATATCAGAGCAGAAATTAATGAAATTGAGATGAAGGAAACAATTCAAAGAATTGACAAAACTAAAAGTTGGTTCTTTGAGAAAATAAACAAAATTGACAGACCCTTCGCAATGCTAACGAAAAGAAGAGAAAAAACTCGAATTGCTAACATTCGTTATGAAAAAGGGAATATCATAACAAAAACTTCAGATATACAGAAGATAATTAGAAATTACTTTGAAAACTTGTACTCTAATAAAATAGAAAATACTGAATGCATTGACAGATTTCTAGAGTCATATGATTTGCCTAAACTGGATCTGGAGGCTATACACAATTTAAACAGATTGATTACAAGCGAAGAAATAGAAGATGTCATCAATAAGCTACCAACAAGGAAAAGTCCAGGACCTGATGGGTTTACAGCCAAGTTCTACAAGACTTTCAAAGAAGAACTAATACAAATGCTCTTCAAACTATTTCAAGAAATAGAAAAAGAGGGAGCTCTTCCAGAATCTTTCTATGAGGCCAATATTACCTTAATTCCAAAGCCGACAAAGACACATCCAAAACAGAAAACTTCAGACCCATATCTTTAATGAACATATATGCAAAAATCCTCAACAAAATTCTGGCAATCGGATACAAAAACATATCAAAAAGATAGTGCACCACGATCAAGTGGGGTTTATCCCAAGGATGCAAGGATGCAAGGTTGGTTCAATATTTGGAGATCAATAAACATAATACATCACATCAATAGTCTTAAAGATAAAAATCATATGATTATCTCAATAGATGCAGAAAAAGCATTTGACAAAATACAGCACCCCTTTATGTTCAAAACACTGGAAAAACTAGGAATATCAGGAACATATCTCAATATTATAAAAGCTATTTATGCAAGGCCCAGAGGTAACATTATCTTAAATGGAGAAAAATTGAAAGTATTCCCTCTAAAAACTGGAACAAGACAGGGATGCCCCCTTTCACCACTGCTATTTAACATAGTACTGGAAACTCTGGCCACAGCAATTAGACAGATGAAAGAAATTAAAGGGATCCAGATAGGAAAAGTAGAGCTCAAATTAGCTCTATTTGCTGATGACATGATAATCTACCTAGAAGACCCAAAAAACTCTACCAGAAAACTTTTACAACTAGTAAATGAATTTGGCAAAGTAGCAGGATACAAAATCAATACCCATAAGTCAAAGGCATTTTTGTACATCAGTGACAAAACCTCTGAAAGGGAAATGATGAAAACGACCCCATTTACAATAGCATCAAAAAAAAAAAAAAAATACCTGGGAATAAACTTAACAAAAGAGGTGAAAGGCCTCTATAAGGAAAATTATAGAACACTAAAGAAAGAAATCATAGAAGAACTCAGAAGATGGAAAGACCTACCTTGCTCTTGGATAGGTAGAGTCAATATTTTCAAAATGTCCACAATACCAAAGGCATTATACAGATTTAATGCAATTCCAATCAAAATCTCAATGTCATTCTTCAAAGAAATAGAAAAAGCAGTCATGAAATTCATCTGGAAAAATAAGAGACCCAGAATAGCCAAAGCAATCCTGAGCAAGAAAAGTGAAGCAGGGGGCATCACCATACCGGACTTTAAATTATACTATAGAGCAATAGTAACAAAAACAGCATGGTATTGGCACCAAAACAGACTGGTGGACCAATGGTACAGAATTAAGGACACAGAGACTAATACATATAATTTCAGCTATCTTATATTAGACAAAGGCGCCAAAAAATGTACAGTGGAGAAAGGATAGCCTCTTCAACAAATGGTGCTGGAAAAACTGGAAATCCATATGCAACAAAATGAAATTAAACCCTTATCTCTCACCATGCACAAAATTCAATTCAAAGTGGATCAAGGACCTAGGAATTAGACCAGAGACAATACTCCTAATAGAAGAAAAAGTAAGCTCCAATTTCCAACATGTCAGATTAGGCCCCAAGTTCCTTAATAAGAATCCTGTAGCACAAGAACTATTACCAAGAATTAATGAATGGGATAGATTTAAACTAAAAAGCTTCTTCTCAGCAAAAGAAACAATCAGTGAGGTGAATAGAGAGCCAACTAATTGGGAACAAATATTTAATACATGCACATCAGATAGAGCATTAATTTCTAGAATATATAAAGAACTCAAAAAACTTAACACCAAAAAAGCAAATAACCCAATCAATAAATGGGCTAAGGAATTGAAAGGACACTTCTCAGAAGTAGATACACATTTAATCAACAAATACATGAAAAAATGCTCAACATCACTGGCAATTAGAGAAATGCAAATCAAAACTACTCTAAGATTTCATTTCACTCCAGTCAGAATGGCAGCTATCAAGAACACAAACAACAATAAATGTTGGAGAGGATGTGGGGAAAAAGTCACACTCATACATAGCTGGTGGGACTGCAAAATGGTGCAACCGCTATGGAAAGCAGTATGGAGATTTCTTGGGAAAATGGGAATGGAACCACCCTAGACCCAGCTAGCTATACCACTCCTGGGTTTATTCCCAAAAGACTTAAAAACAGCATATTACAGTGACACAGCCTCTTCAATGTTTATAGCAGCACAATTCACAATAGGTAGGTTGTGGAACCAACCTAGATGTCCCTCAGTAGATGAGTGGATAAAGAAAATGTGGTATATATACAAAATGGAATTTTACTCAGATATAAGAGAGTAAAATAATGCATTTGCAGGTAAATGTATGAAGTTGGAGAATATAATGCTAAGTGAAATTAGTCATTCTCAAAATCCACATACGAAATGTTTTCTCTGATATAAGTAGGCTAGTTCACAGTGTTGTTGGATGGGGGTACATAGGATTAGAGGAACACTAGAATGGTCAAAGGGAGGGGAAGGGAGGGAGGAAGAGGGGAGGGAGGGAGGGAAAGGGGGAAAAAATTGGTGGTTGAATGAGATGGATATCATTATCCTAAATGCATGATTGAAGATCTGAATGGTACTTATATACTTTGTATACAAGCAGTTGTATGTAAAAAGATGCTATACTTGTGCATTATGAATAAGTAAATAAATAATTAAATAAAAAAATTAAAAATTAAAAATAATAAAGAATTACATTTTGGAGCTGAGGTTGTAACTCAGTGGTGGAATGTTTGCCTAGTATGTGCAAAGCTCCGAGTTTGATCCATAGCACAGGGAAAAAAATAAAAAAATAAAGTTAAAAAAAAGTTCTCAATACAGTAAAATAAAGAGTATCTTATGTCTAATGAAGCCTGCAGCCTTTCTCAGAGTGGTCATTTCACTGTCCCACCTGGTATTTGGTCTGCTACAATGTGGCAGGGCATGCTCACTTATTTTTACTGTAGGGAATGCTAGGACTTAACATTTAATTTTAGAAAATAAAAACCAAACTCAACTAGGTCAAATACTGTTTTGTTTTATTTTAATTTTTCTTGAATCAGTTCTAAAACTCTTTCAACTCATTCTTTGTCCCTGAATTGAACTCTCAGAATGTTTATTTGACACTGGGTTATCAATCTCTATAAAGTAGTAGGATACAACTTATGGTACAAATAAAACTTTCACAAAATATCTGACATCATAAGAAAATTTTCCAAAATTCTGTTAAGGCTGTGTATATCCAGAGTTTCTCCTCTGTTATTCCAATTGCATGGCTTTGCCAAAGCACTGGAATTCTCAGAGCCCTGTCCGAAAGGGGCATTCATAATGCCCTAGGAGTAAACAGGTAAAGATTATCTACATCCATTTACAGAAGAAATTTATACTAATTGAAACAATGTGTTTAGTATAAAGTTGTAAAAGGACTAATGTTCATTTGTATTACTAAATTTAACATTAATTTCCTTTTGTGGCACTTCAATACACAAACATTTTCTGTCTTTGTGTCTTACTTGATTATTAGAATCAAGATTTCATTTCCCAGTAATGTCAAATTTAAGTGAAATCCTTACAGAAATTTGTTTCAATGAGTCTTATTTCTATATGGCAGAATAAATAAAAAACAAACCTGTATATCTTTATGAATTAAAATCCATTTTGTTTCCTGTTAATTATTTCGTTGAAAAGAATTATTTAAAAATAAGTTTGTCATTCCTTTTTTAATCCATGGACATATTACTGTAGTAAAAATTCATATTTTTATGAATATAATTACCATTATAATATCATGCCCAAACAAGGAAATTGTTTTGAATGTTTTGAAAGTGGAAGAGGGTATTCGTAATTATGCCATAACAAATTTGGGAATGTCTTCAGAAACTACAACATAGTACAACTAATGAAAATAAACAAAAATAAAATAAAATAAAAAATAAAAATGTAGCATGGTACAAAGTACAAAATATCATACATTGTAGCAATCACTATTTGGTTTCT
The DNA here is from genome assembly GCA_025594165.1 of Tamias sibiricus. NCBI lineage: Eukaryota > Metazoa > Chordata > Mammalia > Rodentia > Sciuridae > Tamias > Tamias sibiricus. The sequence goes on from CM046657.1 coordinate 137,140,262, forward strand.
GTTTCTTTATCTTACTTCTCAAACAGAAAAATCATTTTTAGCCCTTAAGAGTCAACTGATCTGTTTTTTATTAATATATTTGTTTGCCTCTATAGTACTTATTGGTGTCTATGTCGATCTGCTCAGCTTCTCTCTTAAGAATAAATTATACTAATAGAAATGGACTATTCTGATATGGAGTTATATTTTTAATATATTAATTTTAACTATTAGGGATTTATAAAACTTGGAGAATTTTCAGGAAAATTCTATCATCTCTAAGATCTCATTGACCAACAATTCAATGATAAATCCATAAGTCATTATAAATTCTTGTCAATATAAATTATTTATTAATGTAGGTAGCCCTGACTTCTCAAAATTGCCATCCTTAGGAAAACAGAGTAAATTCTTTATTGAAATAGAGGGAAATGACTGAAAACTGTGCTAACCCAGCATATTACATCAGTTCTTGAGCTCAAGTAATTTTAACTCAAGAAAGACTTGGATAATAACAGTGGTTAGTTAACACTGCAGTTTTTTTTGTGGAGTATGTGCTTGATCTGAGATAGTAGATAGCCTGGGAATGTTGTATTGGGTAAGGCCAGTTTGACACATTAAAAGCATTATCCATGGAATGCTGAATAAGATAATTTCTCAATGTATTTCTTTATAACTCTCACAACTTTCTAAGAGCTCTGGAAAAAATGTGAATGTGTTGGCAATTCAACTTCTATTTGTTTCTTAGATTTTCAAAATGGTATATTTCTCTAGCTAGCTTTAGGGTTCAAATGTAATAAGAAAAAAAATACAATAAATTAAAATGCTCAAGAAAACAGCTTAGAGCAATATTAGAACAGCATGACAAGAATCATTAAAAGAGTGAATCCATTGCATCTTGCTGCTTCACTGCTTATGACAATCTGGGCACATTCTTTGGTATGATTTTTTTTTATATGGTCAACACAAAGGGAATTTAACAAACAGTTTCTAACAGGTACTCCATAAGTGTATGTTGGTTAATAAATAAATTTAGAAGCAAATGCTTGAAGATTTAAGGACAAGAATGAAAGGGAATAAATTTATACAGTGTCTTTTTTTACCCTAAAATTTTTTAAAACTCTACTTTTACAAAAGACTGAAATATTTGTATTGGTGAATATTTTATTTCAGTTAAATTTCAATAAACCAAGAACATATATACTAATTCCATTACTGACTGGAATATAGTGATGTTTATGTAAAATAACAGCAAGAATTGTGATTTATTAGCAGCATTTTGCAGATTTAATAACTCTTGTCTTAAGAGATATAAATAAGAAAAAAGCAATGTTATGAAAAATCTTTGATCAAATGTAGAAATAATAAAATATTACATGAAAGGAGAAATTATGAAAGGAAAAGATACTAATATTATACTGAGCAATTAACTGAAAAATTCATTATAAAATGCTTATTTTAGAGAATAACTACAATATATCCCCAAAATAATGTATACATAATAGATTACTTTGCGTCTAAATAATAGCCCACAATGCCTTCACATATTTGGGATGTTAACTTTCTGAATGGCCTGCATTTATATACGTTCACCTTTCCTTTGAAACATTCATCTACCCATCACACTAAAAATTAATTTTCCAGTGTCTAATCTACTAGACTATAAATTCAATCCAAGACTCTTGTAATCATCATTATATCTCAATGATTAAAAAACACCTTCAGGATATTTGAGATTGTCTGAATAAATATTTAGCTTTCTATGGGGCTCAGAGGTTCTAGAATTCCTACGTACAATAAGTCCCTTTTCTCATTTTAAGATGACAGAGTATTCAGAGAAAATTGTCACTAGGTTGGGGACAAGAATGAAGCTGCAGAGCAAGATGGAAGACTCAAAACCTAGGAATCATCAGTGGAAAACCAGCTGGAGGGAAAGGCACAATTGCTTTTTCTTGCAGCCAACAAAAACAAAAATAGATAAGCCAAAAAGGAAAATGAAAAGCAAAAAGTAGTCAAAGGTAAGATCCAGTTTGAGTTAAAAAAAATACGGATCATCACAAAATATATCATTTTATCATGATCTATTAAAAAAAAAAAAAAAAAAGCTATTTTAAGTCCTCTGCTTATACCTCTGGGTTTCAGGGTGTTGTCAGGACTGTCCCTGGTGTTGTCTAGTTATTCACTGCCACAGTGGAGTGAAGCAATGGATGTGTTTGAGAACTGGGAATGCCTCCCATGATTATCAAAGCATGCAGGAGATATCATTTAGAAATTAAACTCTCAGGTTCAATACTCAGTTCAAAGGACAAAATTCACTAAGCGAAATCTTAAAAGGTATGTTACTCAAAAGGAAATAAAAGTACTGCTTACTGATTGTGTATGAACTAAGCTGTTCTTCACTTAAAATGCATACTCAGTCCTCTAAGTATGAAATGATCTGATCTTATCCAAAACTATGATAAATATGAGCTCTAGCATACAGTCTAATTCATATTTGCTTTGGTGAAACTTACGACCTCTCAATTCAGTATTAGAGCTCTCTAATTTGGTTTGGGATTTGAACTACTAAGAAGAAAGATTCATGATCTGTGACCACTCTGTGTTAAGGAGAACCGATTTTAGATAACCAAAATTCTCCTCAGGGAGCTAAGCTTGTATAGTTCTCTCATTGACGTCTAAATTTTAGAATGACTTACTTAGGTTGTATTTTATATCTGTTTTTAGTGAAAAATAGAACCTCAAAATTTAAGCTTGTAAGTTAGTCTATCATGGACAATACTTTTAGCAGAAGGACTATTGGAGCTGTTTGTATGTCTAAAAATTTACATCATCCTAGTTTTTGAAGTGTGAGTGTGACTATGTCAAAAAAAAAAAAGAAAAAGAAATGGAAAAAAATATTGAATAACACAAATTAAATAATATGAAAGGCAATTGAGCTAGATTTTGTGTTTCAAAATATATTGTAAAAAAAATTAAATGGTTCTAAGCAACTTCTATTTACCTGTATAAATACTATACATTTGCATATTCATAAGTGAAGGACATATTTTGGCATATCTTTGATATTTATATATTAGAGTAACTTGAGCTCTTTTTTTTCTTCTTCTATTGGTTCTATTTCTATATGTCCCCCAAATACCTTTCAAAATGTTACCTTTGGTTTTATAAAGAAGTAAATATTCAAACATGAAAGGTTGAATTTAAAAAGCTGATGTTTAGCAATGGGCTGCCCACACTGGGGTACTCGCTCTTGAATGTATCAAATGTTTTTCCTCCTCCTCTTTGTATCTCCCTACCCGTGTGATTTCTCAGTGTACAGGAGCATGTTCTGTTTACTCATTACTCAGGATGGGGGGACGAGGGGTAAGAATAAATGCTTAACACCTCTGGTGATATCCCACAAGCAATAAAGGACAGGAATGAATACATACTTAAATACAGTTGTTATGGTTTGGATATGAGGTATCCCTCAGAATCTCCTTATAATGCAGAAATAATCAGAGGTGAAATTTTCCCATTATGAGACATGTAATCTATCTAATCAACTCATCCCAGTTTTAATTGACTGACTTGGTGGTATTGTAGGCAGGTTGGGTAACTGGAGGAGGTGGGCCATTGGGGGCAGGACCTGGAAAGATGAATTTTAGGCGAAGTCCCTTCCCTTCTTTCTGTCTTCTTCCTCACCCTGCCATGAGCTGAGCACATTTCTTCAGCTGGGTACCTCCTCCGCCAGGATGTTCTGTCTTACCTTGGGTCCAGACATTGGAATCAGCTGATTTTGAATTGAAGCTCTGAAACTGTGAGCTCAAAATAATCACTCCCTCCTCTAAGTTATTCTTGTCAGGTATTTTGGTCACAGTTACACAGCAACCTACTAAAACAAGGTCTTCCTCATTTTTTAGGTGATATTCTCTAAATTGCCTCTTAGAAATCCCTCTTAGGCTTGTACTGCAGTTAGCATCTTACTGTAGACAACTCCATATAGGCTTTCTTTCTTTCTCCATCTCACCACCCCATGCCTCTACGGGTGCTTCTCAATTCCCAAATAAACATATTGCTCCCTTATCCTTATTTTGGGGTTTGCTTCTAGGAGTATCCAAAGTTTTATGAAAATGTGATCGTTTCATAAAGTTTGAGCTAGGGAAGGAAACATTAGAAATAACCACAAGGTGAAGAAATGACCAAATCAAAAAGAGTAGAAAAGAAAAAGCTGAGAGATAAAATAGGAGAGGAAAAAAAATAGTGAAAAGATTGGCAAAAAATGCTATGGAGATTAATAAAAGACAAAAAGGATGATAAATTAAATTAAAAAAATAAGAAAGCAAAAGAGGGAGCAAAAAACCTAGGGGGAACAACAAAAGAACATATGCTCTTTTATTAATCCTTCCACCTTCCAATCTCTCATCTTGTTTTCCTAGCCAGGAAGCTTGGTGATCCAGCTACTGTGTTCCCTAACAGTCTAGGAGAGAAGATAAGAAGACCCCCAAAAATTCACAGTGGTCTTTGGATAGCCTAAGGATAAGCATCAAGTATGAAAGAGAGTGCAAGCATCAAATAAGAAATAGGTGTTCATTGTGTTTGAAAAAAGGAGAGGTAGAAATTTGAGGTTAGAGTATGGAAACTAAAGGGATGAATTTAGGGAGATCAGATTAGCATGATTGCCTGAACTGGATAGCCTTAGGAAATCTTAGAAGAATTAGCTAAGACAGCTCTCTTGGCCTTAGTGTCTATGGAAAATAACTTCCCTTTGTTTATTTCAGTAAACACTTATTTTCTTAACTCTTAGGTAGATAAGTAAGCAAGGACTTGAAGAGCCTTCAGGTAAGTATATGTGTACCTTTATAAGAATCTATCAATGAGTTTTCCAAAATGGTCACACCATTTTACACTCCAACCACTTATGTATGACCATTCCAATTGCTCCATAGCTGCACAAACATTTGGTAGTGTCACTCCTTAACTTTAGTACAGTAGTGGGTGTAATGTGATATTTCACAGTATAAATACTAAAGATAACATTTGCATTGTTAGAATATTTTCATGTATCTGTGAATTACTTATACATCTTCTTTTTTTGAAGTGCTTATTCAAAATTTCCGTTCTTTCTCAATTGTTTTCTTCCTACTTTTGGAAGAAGATAACAAGCTCTGTAATGACAAGGCAAATCTTTTTCATTATATACCCCAAGAAAGGTAAATATATTGAATTCAGGAAGAAGACATAAGGTTAGGGAAATGCCCCCTACCGCCACCCCTGGGCAAATTCCTGAGCAGAAGAGCACTTAAAGAAAGGTTCTTTTTTAAAATCCAGACACATGTGACTTGGAGTCTACAGCCTCTCCAAAGAAGAAAATATGCCTGATCAGTATCTTGATTGGACCAAAAGCTACATGAATGCTTTGTGGACGCTGAGTGCTTTGCCCAGGATTGGGCAGGGGAGTTGACTTCCTTAAACCCATAGATCCATATAAACCCCTAGACAATAGCCATTCACTGGCAATGCTCTCCAGTCCCCTCCCAGCTGCAGGAATATTGCTTTGCTTTGTCTTAATAAATTCTTATACTTTACTTTCACCTTCTGCTGTCTGTGAATCTCATTCTTTGAATTTACCAGACAAAAAACTCATATGACTCTACCCTTCATGTTTCCATATTGTGCAAAAATTATACTTTTCATTTTAGTTGATATGAAGCAACCTTGAATGAAAAATGAGTTTGTTGCAGATGCATAGTGATTTTAAAGTTTCAAAAGATGGTCTAATGTATGTACTGGAACCCACATACAAATAAATTTTTGAAAAATTTTTGCAGAACTATAGAGTTGCTTTCTTTCTCAAATCTCACAAGATAAACTAGTCTTAATTGTTATTACTTATCAATTTCTCAAATTTAAAATATAACTACCTTGTTCACTCTCAAGTGCCTAAGATATCATAAACATGCATTGTTTCTTATTTCTTTAACAAATAGAAAACTAACATTCTTTACCATAGTATCTTTACAAAAAAATCCTGGAACTTTTTCAATAGTATGGTTCCTAACATTAGGAATTGTGGGAATATTTAAGTAGCATTGTTATATAAAATATACTGTACCATATAATGTCAGCTTTACATATAGATTTCAGTTTTCTAACAGCTTTCCAATAGTATACAAGGATAAAAGTCTCCCATAAACCATATAACGTTCTAACCAACATTGGGCTGATGAAGGATCTGAATCTGAAATTTTAGGAAACAATTGGACCCAACAGATTCTTTACCATGTTGCTAAAATATTTGATATTTGCATAGAAATGTATTTAGTAGACATGTGAACTGACACATTAGGTAAATACATGTTTTAAAAATTATTAATGATAAAATTAAATTTGACATTTAGGTAACAATTTCTTATCATTGAAAGGAATATTGCATTATTTAGTCAACTAGTCACTTTTGAATCACAATTAATTTGGGGGAACCTATAGAATACTATCCAACATATCCATGTATATTTCACAAACTTAAGTAATAAAATATAAATGACACCACAATCCTTCTCAAATGCAAGCACAACTTAAATTTACACTGAGAAGAAGTTAGTGTTAATATTCTTAAAGCATATGCCCAAATCTTAAGAAGTTAATAATGTTGAATAAGGTAGTGCCTGCTTCTAATCCCATTGATTCAGGAGGCTGAAGCTGGAAGACTGCATTTAAGGCCCGTCTCAACAATTTAGCAATACCCTGTCTCAAAAAGGAATGGAGATGTAGCTCAGTGATAAAGTGCCCCTAGATTCAAAAATTTAAAAATAAAGTTAATAATTAAAATAATGAAAATTTTCTGTAAATGATTGTGAATTTTGTATTCCAAAATTTTTGCAATGTGCATGGGCAGAATTACTCTCTCTTGCTCTGATGCTATGTAACTGCCCATATATGTTTCTCTCATCTGTGGAAATTAGAAAGGAAAGACAAAAGGGGTTGGAGAGGATCTCATAAAAATAGAAGGGAGATCCAGGTGCAGTGACGCACATGCCTGTAATCCCAGCAACTCAGGAGGCTGAGGTAGGAGGATCGAGAGTTCAAAGACAGCCTCAGCAACAGCAAGGTACTAAGCAACTCAGTAAGACTCTTGTCTCTAAAAAAAAAAAAATACAAAATTAGGCTGGGGATGTGGCTCAATGGTTGGGTGCCCCTGAGTTCAATCCCCGGCAACCCCCCCGCCAAAAGAAAAAAAAGAAAAAAGAAAAAGGAAAGAACTGCAGATACAAAGGAAGAAGACCAGGAGGAGAGAGGAGAGGTAAGAGAATGAAATTGACCAAATTATATGTGCATGTACGAATGTATCACAATGAATTTTACTATTATGTGTAGTTATAATGCACCAGTTAAAATAAATAACAAAACAAAACAAAATCCCCTGCCTTTAGAGCATATACTCTCTTGTGTCACAGTTCAACATATGATGGTATTTAAATTACTCAAAGAAATGTCTTTTAAGAATTAGATTTTGATTAAAAGCCATTTTATTCTTTAAAGAATCTGTAAGGATTGAATCTTTTTTGAATGATGTAAATAAGATTAAGAGGAAGTTTTACCCACTGAAAAGATATGGCAAAAGTCTTCCATCTTGAATATCCACTCTCACTAGTGTACGTAGCTCATAGGATTGCCGCACTGAAACAGACTAAAAGCTCCTTGTAGGCTCAGGAGGAAACAATGTCAGGGTTTGATAATAAAGGCTGTGGTGAGCACAGGAAATGAGTGCGCCACCTGTGGGCCAACTCTGTTCTACAGTCTCTCCATTGAGAGTCCTTCACTCAAAAGACTACATGAATCTTCCTTCCTTCCTTCCTTCCATCCTCCCTCCCTCCCTTCCTTCCTCCCTCCATCCTTTTTTTGCTTCCTTCCAATTGCTACTGGGGATTAAACTTGGGGGCACTTGGCCACTGAGCCACATCCCAGCCCTAATTTTTATTTTATTTAGAAACAGTGTCTCACTGAGTTGCTTAGTGCTTCACCATTGCTTAGATTGGCTTTGAACTCACAATCTTCCCACTTCAGCCTCTGGAGCTGCTGGGATTACAGGCGTGAGCCACCACACCCCGCTGAGTCATGCTTTCTTTACTGTTACAGGAATAAAATGAAATAGCACCAAACCCTTAGTCCTGAACCATAATATCTCAGTCTTTTTAACATTTATTTTTAAATTTGGACAAACTGACTGTAGGAATCTTGATTTTCTTTGTTGGAATAAGTGTTCTGCTTTTATAAGAAACTTATCACTATATGGAGTACATAAATTTCTTCTAGGACTATAAAACTACATTTGCTTTATTTAAAAAAAAACTGATTAAAAACAAGTCACTTTTTTTCTGGTGATAAAGAACAAAAGATTCCACTATTACTAATTTTTTCCTGACTTCAGGACAATGTCTTGTGACCTTATAGTTCAGTCATATTTTGTAACTGTAAATTCAGACCTCATTAAAAAACAATGACTTCATGGTTTCTATGTGGAAAGGTAGGAACAGCGATTGATTTGTAAGAAACAGTCAGATGACATGCCTTGAAGTGTTTTGCATATCACAACAGTGATGCACTCAATTATGTGTTTATTGGTGGTGTTTGAGATGTGCTGATGAAGACAGTGGGGTGGCGAATTCCCTCTCATGGCACCGCACTTGGAAATAGGAACGTGTTCAGACACTGGGATTTTCCTTTGATGTTCATGTAGTAGTTAAGAAAGTGACTGCTTTGTCACTTTGAAGAAGGTGGGTGGCATGTGGAGGGATCACACTGATTGTTTAATTGGTGATAGTTGCATTGAAAAAGCTTCTGATGCTTTCTTGGATGACCTAAGAAGTTTGGGTTGGTTTGTTTGATTTGTATTTATATTTTGATAAACTAGTATGCTTCCCGGAGCTTTCGTTTGCTTTCAATAGCAGAATGAGGAGTTATGTGATGACTCACACATCTGGTACTACACATGGCAAACATACAGATTTTAATAGTACCACATTCCAAACTACAATACATTATGCAAATTCTTCTGATATACAGAGCATAATCAATTTTCCAAAAGGAACAAAATTTTATTCTCTAAGGTCACTCTTCTCCAACCAGTGGTCATTCTCATCTAAAGTAAACACAAGACAAGTCATGTCCTACAATGACTTATAAATCAATAGTGCTTCACCTATTCATTTTTGGAATTTAACAATAACTTTCTAAAAGGTTTTTCAAGGCTTAATACAGATATAATTGAAACAGTAAAGGGAAAAGAGTGTTTTATTTTCTGATTCTGCACACGTTTTGTTGCAGTGAAGAAAAATTACAACTATTGTTCAGTTATTTAGTGTGTTATTGCAACATTATATAACACAGAACATTTATTGTTATAGAAAGTGCTTTTCACTTTAAAGCCCCAAATCATAAAAAGTTGTGCACCGGTTATTATCATTTACCTTTTCCTTAGGTACATTACTTTTCATATGCTTTCATTAATGCTCAGCTCCCTAGCGTGCAAGTAACTTAAAGTCTACTTGCTAAAACCCAGCTGGGGAGAAAAAAGGAGTTATTCTTGCTTCAGTTCTTTAAGTTGGAACAAAGCTCTTTGCAAAAGATGGTAGTTGTAAAAGAGCCAGACAGAGGAGCCTATAAAGTGTGGCTAGCAAGCATAGGATTGCTCTCTGATTTGCAAGACTTAATAGGTTTCAGGCAATTAATATACACTATTACAGTTTTATGTGATCTTAATTTTGCATGATGCCCTAACAATGACTACTCTAAAATGCATGGTTAATCTTTTTTTCCACAAATCTTAATATTATTTTTCGTGTAAGGTGGCTTTTTGTTTTTCTTAGAAAGAGGACATAGTATTTGAGGTAGCTATCTTAAATCATTTGCCTAAAACTTGAAGATCGAATCAATCTATCTTTTCCTGTTCATTGAAGTATCATTTGCAAGCTGAAGTCTGCTCCTTGTAACATATTGGAAAGGGGAGGTAATAAGTTAATGTCTATAGTTAAGTAGAGAGAGAATACTGGCAGAAGTATTTGAGTCTGAGTAGTAAAGCTTGTAATTGACTGCTAACACTTGGGAAATTACAGTATAAAAAGATAAAGACAGTAGAAAACTTGGATAACGACATCTTGCTGACCAACCAATATCCTTGGATATCCCTGCGAGAGTATATGAAAAATCAAAATTCAGGGAAAAAAATTCAAACTGCAACTTTTCAAGTGGATACACTAATTATTGAGTGTCAATAAAGAGTTCTCTACTTTTACTAATAGTTAATATCTACAGTTTATTTAAAAACCATCATTGGATGACACTAGGGGTAATATGAGAGTGATTTAATACCAAATGAAAATGGCAAGGAAAAGGAAACCCAGACTTGTTCACAAGATGCAGAAATCACTTGACCTACAGGCTTCCTTCTTGTAACTAAACCCTAGTGAGTCCTTTGGAGTGAGAGTAATATTGAAGAATGTGTGAAATTAATACAAAATATGAGAAGTCCATGAAGGAATAGATTGGGTTGGGTGCCGGTGTCAAAAAGGATAAAAGGTTATATGCTTGGGATATAAAGACTGTATTTGTTCTCTTCCTATCTCTTTAGTAGAAAGGACCTGTTTTCAAAATCAGCCCTGGATTGTACAGGCTGAGCCTAATACCCGTCCTCAAAGACCTTCACTCTTGCTTTCTATTTGACTGTGATTTCAGAGAACATAGGAGCTTTTGGCAGGGGTGGGATGCAAGAAAAAGACAGGTTTTTGTTGTTGTTGTTTTGTTTTGTTTAGGACTTTTTTTGTTAAATGGGCTGATTGACTAGACCTCAAACCTTTTTTGAATTTGAAGAAGTTCATGACTTCCTTCTGTCTGTGAAACCCAAGACAGAAGGCAGACTTTCTGGAATAAGCAATTATTGGAACTTGGTTTTCTTCTGAATATCTTTCTCTAATGATTGAATCAATCTTATTTTTTTCTCCAGTTCTATTACTTTGTTGTCTGTGTTCACTGCCTATGACAGCTGTACATTTCACCTCCACTTGCCCAATTCCAAGGTCTTCAAGGACGGCAGTACAGAAAACAAACCATTTTCTCACTTAGTACTTCACAACTCTACTCCTTTCCCCAGTAAATCTTTATGTAACACAAAGAAAATTTGCTTCTCATTCTGTTATATTCTGACGTACTTCACCTCATACCTCAGGAACTTGAGAACATGTCCCAGTCCAAATCAGAATGCTTAGAACAGCAAATGTCACAAGCAGATGAAATCATAGCTGTATGGTTTAAGTTTTCCCAATCTTGTGAAAGACAAATACTTCCACACTGTATAAAATTGTCACTTCCTAAGAGGGGTCTGTCACTTGATTCTACCTCGCCAGGTATTTATCTCTATCCCTCTGTATTTGTTACTCCTGACTATTCTTCTCTTTGCTCTGGGGTCTCCAGAGACTGGCTGTTTTCTCTCTGGACCAGTGAAGGGGAAAAGTGACATTGAAGTATTCACAGATCCTGCCCTCATCCCAGGCTGTATCCATGAAGTAAATGTCACATATCCCATTACAAGATTCTCTCTGCCTAGTTCTGTAGTCACTTCCTCCCATTGCCCCATTGGACGTACATTGATAAAGGTAGCCCTTGTCGCTTTCCTGTGTTCTGCCAACGTCTTTATAAAGTGTCTCTTTTCATACCTCCTCAACCTAGTTTTTCTGTGCTCTTTGTTTTCTTACAAACCCTGACAGATATATGCACCACAAATAACTCTTCTTCTTCTCCTCATTGGCTGTGGTTCCCTAGGAAGTATGAGGAACCAGAGCCTTCCCATAGAGACAGCCCAATTGGAGTGAGTCAATGGGCTAAAGTGAAATCACTGGGGAAAAGTATGTATAGATGTGTGTGTATGTGAGTGTATCCACAATAAAGGGACATCTCAAAATAAAATTTAATTACCACATGAGGTAAATGGTTCCTTGCTTCAATGTAACCAATTGTTACTACATATAACATTCATATAGTTATCTATTATGATTGAAAAGCACATGCAACCACTTAATGAATTATGCCCCTTTACATTGTTATGACTTTCTATGTTTTAAGTGTGAAATACAGAATATTCAAGTTGCCTTGAACTGCCAGTAATGAGTTACTACAAACTAGATAGCTTATATGACAGATATCTTCTTGCATTTGAGAAATCAAGGTATTGGCAGAGTTGGTTCATTCTGGAGTCTCTGAGGCAGTTATGTTCTGGGCACTCTGGGGGCTTTTGCTGGAACTCTGCAATACTTATTATCATCACAAAGACTTCTTCCCAGTGTGAACCCCTGTGTGTTTTTACCTGTTCTTATAAGGATACCGGTCACTGGACTTACCCTCTTAATCCATTGTGACCTCATTTTAGAAAATTAAATCTGTGAAAACTAGAGTTCCAAACAAAGTTACATTCTGAAGTTCTGGATGGACATGAATTTCGGGGAGACACTGTTGAATCCACTACAGAGTATTACTGATATTTGATGGTATAATTTAGATTTATCCTTTAATAACAGGCAATTGAGAACATGTCCCAGTCCAAATCAGAATGCTCAGAATAGCAAATGTCACAAGCAGATGAAGTCAGCTGTATGGTTTAAGTTTTCCCAATCTTGTGAAAGACAAATACTTCCACACTGTATAACCTACTAAATATGGTTATTTGGTAGTCTTAACCACAGTACTTGCCTTATCTGGGAAATGATGATTTCATTAGAATCCATGTCATAAATAGAAGGGTTGTATGAACTGGAAGGTTTGAGGGTATATGCTACCTACTCTATCAATTCTGAAAATCAGTAAGAATGTTCACCCATTTGTTCATGCATTCCTTCATTCTACAAGCAAGCATCATTATGACCTAGACATTGAAGACACTTGGAAATATATTTTTCCCCCCTTTCTATAATCTGGTGAGACATTAAGTATAAAATTATTTTTTCATTGTAACGTATGTGTGCATATATACGTATATTTGTACATTAGATACTAAAATATTCATTGTACAAATATAAAAAAATAAAATATAGGCACGGGCATAATGGGGGATAGAATCTATTATCTACTATACATTAGATGCTCCATCCATATTTATTTCATTAATTAAAGTTAGACTGAAGTCAGGGAAAAGCTTCTTGGAGAAAATGATACCTGCTATACATGTGCTGAACATATTGGTAGAAATTAGCTGGTGAGATGAGTATAAGTCATTCCAAGTATAGAGAACAAGTTGTGAAAAGACAAAGGCATGACATAGAATAATAGGTTTGAAAGCCAGTAAGTATTTCTTTATGGTTGATGAATTATATACACTTGTAGTGGAATGATGATAGAAGATTCCATGGACATAGGAAAGAGCCAGATCATGAAGCAGAGCAAAATAATTTATGTATTGTCCTGAGAAACTTTAAAGTGCTATAAGTAGATGAGTTTGTTGTGAGATAAAATGGGAGTGATCATCAAACAAGAAGTAGGAACACAGAGGTAATTCAGGTAAAACTGATGAGAGCTGAAATAAGTTTTCAAGAAGAGAATGGATGGAGTCCATTTTATTAAGGAAAGAGAATTTCCAGAATTTTGCAATAATAGTATATAATCATAGTTGAAAGAATAGCTTATAATTTATTTTGTTATTTCAGTGCTTTGTGCATTCATTATCCCACAGGATAGCCAATTTGCTCTTTGAAAATGTTCCATGACATTGAAATTTGCATTCCTGAAAATTGCTCTTCATTTTCCTGCTGGAACTATAAAACAACAACAACAATAACAACAACAACATGCATGAGTAATCCATATCATAGCCTTCCAAATAATTAATACAACTAAAATATCATGAAATTAGTTGTGTAATTATTTCTTAAATGACAAAATTTATAGATATTTCCCCATCATAGCCACCCACTTGTAAATCTACTTGTGCAAATATTTTTAAAATGGAAGTGGCCCACATGATTCCAGATGTGGGCTGGTCAGTACATAGCTCAGAAGGACCAGATCCTTTGTTCTTAAGGTGGTAGGCTTAGTAGTAAGGCTAAAAGTACATTACCTTCCTTCCTTCCTTCCTTCCTTTCTTTCTTTTTTCATTCTTTTTGAAGTTATTCTGTACTTTAATTCTGTATTGAGTTTGCATGGCCTAACACCCTGAGGTTATAATGCATTATGAATTCTTCTCTAAGTTGTACTCAAGTGCCTGTATTAATTTACCCTAATGCAGAAAATATATCTGATTGTGCAATCTCAGTGCATCAATGTAATTTATAGATATCATTCTTGAGTTCTGATTCTTTTATTCACCATATTAGCCATTCCCCATGCTCTCTGGTCCATTTATTAAACCTTTGTTTATTTCCAGACAGTAGATAATCTGCGTTGCCATGACCCTCTTCTGGAACTAATCACTTTTTGCCTTTTATTATGGTTTTTGGAGATAAGATTTATATTTCATGGATGATAAGCTCTTGATATTAGAATCCATTCTGATTTATTTATTTTTATTCTTTCTATGGGTTAGAATAGTGTTTTAAAAATCATAAATGATAAATTTTAGGTGAATAAATAAGTGGATGAATGATTTTAAATTAGTAAGAAAACTTTTACCATTTCCTGTATCTTTTGTTTCTGTTTTCTCAATTTCACCCATCCTTTCTATATTAAGTTCATTTTACCTGCTAGAGCACTTAAAAAGGAAAATTGCAAATGAGTAGTTCTAATTTCCATCTTTATTCATAAGCATGTTCTTTTTTGTTGCTAGTAATAAAGTTCAACTCCCCCTATTCTAATCTACCTGAACATAGGTTTATAAGTCTTCTGCCTATCCTTGATGATTCAGTTTCCTTTGTTTGAGGCATGTGCCCTTTGAAAATTTCTGATCCTCTTCCTGTTCAGCAATATTGGTTTTAGTGCCTTTTATTTCCTCAAAAAAACTATATAATTAGTTATTGAAACTTATCTCTAAAGATTTTTAGCCTTCTTCCCTTTCAATATGCTGCATAGTTTTTCAATTTATTGATTTCTGACACTAGTACTGTCTCTTCTTTTGCAGTTAAATCTTATTAAATAATTTTAAATCATATTAGCATCACCTTCCAAAATCCCCATGTTTTGTCATCTGAATTGTCCTCATTGCACAAGATTAATGAGAACAATTCGGGATTGCTTTACAAATTATCTGAAAGACAAACTTCAGATCAAGAACAAGAAGAAAAAAAAAAAGATGGTAGAATGAGATGGATATCATTACCCTAAGTGCATGTATGAAGTCACAAATGCTGTGAATATACTTTGTATACAACCAGGAAAAAAAAAAGATTTTGTTGACATAAAAATAAAAGAAAGAAAGAAAAGTTGATAACTGTATATGGATACAAATATAGATATATACCTACTTATATCTAACCTGGATCGCTCTATATCTATCATCACCTATCAATTATTTATCAAAAATATGCATCTTTTACTGGAGTATGAAACTAACTTTTGTGGTCACAGCAACTATTATTCTTAATAGGTAAATACCATAAATATCTTACTAAAAATAGAAACAAAATAAAGATGTCCTTCATCACCAGTACCATTTGTCATTCTGCTGAAGTTTTCTGGACATGTAAAAAAAAAAAAAAAAAAAGAAAGCAGTATTAAGAATAGGATATTCTTTTTCAATATTAAGAATAGAATATATAGGGATAGATAATTTGATGAATTTTCTGGAAAACCCAAGATAGTTAAGTGAAAAGCCAAATAAATACAGTAAGATTGATGGAAACATATGTAATATAGATGGATCAATAATTTTCATCTCTCCTTCACTTTGGAAAATTCATTTCACTTGATATAGAATTGTAGGTTGTTGGTCTTTTTACTCTATTGTCTTATTTTTTGCTTGGTTTCTGATAAGAAGTCCTATGTAATTTAGCCGGGCGTGGTGGTTCAATCCCCGGTACCACACACACAAAAAAAGAAGTCCTACGTAATTTTATTTTGTAGTGGGGATTGAATTCAGGGGCACTCAACCACTGAGCCACATCCCCAGTCCTATTTTGTATTTCATTTAGAGACAGGGTCTCCCTGAGTTGCTTAGCACCTTGCTGTTGCTGAGTCTGGCTATGAAACTAGGATCCTCCTGCCTCAGCTTCCAAGCCTCTGGGATTACAAACATATGCCACCACACCCAGCAGAAGTAATTTTTAGCTGTGTTCCTTTGTATATTAGATATTGTTCCCTCTAGCTTTTCTCAGGATTTTCTTTATGACTTTGGTTTTTCTTCAGTTTCAACATGATAGACCAAGGTGTAGGTTTGTTTGTAACCAGTTCAAATAAGACAATTGTGAACATCATGGCAGAAGGAGGACAGTGGAAGATAACTGCTTCTTACCTCATTGCAGTCAGAAAGCATAAAAAAGGTGAAGGGTCTGCAGAAAAGATGAACCCTTCTAGGGCATGCTCCCAGTTATGCCACTTCTCCAGTTATGCCACACCTGTTTACCATTATCACCCAGAGTCCATTCAAACTGGAATGAGCTGATTAAGTTACCACTCTCATAGTTGAATCATTTCACCTCTGAGTATTCCTGCATTAACACAGAGCTTTGGGGTGCAGGGGAGTTACCTGATATCCAAACCATAACACTAGGTAACTTTCATAGTAACATGAAGGAGAACTAGGAGTTGAGAGAACCACAAAAAGCATATTGACATGGCTCCTCAGCTTCCAAGAATCATATCCAGCCCATTAATCCCTGCAGAAAAGCAGTGGTGGAATAGCAGACCTAGTGGGCTGGAGCATGGTCAGTAAGCAATGCCAGTGTGGGCCTGTTGTAGTCTGGACTGAGGAGAGTTAGGGCGACCACCTGTTGCTCCCTGGTGGCCTGGCCCAACTCCATGAGCAGTAAGAAAATGGAAGTGGGACTAACCTGATTGGAGATTGCAGAGCTAACCAATAGTGCTGTTTTTTTTTTTTTTTTTTTTCCCAAAAAAAACCTGATTAGCATAAATCTGGACCAATAGCATTTACCCAAGAGCTATATAAATCTCTAGACTAGTACATTGAAGGGGCAGCCTGCTATTAGGTCCCCTGTCACCTTGCAAGTGTTCTCTTTTCTTTCCATTTGAACAAATCCTATCCATTTCATTCTTGCCTTCAGTTGTCTGTAAATTTCATCTGATTGTTGAGACAAGAAGTTGGTGTTGAACTTCTGGGATCTGCTACAGCATTGGAGGGCGTAGCCCAACATTAGGAGCTCCATATAGCAGTGGAGAAGAATCCAGCTTCACTGGCTACAAACTTCAAAGCCGATGCTGGCAAGCATCCTCTCTACCTGCTACCACAGAAACAGGATTTCTCAGCTGCAGAGGATTGCAGCTAATGCAGACCTCACCTGCAAGCAGAAATCGAGAAACTCTGGTTTAATATGAGGCAGTGAGTTCAGAGAATCAAGAGGCCAAAAGCCTCTACACTTCTCCAGACCACTGTAAGGACTTTGGCTTTTCTTCTTAATTGGATTAATTCTTAATTCATCTTACTTGGGAACCCATTGGAAGATTTCAAGCAGAATAGTGACATAGGTTGATGCCTTTGTCTTTGGTTTTTGTAACTAAATTGATGAAGAAGAATGTCAGAAACAAGGGAGTTAATGTTACCCCAATATAGGTGCAGTATTATTTTATACTAGAGAGCATTATAGGTAGTATAAAAGGGAGGTAGTTGTGAGATTAAGTAGAACAAATTCATGGAGAAAATAGGAAGTAAAATTTAGAGCTTCTAAAGTTTGAGGTGCCTATTAGATGTTCAAGTGAAATGTCATGTAAGTAATTTCATGTATAATTCTAGATTTGAAGGGGAAAGTCTGGACTACAGATACAAATTTGGGAATGTTTCAGCATATAAGTGGAATTCAAGTACATAAAACTGGATATAATAACATGGGGAGTAACCAGAGGAACAAGGACTCCATCTTAGGATAGTCCTTGATTAGATATTGAGTTCAGAAAGAACCATTAAGGGGAGCTGAGAAGCAGCTGCCAGTGAAAAAAAAGGAAATCCAAGAAGTGGAAGTCTCCATAATTTTATTACCCTTCAGTCCCAGTCCCAAGGAGGTGGTCTTTAAACCCTTGGCATTTCCTAAGTGATAGGAGTATCATTGTCATTCATGGTGTCTCCCCAGACAGGTGATGTTGTAAGGACATGATTCAGGATGGAGATGGTCATGCCCCAAACACCAACAATATGATTAGAGGGATGAGTCATGTCTATCAAACTGACCTCTGGTGAGGAAAGGGAGACTGGACATTGAGTTCAACTCAGTGGCCAACGAAGGGACCAATCATGCCTATGGAATGAAACCCAATAAAATTCTGGCCCCTGATGTTGCTACACATGTTCCTGGTTGGCAATGTTCTGCATACTTTTGAACACCAATGTGCCTGGTGGGTAATAAGTTCTGAGGACAAGGAAGCTTCAGGTTGGGGACTCTCCCAGACCTATATCAACCTGTGTGCATCTACCTTTGACTGGTGCTGACTTTCATCCTTTTTCTATTAAAATTATACTTCTAGGGCTGGGGTTGTGGCTCAGCGGTAGAGCACTCACCTAGCACGTGCACAGCCCGAGTTCGATCCTCAGCACCATGTAAAAAGCATTGTGTACAACTAAAAGCAAATAAATAAATATTAAAAAATTTAATTCTAAGTATAGTGCTTTTGTGATTTCTGTGAGTCATTTTAGCAATTCAGCAGGGAGTGGTGGGAAAATCTGAGTTCGTAAACAGCAGATCAGAAGTGAAGAAGTGAGGGTGGCCTGGGGAATTCCAGACTTGTATGTTGTTTTTGTTTTTGAAGAAAAAATATACTTCATTTCATAATGATAAATTTTGGGGAAAAATTTTTTAAACTAACTGTTCTGTGAGTACAGTTAAAAATTCTTTTCCGTTATACATAACATTAGGATTCATTTTGACATAATCACAAAAGCATGGAATATAATTTGCTCTAATTCAGTCTGTAATACTTCTCCCCTAGTCTGTCTCCCTCCCCCTTCTCTCCCCCATCCTCTACTGGCCTTCCTAGAACCTACTCATATTTTTTCTTTTCTTTTCTTTTTTTTTTTTTTTTTAAGTTGGTCTCTTGTAGCTATACTTGATGTTGAGATTTACTGTAGTGTGTTTGTGTCTGAAGTGAGGGAAGACTTAACAGAAAACTGAGCCCTTAACTTGTAAAATTTGACCCATCTCTGAATATTTGGTACCAAAAATAATTGCCGAGGTGAAGAAAAGAGAATACTTCAGGGAGTAGGTAGCAGTTGTTTAAATCAGATTCTATGAAGACAATGGATATTTATTTATATTCAATGGTGTAGAAATTATGGGTGACTTTGATTTTTTTAAGTACTATGGATTGAACCCAGGGGTGCTCTACCACTCAACTAAATCCCCAACCTTTTTTTATATTTTATTTTGAGAGAGGGTATTGCTTATTGGCCAAAGTTGGCTTTAAACTTGTGATCCTCCTGCCTCAACCTCCCAAGAAGCTGAAATTAGAGATGTGCAGCACCACACCCAGCCTATATGTGTGACTTGTGAGAAAAAATATTCTATACAGTTAAGACAGTAAAATTTTGACTCACCAGCTTTTTAAAAAAAAATATATATATATATGTATATGTATATAGATAAAAGAGAAATTTCAGGCAGCAAACACAGTATACCCTTTGGAAGAGTTTTACTGTAAATGAAAGGAGACATTTGTTCTTTTAACTGAAGGTAGGATCAAGGGAGGTTTTTTTCTTTTTGGAAATGGGAAATGTGAATGCATGTTTATGCTGATGAAAATAATCAATTAGAAGGAAAACATAGATGAGGCAAAGGATTATGGGGATAATGTCTGCATCAATGTCATTGGGAAGTGGAAGCTACTGTGGATTAAGTGCATAACTCTGGGGGCTGAACCTGAAAAGGGCACAAACAGTGTTTCCATAGTAGCAGAGGAAAGGGAGAGCAAGGGATGGACAGACGTGATGGCCTGAACGTGCAGAGAAGTTCTCTTTTGATAACTTCTATTTTTAGCTGAATACAAAATAAAATCATGGAGTGAGAGTGAAGATCATGCAGGCAATATTGGAGACTTGAGGAAAAGAGGGCAATATGAACTATAGGCAGCACTAAAGGCTCAGGTGAGGATGGAGATCATGAATTTCAAGTGAGACCAGGCAGCATGAGGCAGTGAGTAGCAATGAGGAGAGTGAATACCTGTCCTACAGAGCTCTATGTGATTAACCAAAATGAGAGCAGAAGGTGTGATGATTCAGGCAGGCCCCTGAGGAAGATGTACACTCATGGAAGAATTGAAGAATTCTCAAATTATGAAAGTAAAGTGAATAGTTAGGAAAGGGACTAGGATATAAAGGTATTTGTTAACAGGTTAGTGGCAGAGAAACAAAAATTCATACATATGTCCTGTGTGTGCACATGTGTGTGTTATGATAATGACAGAATTTCATATCAATGAAGGAAAAAAATGGATTATAAGTGCATTGTGATAATTGGGGTGTGCTAAAACTCTAGCTTACATTTTACACAAAGAAAAATTCGAACCAATCAAATATTTAAATACAAAAAAATTATAAATTTGTTAAAAGAAAACATAAATTTATAAAAAAAGTTTTAACATGGTATTCCCAAATGACACAAAATTCTGAAATTATCTAAGTTGTACTGATCAAGACAAAGGCGCCAAGAACATTTATTGGAGAAAAGATAGCCTATTTAACAAATGGTGCTAGGAAAACTTGAAATCCACATGTAATGAAATGAAATTAAACCCCTATCTCTCACCCTGCATGAAACTCAAATGAAAGTGGATTAAAGACTTAGGCAGTGGAAGAGAGACCCTGTGCTTAATAGAAGAAAAAGTAGGTTCAAATCTATACCATGTTGGCTTAGGATCTGACTTCCTTAACAAGACTCTTGAAGCACAAGAAGTAAAATCAAGAATCAATAAATGGGATGAATTCAAACTAAAAATCTTCTTTTCAGCAAAAGAAAGAATCAATAACATTAAGAGAGAACCTACACAATGGTAGAAAATCTTTACCACACACACAACACATAGAGCACCAATCTCTAGGATATATGGAGAACTCAAAATATTTGACACCAAAAATAACAAATAATCAATAAATGGGCTAGAGTTATACAAGACTTTTAAAGAAGAACTAACACCAATACTTCTCAAACTATTTCATGAAATAGAAAAAGAGGGAACAGCCGGGCGCGGTGGCGCATGCCTGTAATCCCAGCACTTTGGGAGGCTGAGGCAGGAGGATCGCGAGTTCAAAGCCAGCCTCAGCAATGGCGAGGTACTTAGTAACTCAGTGAGACCCTGTCTCTAATAAAAAAATACAAAAAAAAAAAAAAAAAAGGGCTGGGGATGTGGCCCAGTGGTCAAGTGCCCCTGAGTTCAATCCCCGGTACCAATAAATAAATAAATAAATAAATAAATAAATAAATAAATAAAAAGAAAAAGAGGGAACACTTCCAGACTCATTCTATGAGGCCAATATCACCCTGATTCCAAAACCAGACAGAGACAAATCAAAGAAAGAAAACTTCAGACCAATATCTCTAATGAATATAGATTCAAAAATTCTCAATAAAATTCTGGAAAATCAAATACAAAAACATATCAAAAAGATAGTGCACCACAACTAAGTGGGGTTCATTCCAGGGATGCAAGGTTGGTTCAACATAAGGAAATCAATAAATGTAATTTATCAAATCAATAGACTCAAAGATAAAAATCATATGATCATCTCAATAGATGCAGAAAAAGCATTTGACAAAATATAGCACACCTTCATGTTCAAACGCTATAAAAAATAGGGATAACAGGAACATACCTCAACATTGTAAAGGCCATCTATCCTAAAAGCCCTCGGCCAACATCATCCTAAATGGAGAAAAATTGAAAGCATTCCCTCTAAAAACTGGAACAAGACAGGGATGCCCTCTTTCACCACTCCTATTTAACATAGTTCTTGAAATCCTGGCCAGAGCAATTAGACAGATGAAAGAAATTAAAGAGATATGGATAGAAAAAAAACCTCAAATTATCACTATTTGCAGACAATATGATTCTATACATAGAAGATCCAAAAAACTCCACCAGAAATCTTCTGGAATAAATGAATTCAGCAAAGTGGCTGGATATAAAATCAACACCCATAAATCAAAGGCATTTCTGTACATTAGCAACAAATCCTCAGAAAGAGAAACTAGGGAAACCACCCCATTTACTATAGGCTCAAAAAAAAAAAAAAAAACAGAAAAAAAACTTGGGAATCAACTTAACAAAAGAAGTGAAAGACTTCTACAATGAAAACTATAGTGTACTAAAGAAAGAAATTAAAGAAGATCTTAGAAGATGGAAAGATCTACCTTGTTCATGCACAGGTAGAACTAGTAGTGTCAAAATGACTATTCTACCAAAAGCACTACACAATTTCAATGCAATCCCAATAAAAATCCCAATATCATTCCTCATAGAAATAGAAAAAGCAATCATGAAATTCATCTGGAAAAATAAGAGACCCAGAATAGCCAAAGCAATTTTTAGCAAGAAGAGTGAAGCTGGTGGCATTACTACCCCAGACCTTAAATTGTACTACAATGCAATTGTAACTAAAAACAGCATGGTGTTGGCACCAAAATAGACCAGTAGACCATTGGTACAGAATAGAAGACTCAGAGACTAACCCACACATCTACAATTATCTTATATTAGACAAAGGTACCAAAACTTACAGTGGAGAAGGACAGCCTCTTCAACAAATAGTGTTGGGAAAACTGGAAATCCTCATGTAATAAAATGAAATTAAACCTCTATCTCTATCCATGCACAACACTCAACTCAAAGTGGATCAAGGCTCTAGGAATTAAACCAGAGACCTTGCACCTAATAGAAGAAAAAGTAGGCCCAAATCTCCATCATGTTGGATTAGGCCCCAACTTCCTCAATAAGACCCCTATAGCACAAGAATTAAAATTAAGAATTAATAGATGGGATGGATTCAAACTAAAAAGCTTCTTTTCAGCAAAAGAAACAATCAGTGAGGTGAATAGAGAACCTACAGACCAAGAGCAAATCTTCACCACAAGCACATCAGACAGAACACTAACCTCAAGGATATATAAAGCTCTTAAAAACCTTAACACCAAAAAAAAAAAAAAAAAAAAAAAAAAAAAAAAAAAAAAAAAAAAAACAACCCAATCAATAAATGGGCCAAGGGACTGAACAGACACTTCTCAGAAGATGATATACAATCTATCAACAAATATATGAAAAAATGTTCAACATCTCTAGCAATTAGAGAAATGCAAATCAAAACTACTCTAAGATTTCATCTCATGCCAGTCAGAATGGCAGCTATCAAAACCACAAACAACAATAAATGCTGGCAAAGATGTGGGAAAAGCGCACACTCATACATTGCTGGTGGGGCTGCAAATTGGTGCAGCCAATATGGAAAGTAGTATGGAGATTTCTAGGAAAACTTGGAATGGAATCACCATTT
Organism: Tamias sibiricus; assembly: GCA_025594165.1. Taxonomy (NCBI): domain Eukaryota; kingdom Metazoa; phylum Chordata; class Mammalia; order Rodentia; family Sciuridae; genus Tamias; species Tamias sibiricus. The sequence goes on from CM046657.1 coordinate 137,163,837, forward strand.
GACCCAGCTATGCCACTCCTTGGTCTATAACCAAAAGACTTAAAAACAGCTTACTATAGGGAGCTGCACAATTCACAATAGCTAGATTGTGGAAACAACCCCAATGCCCAACAGTAGATGAATGGATAGGGAAAATTTGATATATATACACAATGGAACACTACTCAGCACTAAAAGAGAATAAAATCATGGCATTTGCAGGTAAATGGATGGAGTTGGAGAACATAATGTTAAGTGAAGTTAGCCAATTCCAGAAAACCAAAGGTCGAATTATTCCTTTGCTATGATGATACTGATTTATAATGGCAAGGGAGAGGGGATGTAAGAAATGAAGGACCATTAAATAGAACAAAGGGGAAGGAGGGGAGGGAAGAGGTCAAGGGGATAGGAATAATGGCAGAATGAGTTAGACATCAATACCCTAAGTACATGTATGAAAACACAAATGGTGTGAAAATACTTTATGTAAAACCAGTGATTTGAAAAATTGTCCTCTTTATATGTAATACAAAATGAATGGCACTTTGCAAGCATGTACAACAAATTAGAATAATAATAATAATAAAAAGATTACATCAGCAGGGAGTGTGAACTAAATTTTTATTTCAAGAGGTGGGTGTTCTGTAATGGGTGGGGCAGAGTAAGTTTGCAACATGATAGCTCACAGTATTTCTTTTTAGAAATACTCACTTAAACCACTTATAACTTCAAATTAAAAATTATGGGCATGTTCATATTTTATAAAAGAAAAATCTTGCATAATTTAAGATTGACTAAAAATACAGAAGAGAAATTGGAGCTCCTGGATTACTGAGTTTTTAAATTCAGCTTTCTGGCTAAATAAAACCTGAGTAAGTCTTTACTAAGTACTTTACTAAGTACTTAGTTAAATTGAAGGGCTTAAAAAGTCTAATAAAATTTATTGAATAAAGTTAAAAAAATAAATGGGCTAAGGAACTGAACAGACACTTCACAGAAGAAATACAATCAATCAACAAACATATAAAAAATGTTCAACATCTCTAGCAATTAGAGAAATGAAATCAAAACTATGCAGAGATTCTAACTCCAGTCAGAATGGAAATTATCAATAACATAAGCAACAATAAGTGTTGGTGAGAATGTGGGATAAAAGTTACACTCCTAAATTGCTGTTGGGACTACAAATTGGTGCAACCACTAGGGAAAGCAGTATGGTGATCCCTCAGAAAACTTTGAATGGAACCACCATTTGACCCAGTTATCCATCCCACTGCTAAGTTTATACCCAAAGGACTTACAGCACAAAAACAGTGACAAAGCCACATCAATGTTTATTGGCTAACTTCACTTAGCATTATGTTCTCCAACTCCATCCATTTACCTGCAAATGCTCAACTCACAATAGCTAAACTATGGAACCAACCTAGGTGTCCTTGAACAGATGAATGGATAAATAAATTTATACACACACACACACACACACACACACACACACAATGGAATTTTACTCAGCCTAAAAGATGAATGAAATTATGACATTTGCAGGTAAATGGATGGAGCTGGAGAATATCATGCTAAGAGAAATAAGCCAATCCCGAAAACCAAAGTCTGTTTTCTCTGATTTGCAGACACTAATTCACAATTAAGGGGTGGGCTGGGAAAGTATAGAGGTACTTTGAGTTAGACAGAGGGGAGTGAATGGAGGGGAGGGGATATAGTAGAAAGGACAGTAGAATGAATTGGACATTATCACCCTATATGCATATATGACTACACAACCAGTGTGATTCTACATCAGGTAGAACCAGAAGAATAAGTTATACTCCATTTACATATGATGTGTCAAAATGCATTCTATTGTCATGTATAACTAGAACAAATAAAAATTAAAAAATTGAACTCACAAAATAAATAAATAAATAAATAAACAAACTTTAAAATGTCTTCATTAAAAATCATGTATAGGGGCTGGGGCTATGGCTCAGCAGTAAAGCACTCGTCTCACATGTGTGATGCCCTGGGTTCCATCCTCAGCACCACATAAATAAAATAAAGGTATTGTGTCCACCTACAACTAAAAAAAAAATTAATAAAAAAATGTATAAACAAATGCCAAAAACAAAGGTTAAAATTGTAAGCTGCCTGGCACCGAAAACCGGGAGGAAAACTCTCGGAGGCAGAGTAAAGCTTTTACTACTTTTACTTCTACTTTCTTAGAGAGAGCCCAGAGAGGGAAAGAAAGATTTTTAGAGAGAAAGATTAAAGCGAGCTTTTCTTCTTGTCTTCTTAGCTTAGAGTCTTAGAGAGAAAGAAAGATAGAGCTTAGAGAAAGATTATTTTTTAGAGCTTCTTGCTTCTTTCTTCTGTCTTCTGTCTTCCTCGGGAGCCTCGGCCTAACTCTGACCAGCCCTCGGGAGTCTCGGCCTAACTCTGACCAGCCATTACTTCTTCTATCTGGTTTCTCTTCTGTAACCGCTCTGCCTACGTTCTGGCCGCTCTGATTCTTTTCTCTGACCCGAACTCTTCTTCTGACCGACCGAGCGACTGCATGACTGACTGAATGAATTCTCCGTTCTCCTAACTCGGACCGCTTTCACCCGGTTATATACCTTCAGCTTTGCGGGTGCCTACAGGTGCGTCACATACATATCAGGTGGAACTTATGGCTTCCAGCTAGCTGCAACAGCCCTTCCTAATTAGGGCTCCTTCATAAAATGAAAAAAAAAAAAATTACTATATATGTTACAGAAAATGGCCAACTTATTTTATTAGTCAATAATAACCATTCATAGTCAATAAGATGAATAACCTATATAAAGGGGAAAAGATTATTAATAAAAATTTGGTTCTTTTAAAAGGAAGTACAGATATTTTTTAGTTATATTGAAAGATGCTCTATTATTCATACTAAAATGTGAATTAAAAATATAAAAATGTACAAAAAGTTTGATATAGCTATTATGTTTTGGATGTGAGGTGTCCCCCAAAAGCTCATTTGTTAGAAAATATAAGAAAGTTCAGAGGAGAAATGATTGGGTTATGAGAGCTTTAACCCAATCAGTGAATTAATCCTCAGACTGAATTAACTCAGTGGTAACTGAATGTGGCTGGGGTGTGGCTGGAGGAGATGGGACCCTGGGGGCATGACTTTGGGGTGTACCTTTGTATCTGAAGAGTGGAGTCTCTCTCTCTCTGCTTCCTAATCATCATATGAGCTGCTTCCCTCTGCCACAGTCTTCTGACATGATGTTAAGCCTAACCTTGAGCCCCTAGTAATGGAGCCTGCTCTCTATGGATTGAGACCTCTGAAACCGCAAGCCACCAACCTTTTCCTCCTCTATCAGTTGTTCTGATAATGTCTTTTAGTAGTAGGAGCAAAAAATCTGACTAAAACAATAGCATTCTTAGGAAGCAGGCATTATAGGTTAAAGTATGTGAGGGTAAAATGGTAAACAGATTGGATCGCCATTAATAAGGGTGCCTTGTTAAATAAAATAAGAGGAAACAATATGGAACACTAAGTAGCCAGTCAAAAGAATGAGCTAATTGTATATGCTGCTTCAAAATGGGCAAAATGAAAATATTGTAATGATAATTTAAATCGAAAGTAATCTTGCAAAGAGAAATACTGTGAAAAGAGAGACTTTAGAATCAGAACACTTAATAGTCTCTTTATTAATGAATCAATTGAAAAACAGGTATAGATGCACAAATACATGCACAAATACACAAATGCCTATGTATACATGTATTTGCATGAAATATGACAGAACGTAGGTTGAGCATTCCTAATCTGAAAATCCCAAATCTCAAATGATCCAAAATCCAATACTTTTTGAGTATAAACATGACACCATAAGTGGAAAATTCCAGACCTGTCACAATCATCATGAAGGTTCAATAAAAATATTGCATAAAATTATATTTGGCTATGTATATACAGTATATATGAAACACAAATGAATGTTCAAGCTTGGGTCTCATCCCCAAAGTATCTCATTATGCATTTACAAATACTCCGAAATTGAAAAATATCTTAAATCTAGAATACTTCTGTCCAAAGTACTGCAGATAAGGATATTCAACTTTTACGTAAAAATGCTATTGTGTTTGCTTCTGAAATGGAGCTTTGGTTTCTATGACAGAATGGGAGGAAAGCAATCTTTTTACTGTATGCTTTTTTGGAATCTTTTGAATATGATAACATATTCATGTTTATTTTATACCATATTCATATATTCCTGTTTAAACAATTTAAAGAAGTATTTAAACTTATTAATTAATACAGTTGGAATAATCAAACACTTTAAACAGGAGAATTTCAAAATTGTTAGTCATCCAGTATGGACTAGGAAACTTTAGAGATATTTAAATGCATACTGAAACTAAATTATAGAAAGTAAAAAATAATTATATGGTAAGGGAGAATTCATTAGAAGGCCAGAGAATACTAAAGTGATCTTTTATGAAGGAGGATGTGGTTTGCTTAATTCTATCTTGGTTGAAATATTAAGTTAAACATGTTTGTTATAAATTTTCAGGAAGTATAATAAAGAAAATAAATAGAACCTATCCCTTCTAGGTCTGAGGATGAAAAAAAAAAAATAGGAAGCATTTAAAAAGTTGATCATGATAGAGAAAATCAACAGTAACAATAAATAAAAGTCAGAACATATGACAATTGGAAAATGTCCGAATATGTACTCCATGGTCACCATGCAAGCACACGTCTGAGGTTAAAAGACAACCAGAACAGAGCCTAGTCACAGCAGCAGTCATTGCATTGCAAACAAGGTCATTGTAGATCAGCCAAATGCCAGCCGATTCACTACAGAATGTGAACAATTCCCATGAGGTGAGCAAAATAATCCAAGGAATTCTCAGATTTGTGACTAAATAAGTGCTTATTGTTTTTAAACTACTGATTTCTGAGATGATTTATTATGTAGCATTGTGAAGATAAAACCATCTGGATTGGCTTTTACAGTTGGTATAGAATAAATGCAGTGGTGAAATGTCACATGGTCATGTTAAGACTCCTCATAATCAATGCAAACAAGTCCTTTCAGGTACATGAGACATAATTTACTCACAAAGTCATTAATGGGCTATTTTATAATTCTCTCCACTAATGAATCACAATACAATTGACTTTATTATCAAAGTTCTAATAACCCCTGCTTTTCCATACTTCTTATTAGCAGCAATTTATGTTTCTTCAGCTCTTTCTGTTCAAGTGCTGTGTAATTATTCTCATTTGCCAGTCTGATCCTGCTTCTGACAGTTGCCTTCCCTTTTCTGGCTCTCTTGCCTCTGTTTAACCTGCCACAGCCTTTTGTTTTCCCTCCTGTGCTTCAGGAAAAGGAAGATAACTTGGCATACCTGCCAAAGACTTGTGACAGTCATATAAGAGCAGCGTGCTCCACTGATGTCTTAGAATAAAACAGTACCCTCAAGAAGACAAACCCTCTGTCATTTGGTTTCCAGGGATACAAACATATCTAAAAATGCAGAGCTAAATGCATTTTAAAGTAAGATTTTTTTAAAAAATGGAAGTGAAGAGAATGATATAAAGGAAGAACATAGGTTGTGCAGTCAGACACTGCTGGACTGAATTCTGACAACCATTTACTTCAGGATGTTAACTGTTTAAGCATCCTTTTATCTTCGGTAAGATCTGAGAATTATATAAGATAGAATAGCTAAACTCCTAGCACAGCCAGCCTGTTTCTTTCCCCCAGTCTCTATGGTCTCATGAACAATGAAGGCTTCTTTTGCCTCCCTTCTAAATAAATAAATAAATAAATAAACAAAATCCTCCAAATCCTCCTGCAATTCTGCTCTGTCCCAGATCTCCAAACTGGTATGCCTTAAGAGCCAGCACCCTTTCTGAGCAAAAGCCCTGTGGTCACTAAGACTCAACCGCCTAATAAGACAAAGGAAGGAGAAAACAATAAATAACATCTTAAAAGCTTTATTTGGTTACATTTTAAAATTAGAATATTTTATCCTGCTTACATCAATAAAAATCATGCTTGCACTCTTCACCAGCAAAACAATGTCTTAAATTCCACAGAACTTACAGAATACATCTGAAAGGTAGCATAGAAAAGATTCCTGGACATAATCATATACCAAAATAAATACTGTAAGTAATTGGTTTGATTTGTGGGCCTGTGGAAGGGTGACCACACTCATGTCTTGAAAGAACACCTCACATAATAAGTATTGATAAAGTAGAAATTCATATCTTGGTTGTCTGATAATAGTATCTTTTCCTTTTATTTCGCTGAATTATTACCTACTGAAATATCTTTTCTATTTAAGTCCCTCCGCAAATGGGCCACATCCACGCTTATTAACACTAAATTATAGATGTTAAAGTGCAAAATTGTTCTTTTTATCAACAAGGTGACTTTTATGTTTTTACACTATTCTCTAACAGGACCATTATTAAAAGCAACAAAATCCTAACAAATAAGGCATGGAGAACATAATGCCTTGAGTGAAAATAAAAATAGAAATTACTATTTATTTAATGCTTAAAATGTGTTAAGTACTTTAGGTACCTCACCTTATTTAATTTTAATGAAACCGTTCACCATAAATATTGCTAGCCCTGTCTTATTGATACCAATACTTTAAGAATTAATAGGTTTCCAAAGTTAAAAATAAAATGGCTATTTTTGCATATAATTTAGCTGTAAGAGTACTGAACCAACAACAAAATAACTAGAATAATAATCAATTTTGCTGTATCCATCTGAAAATAATCTCCCCATAAACTTTCCTGCCCCTCACAGAGTAGAATCATTTTACCTCTCAGCCAAACCAGGGGCTGCCAATTTCTCCTTGTATTTCTCTACTCAGGATCCACGATTCACCTGCTTTATTCATTTGATTTGCCACCTGTGCTTTTTAAGCAAACTGCTTGTGTGAGTCTTGAGGAGTTTTGGGGAAGGGCATTCTCATCCAGTCTTATTCTTCGAGAGTGAAGAGTGGAATTTTGAAAAGAAGATAATGAGAAGTCCAAGGGGTGAGGGAGTTTTGTTTCAATTTTCAAAGGTATAAATCACATGTCAAGATAGTTAAGAATTAATTTTGAGATTTAGTCAATAAACTGGAGCTTGGGTTTCCATCATGAAGCCTGGGAAGTACAACATCATTCTCTCTTAGATGCTGTGTCCTTGGTCAAAAATAGGAAAGTTTCTTAGAGTTCAATGTAACACATCAAGGAATCACTTTTAAGTTGTTTTTGGCACATTGATGTTATTAAAAAGGTAGGAATCATTTACTCCAGGTATTATTGTAGACTATCTCAGTAAAAAAAAAATGTGGAAATTCAGACTACCTTTTTATGAAAATGATCTCAAATTCCTCAAGGTTTGAATTGCAGATTTTTATGTTTCTAGGAGCAAAGAAAGACTAGCATACAAATGCTCATTTCATCTGTTACACATTTTTATTTATTTTTTCCTTGATGCTTTATTAAACTAAGCAGAGCTTATTGGGATCTCAGGAAATCCACAATGATGTTGATTTCTTGCCCTTAGCTAATGGTGGTGATTCAAGTGGGAAGCTGCCATCAGAAATTGATTTCCGCTGTGTGATGATAAACTAGGTACTGGTGAGATAATAAAATCTCTAGGTATCCCCCAAGCTAAATTGTTAGTATCATCTCACATAAAATCTGGGACACAACTATTCTGATAAAGAAACATACTTTTTTTTTTTCTTCTGTGTCTCTCTTCTATTGGATCCCCCTACCATTTTGTTCCCAAACATGGCCTGAATCTGAACTTTCTAGTCCTCTGCAGAATTGAACTAAGGTTCTATTTCCCAGCACTTTGCTTCATATCACACTCTTGCTTGGTTTCTTTCCTTTGATCATCCCATTTTCATTTGTCCCCACAAGTTGTTTTAGGCAGCACCTCCTAAAAAGTCACTTTTACATGAATCCTCCTCTCAGGTCTGCTTTTGGGAAGCCCAAACTGACATAAACATGAAATGAAAACGAGAAACTCCTAATCATTGATATAATCTATTTAGACTTTATTGTTTTTCTTTGGGAATTGTTAAGGTATATTATAATTTTTGTTGGGTACATTACATTTTTTTCTGGGGCAAATATTTCAGTGTCTTCCATTCACTTGTTTCAAGTTTAGGTAACACATAAAATCAAATATTGAAAATTTCATATGATTTGTGCCCCATTGAACTTTCTGGACTCTCCAACCAGTCTTAGCTTCAAAAAAAGCTAAACTTACCTATAATTGTACAACTTGCTAGCAGTAAAAGCTGGGATTAGAAGTTTCTTCTGTTTTTGTCTCTCTCTCTTTTTTTTTTTTTTCCAGCAAGCACACAATGGTGCCTTCTTGATATAATATGAACACATTATTTTTCCCTTTATCTGCCTTTAGTGAAGATACAGAACAGCTGGTCACCATCCTTCCTTTTTGGACAAAGAATGCAAGAATGGATTATTATGGAAATCACTTCCTTCCCTCCAGTCTAGTAGGTGATGACTCCACTTAAGGAAGGAGCAATAGAGGGGAAACTCTCAATGCTTCTGGCCCGCTTCCATGTAGTCTGTGGATAATAGAGCTCTTTGATGTCTGGTGCATTCATAACCACCAAACTCAGGTTTCCAGTCAACGGAAAAGCTATTTTACACTACTTTTGATGTGATGAAATAACTTAACTAGACATGGTTAATCACATAGCTGGTGATTATGCCATGCAAGGAAAAGCCACTAAAATAAGCCAAGTGCCTCTAAAAAGAACAAAGGAATACTTCCTAGCAGGCATACACAGGCTGACTCAAGTGCTCCAGCATGACTCCTTTTTTTTTTTTTTTTTTTTTTTTGCCATCCAGACACACTCTCACTATTTTGATAACATGAAACATGATCGCAACTGCATCCATGAGCATTCTGCATACTTACCCGACTTGTTTATTGCTTACTCCCTGTGGCATTCATGATTTGCCTTTACTGTGTTTCCAGATATATCTGACTTTGATCACACTGCCCAGCTTAACAGTTTCTGGACTAAAGCAGAGTAAGCTCTTTTATAAAAGTCTAATCCCACTTAGGTCATTTGTTTATTGTTTTGTCCAAAGCATCCAGATTTTTAGTTGATTTGGTTGGAATCACAAATGCAAATCCTATAATAAATGGGTGCCTCTACAGGTTAGTAGATTAAGAGAAAAGAAGGCTCTAGAGAGAACAGCACTGACAATTTGGTTTATTAGTTCAGCTGGCTTGAAAGACAAGCCAAGGTCTTGTTTCAACTAGCATTTTTATTTGTATCAGTGGATGTTAAACTGGTTCCAGGAAATAAACAAACAAAATCTATTAACATAGATTATTTCTATGTAGAGGAAATTCTAATTTTTTGTAATTCTAAAGGAATTGAAAACTAATGAAATATACATTGAATATTTTCAAAAGCCTGATGACTAAACTTATTGTTGTGGTTTGGATCTTGAATGTCCCCCAAAGGCTCATGTGTTCAAGGTTTGGTTCCCAGCCTTTGGCAATTTTGGGAAGTAGCAGTCCCTTAAGGAGGTGGGGTCTAGTGAAAGGAAATTAGGTCCTTGGGGTTACGTCCTTGGAAGTGATATTGTGACCCTGGCCCTTCCTCTCTCTCTCTTTCTTTTTCCATGTATGTACATGGTTGCCATGAGGTGAGCAGCTTTGCTCATCCACAGGCTATCTGCCATGATAGTCTCCTCACCACAGGTCCAAATTTGATGGTCCCAAATGGCCATGAACAGAAACTATGAAAGAGTGGGCCAAAATAAATCTTTCTTCCTTAAGTTAATTATCTCAGGCATTTTGTCACAGGAATGGAAAACTAGCACCCATGGTCTTGTAATTAAACTATTAGCTGTAATATCTAATTACATTTCTTTGTAAGCATAGGCTAACTAAAACGAGTTGTCTTTAAATAACCTAAGCAGTTTTGGATGACCTATGTAATGTTGGTTGGACATCCAGAAAAACAAACAAACAAAAGCCCACAAAAATATAGTTTTAAGAAGTTATAATTATCAAAACTGAGACTTTAATTTTAGATAAAATTAACCCATGCTTTAAAAAATTGTGGGTTTTTTTGTTTAGATGACTAATCTTTTAGCAGGTAATATAACACATAACTAAAATTTTTATTCAACTCAAGAAGTTACATTTTTTAATAATAGAAGAATCTCACAGTATCCATGGGGATTGGTTCCAGCATTCCCCTAAGCATACCAAAATCTATATATGCACAATGCCTTTATATAGAAAGAAAGATATAGTATAAACCTATGCACGTCTTCCTGAATATTTTAAATCATTTCTGGACATTTGTAATACCTAATGTAATGTAAGTGCAATGTGGATGATTATCATACTGTATTTAGGGGAAAATGACAAGAAAAAAGTCTGTACATATAGTGCAGAAGCAATTTTTTCCCAATATTTTCTGACTCTGATTAGTTGAATCCAAGGAATTTACAGATATGGAGAACCAACTGTATACAAAAGTAAAATAACAGATCATTAAAAGTCTAATTAGATGTTTGTTTTCAGTGTCTCTATTGCAATGCAGAATAACAAGGAAACTTATGAGGCACCTCATGCTCTAGTTTCCTCTCCAAGGAAATGATGAGGCTCATTCTCTAGATCAAAAACATATTTAAGTATTTTATCATGTGCCACAGGATTAAAAGTGGTGAGCCAAATAATGTCTTTGTACTCGTGGAATTTATACTCCAGAATAAGAAAGACAAATAATAAACATGCACATAAATATGTTACTGAGATAATTTTAGATAGTGGAAAAAACTCTGAAGCAAATAGTACAAAAGGACATAACAGCAATCCAGGGAGCAGTCACTGCCCTGTAAGCAGTCAGGGATGTGCTCTGAAGGTGTGATTGAATTAAGACCTGTTGGAGGAGACAAAAACAAAGCCCTGATGTGGGGCAGTGATTGTAGGACAGAATTACTGGCAGCATTAATGGCAAAAGCCAAAGCAAAGGCCTTAGGCAATATTGAATTTGTTGTGACAAAAGAATAGAAAGCCAGCCAGCACATAATAAGCCAAGCATAAGACATTGTCAGATCAGAAGCTGGAGGAAACTAGATGCATGGTACCTAAACTATGGTATGGAATTTAAATTTGAGACTTTGGGGAAAGCATGAGAGGATTTTGAGTGTGAGATGACACTTGAATATTCTAAAGACTATCTTGGCATCTGAACATAGAATGGATCCCAGAGTAGCAAGAAGGAAGATGATAGCTATCTAGGAGTAAGATTTCAATGGTTCAGATGAGGGCAGGTAGACTAGATTAGAATTTTTCTGTTTTTCTTGTGCAATGCGTTATTTTGCCAGTCTGTTCTCAAATAAATAAATGTATACAATAAAATTGTATACATTTTAAACATTAAATTTTAAATTTTATTTTATGCATTTAATGTCTTTAAATGCATAAAATAAAATGTAAAGAACCAGAAAAGGAAACTAGAATATTAAAATGTGATTATCAAGATATTTCATGCTTAAATTACAATATTTAACATAGATGATATTTTGAAATATCTCTACAAACTATAATATGATAAGAAATTATCTGACATATGAATGAAAAACTACTGTCCATATTACTGTGGTTGATGCTAGAGTCATGATTGAAGAATATGCTAAATTTTACTTAGGGTGTGTGAAAACAAAGGTGAGAGTTCTTCCTATAAATTTCAGATTCCTGCATTGTAGTTGATAACTTCTTGGTAAACGATTTTTTATGGACAGGAACTTTCATTTTATCATCCTCATTTATTTGCAAGGTAAATTATCATTGGAAATACTGAAGGACAAAAGATAGTGTTCTATAGGACATTGACCATATACATGATCCTGGCTGCACTTTCTTCTGCTTGCATCATTTTCTTTTTCTTTTCTTAATGAGCCCTTTCTATGGAACTCAAGTTCAGAGTAGTGATACAATTTCTATCACTAAAAAGAGGATGCTTGGTATTAAATTTAACTCCATGGAAATTTTTCAGTTCTTCAAGGAAACCTGACTTTACTTATTGTTGGCTTCCACCATGGTGACAACAGTTTTAATGTATCCAATGTCATAAATTAGATGTCAGATATGAATAAGCAATAAAACCAGGGCTTTATTATATAGTGCCACTACCACTACTTTGAAAATATATATTCAATAAGCAGTATAGATGATTTTTAGTGCCCATTTATATATGGTAACACTTCACCCTACCCTCTCAGAAATATTGGAGAAAATAAGACTTAGGAATGAAAAGTCTGAGGTTTCAGATTTGAATTTTCTTCTCAGTTGTTTGATAATCTTTGACAAGTCACATGATTCATCTGTTTTCCTCACTTATAATATAAAGCTAAAGTTTATCTGCTTTATATCCTTCTGCCTCTAGCATTATATAGTTCTATGAAAAATAAGCAGATTAAATAATCCTCTTCCTACTGTTGATAAGAGAATATGGCACCTTCCTCATGGTTGTTTTATGGGGTTGATTATATTACACATTGAAGAATTTCCATTAAGTTTGACCTTAATATCTCATGGACATTATGTATTGAAAAAGAAAACCTTGGTTTTGATGTGTATCTTTGCAATATCAAAGTTTCTTCTTTAATATTTGTTTTGAGTAATTTTATACAATAATTAATTTTCTCTATCTACTTTGGTAACCATTGCTTTTAAGGTAATATTCTAGTAAGTAATACAAATAACTATTAGGGGAAAGAATCTGGACTTTCCCTTATGAATGAAAATAAAATGTGAAAATGAAATCGTCTACCTCTATGTCAAAAATTATCTTTTTACTTATACATCAATCCTTAATATGAAGTCCATAAATCAAGACCAACATAATTAGAATCTTCTGTTGTAAACCTAGTCACAAATTTGAAGAAATGAATGATGTAAAATGTAAGTTAGCTAATATGACTAGTGTAATAGGACTCGAGCACTGAAAACTGAGTTTCTGTGACAGGTGTCTTAAAGAATCATATGGAATTTATCATATAGATACAATCAAAGTGTTTAAGTGTGACATAGAACCTGAAAGTTTAACTATAGTTTTGTAAACCCACTGGACTTATTTAATGAACAGATCACTTCTTGGTCCAAATCAATAGGCATTACCTCATCAATCAAGTAGATGACCCCAGAACCAATGCCAAGACTGGTAAAAAGAGTTATATATGTGGATACTAATAAATCCTATTCATTTCAGAGGGAATGTGAGACAAGAGGAGAGGTATTACAAAGGGACATAGTTGTGTTCATTACATAATAGAATTTGAAGGGATTAATAAGATAGCTTGACTATATTAATGTCATCGGCAATATAAGCATAGTATAGGAGCAAAATGGCATAATTGAGCCATGATATTTGGATAAAGCTATGTATTAATCTAATTTCTCATTCTGCTAGACTGTCATCTTGGGCCAGTGACTCAAAATGTGTATGGCTCAATTTTTGAATCTGCAAACACAGACATCCTGACAGTGATTAACACAGTCCCCAAAAGAAGCAATGGAATAATCCCTGTGAAAAATGTCCTGTAATTGATTAGGCACTACATTAATGTTAGTTTTCCTCTTTTTAAAATAAGTGATTCTATTTGCTAATTTGTACTAATTTAAGTTCAATAGAGTTACTCATAATTTTCAGGTCTGGTAACATAGGATACCCAGGAACTCCTTTTATTTTAATCAGACAGCATCACTTATTATTGCACATAGAGTTAGAGACCAAGGCCACAGTGCTGTTAAACACCCACCACGCAACACACACACACACACACACACACACACACACACACCCAACCCTGTTACAAAAACAATAGAACAGAAGATGGACATCATTATCCTAGGTACATATATGATTGCACAAATGGTGTGACTCTACTTCATGCGCAACCACAGAAGTGAAAAATTCTGCTCCATTTGTGTACAATGAATCAAAGAGCTTTCTGCTGTCATGTATGACTGATTAGAATGAATGAATGAATGAATGAATAAAATAAATCAAGACAAAATACCACACAGCTCAGGCTGAAGAGTGAACAAAAAGTGGCTCCAACAAAAATAAGACAAACACAAGACACAACATCTCTGTGTATAGATATAAAAATTTCCACGGCCCATGGGACAGTAATTGTGGCCATGTCAACAAAAACATTGAACCAAGGCCACTGGGAGGGTCAGGACAGGTCTCCAGGGCTCCGCTGCAGAAAATGGGGATGCCAAGTCTGGACATCCAGGCCACTGGCCACTCTGAAAGTTCAGGCCACTGGGTGTGTTTTTCATTGGGGAAGAGGCCTCCAGGGAAAGAGGGACAGTAGGAGAGGGTTGGAAGCTCATAAAGCCTCAGGTGCTCAAAATAAGAAAGCTGGCCAAGAGATTTTCCCCTCTGCAGAAAGAAGGCCCTTCAGAAGCTTAACAGACTTCACATCTCTGGGGTCCAGCATGCTTGTATTCACAAAGCCTAAAACGCCATGGCAACGTTGGCCACCAGGAAGCTGAGAGTTAGAACCCACTGGATGCGAGTTGCTTGGGCGAGGCTACTGAGCAATGGCCTCCCTTTGGGAGTCTCCGCAGGGATGGAATCTAGCACCCAGCCGCTGGCACACTGGCGAAGCCCGGCTGTGTGTGAGGAGCTCTGGTCCTCAAGGTTCTGGGTCAGCAGCTCCTGCAATTCCTCAAACAGCTGAATGTTGAGCAGGAATGAGGTCTTGGCCTCTTTGATGACCTTCTGCCTGACCTCAGGGATCTTCTCAGGAGTGTTCATGCGCCAGCAGAAAAGCTGGTTCAACTTGTGGCGCTGGCATGTTGGGGAAGGTGAAGAAGGCCAGGCCCCTGACGGAGCCGGCTAGGTCCAGGGCCTTCTGAGAAATCTTCTTGAGGACCTGGCCCCCGGACAGGTCGCCCAGGTGGGTCATCAGCAGCTCCACCCTACTGAAGTCACCCCACATACAGCTGCGTGGCTGACGTGTAGAGGATGGCCTTCTGCTAGGGCGGTGGTGCGTACTAGAAAGTCATGCACTGCTCCTGGGCGAGCCTGCCGCACGCTCCTCTGGGAAGTATAGAGGGGACATGTTTGGAGTTGTCTTTGTTGTGCTCGATCTCCTCCTTCAGGGCCTGGTACAGGGATGCCATCACCAGCTTGAAGCCTTTCAGGCCACCAGGCCCTTCTGGAGTTCCTCATGTACTCAGCAATCTCTGGCTTGGTGTGTACCTCCTTAGTGGCTCTCTTCAAGGCCTCAAATGAATCCAGGGCCATGCTGGTGTGTTGCAGGCAGTCTATGGCTGGGGCTGGGCTGGCACTGGCGCCTCTGGCTGTAGCAGAGGAGCAGGCAGCGGCCTGGAACTTCCTTCATCTCTTGGTTTGCATCTTTGGTTTCATGTTCCCACTTTCCCTTCTTGGTTCTTTTCCTGGCCTTTACACTGGTGTCTACCTTAGCCTATCATTCACTCTTTTTCCCTTCTTGTCTCCTTGATCTTCTCTTTTCTCCCCCTGCCTTTTCCCTGCTTGCTCCCCCGCTTTCCTTCCTCTTAGGCTCAGTTTCAACACTCATTTTTCATGTGACCTCGCACACCAGGGTGTGCTCAGTTATGAGCTTGTCTCTCCAACCAATCCCAGAACTCTTTGATCTCAGAGCAACCTGACCAACCCTGGCATTTCTTTGAACTCAGTGCCTTTGGCTTTTCTCAATAGCTCTTCCTAACTGCTGCCTGCAATTTTTGTGTTTCCGAGAATTTCATTTGTTCAAAGGTGCCAGTTGCATGTGTGCCAAATATTTGAGGTTTTGTTAAGAGATCAGAAATTTGGACATTTTAAACAGGAAATTTTAGCAATGTTCCACTACTTAAATGATTCTTAATAATTCAAGACTTAAACAATATCGTTATTGGAAAATAATTAATAAGAAACAGCAGCAATTATGAAATAGAAGCTTATATTGCTTCTCATTACAACAATAAAAATAGTTTTCTTATCTGCACAGAAATTCCAATGCAACACCATTTCTCAAACTGTTATGTAAGCAGTTCAATAATTTTATAAAATCCATCTGTACTAGTCTCATGTGTTTATTTAAAACTAGTATTATAATTAGGATGGAGAAGTGTTGGTATAAAAGACATAGAAAATTATAACATGCAAAAATATAGAAAAATATAGTAAACCTTAAGAAGGAATATTGAAGTAATTACTCACAATTAGTCATTGAATCGCTTATAAAAGTTAATGGTAGATTTGCATATCAGGTTAGTTAATATTTTTTATCTACAAAGTAGACATAATATAACTCAATTGTTTTTCTTTCTCTGTTTCTTTCACACATACACATGATTATCCTTAAAGAGCAATTATCAGGAGCTGACCTAAAGATTTTATCTACATAGGGATAAAAATAATCTGATTGAACTCCCTAGACAATTTGATGTGATTATCATTTTTGACTGCATTGTTATCACACTGATTGTAGATGAGAAATCCAGTTGGTTGATTCTTTATCAAATGTGGCACGCCGGCCCCCTGGGTCAGCTTCCTTTATAAATAAAAAGAGGAACAGAAGTGAGCCAAGCTTTTATTGCATGTGAAAAATTTCCCCAGTTGTTCATTCAGGAAGGAAGGAGGGAGGGAGGAGAGAGAGAGAGAGAGAGAGAGAGAGAGAGAGAGAGAGAGAGAAGCAAGAAAGAAAAGGCGGCTTTCTTCACTTTTTTATTGAAAGTTGAACCTTAAGATACTCTAAAAATTGTACTAACTTGCTTGAGACCTGGACTCTGCTGTCCCTAGGGGAAAAAAAAATGAAGATGTGTGCTGTTTATGAGTCAATACCTTTGAGATTGTTTGGAGAAAATGCTAATTTTTCTATACAAATCACTGCATTGTTGGCATTGTCTAGGACCTGAAAATCAATGTGTTACAAGGGAATCTTCTTGAAGCTTTTGTTCCCTTGTAACCTAACTTCCCCTAGAATGGTAATCACTTATGGTGTTTTAAAACACTTACAACAAGGGCTTAATGGCCCCATAGAAGAGTGGGCTACCAAATTAAGGAAGATTGGATAAGTAAACACTAAAAAGCATTAGAAACAAACTTCATCTTTAATTTTTTTGTTTGTTTTTTACCATTTTGCCCAAAGGCTAGACCTTCCAAATCTATATCAAATGTGCTGAGATTGCTCTATGTGTATGGGTGTAAACTTTATTTTACTCTACAGATAGCTCTTAAATTTTTACTCTGTGTAAACTACTCTTCTAGGCTCTGAAGATACCAAACACACAAACTTACACATTGATTATGGATTTTTAAAAATCAGTTCCATATATTAATAGATGTTCATTTATCCTACCTTCTTTCAGTGAGTAGTTATAAAATTCTTAATATATGCCCATGAATGGTCTAGTGCTAGGAATATTGAGGCCAACTGAAGGAAAACTCCTTCATTCATGGAGTTCATTTTCTCTTGAGAGTGAGAGAGATATATAAAAATTAACTATATAATTGTAGAAAGTGTTGGGGGATGAGATGAGGGAATAACTAAGGGAGAGTGTGTTTCAGATACAGACTGAATGAAGAATCAGCCAACAATACACAAATTCAAATAAAGAGCATTTCAACTATAGTTAAAAAGCTCAGCGTCAGGATGGTCTAGCATGTTCAAGCAAGAGCCTCCCAGGCTATGAGTTTTGATTAGAGTGAATGGTGAGAATATGAGTTAAAAGTAGGCCACAGTTAAAAGTAGGCCACAGATAGGCAATGAAGAGGGACAAGCCTTGGGGTATGATGTTTGGATTTTAAGTGGGAAGAGGAACCTCTATAGAGGTTTTAAGGAGAAGAGTTACATGATAAAATACATAGTTTCATTTTGTTTTCTACCTAAAAACTAACTCTGTGTAAACTCTGTTTGTTTTGTTTGGTTTGGTTTGTACTGGGGATTGAACCCTGGGACACTCTACCACAGTTACATCCCCATTGCTTTTTATTTTTTATTTTGGTGCAGGGTTGTTGAGGTTGGCTATGAATTTGTGGTCCTCCTGTCTCAGCCTCTCCAGTCAAAGGGATTACAGGTGTGTGCCTCCATGCCTGGTTATACTCCAATTGTTTTGAGGTACTGTTTACCAAAAGCAGTTCCTCAAAGAAATGGCCAGGTTAACTCCTGTTAAAGATGTAGGAAGCCATAACAGAACTTCCCTCCCATCCTAACAAGGAAAAGACAGATAATATAGAAAATCTTACCTTTCTCAGATGCATCAGAGACTTGAGGTTATGACAATGAAGCAAATTTAATTCTGAGTGACAAGCAAGTCCAAGGAGAGTTGGGAGATATGGATCATTTCCCCTTTAGCAGAGCCTGGGAGAAAGAGACAAATGCCACTGAAGTGGGTAATAGATGATCAGTTAAAATTTTAATACAATATAAAAGATTAAGGAAGGCTAGCATAGTGGTTTGAAATAACTGAGAGTGCCACACACAATGGGAGTTCTCACTTACTTATAGAATCTTCTCCATGGCTGCCACCAAATTGCCATAAAAAGGACAGGTGTGAGGCAGGAGACTAGAGCCTCTTCACTAGCATGCACTGAAGGACCAGTTTATAACAAGAATTCCCCAGGCCTTATATTTATGAGAAGTGAAATTCTAAGCCATTGAGCAAACCCTCCTGCTCCTAGGGCTGCTAGGAAATGGTTCATTTAAAACCACTGGAGGAAGGGAAGAAAACTTTCTTCTACTAGAGTAAGGAGCCAAGGAGTCACTGCTTCTGAAGCAAGGGTAGAAATAAAAGGAGAAAGTCCAGGAGATGCTCTAGGGCTCAGAATCCTTACTGATACCTAGCAGGTGTCAGCTACTATTGAAGGGGGAGCAAAGAGATCTGTCAAAGATACAGGAACTGATTGTCACTGAAGGAATAGGCAGGAATGGTGAAGAGATGCCATTTCCTAGGCTCAGACACATGGACTTTGTCTGTACCAGGTGAATAAAGAATTTTTTCACTTCTATCACAAGCTTTTCATGTGCTAAACTTAACATAGGCAATGAAATCTCCAAAACTCTCAACCCAGGATTTTATGCACAGTGAAAGTGTTTTACAGAAATGAAGAAAAAAATTAGGATTTCTGAAAAAAAAAAAAAAAAAACCTGAAAAGGTTTATTGTTGGCATATCTGTATTACGAGCTCTTCAGAGACAGTATGATACCAATGGAGGTTTGAATCTTTACAAAAAAGGGGCACCAGAAATATTAAAATGCTGGTAGATATATAAGATACCATTTTACTTACTTTAAAATGAGTAAATATAAAATGTTCAATTTGCTAATACAAAATAATAAAAATATATTGTGCATTTTATAACAGAAGTCCAATGCACAGTAAGAAAAGCAAAAATAATGGGAAGGAGGAAATGAATTTAAAATTTATACTGTTGTAAAGTTCTTACACAGTAAAATGGTATAATACAATTTGAAGGTAGAATTTCATGAGTGATTTATATTATAAATTTTAGAATGTGTATATGCACTCATACTTATGTACATGTCTATGAATATATATGCATATATATCACATATTTCCCAAGAATGCTACCTTGTACAGTAAAAAGAACTTTGAAATGTGATTAAGGATTTGGAGCTAGGGATATAATGGTAAAAGTAAGAGGCTGGAGTAATACAAAGAAAGGACCATAAGATGAGCAATTCAGGCAGCCTTGAGAAGCTGAAAAAGGTAGGGAAGTAATTTCAAGTACATTTTTTATTGTAGGAAATGCAATAAAGCATGTGTATATATATATATATATATATATGTGTGTGTGTGTGTGTGTGTGTGTGTGTATGTGTGTGTGTGTGTGTGTGTGTGTGTACAGGTATATGCAAGTGATGTATTTTGTGTATGTATACACACACACACATTAGACTTCATGAAACTAAAAGGTTTGTTCTTTGAAAGTTTCTTAAGAAAGTTAAAAGATAATCATAGATTGGTAGAGAAAAAAGACTTATATCAATATATCCATGTGCTTACAACTAAAGAAGATAAACAACCCAATATTAAAGTTGGCAAAAACTTGAGCAAATGCTCCCCACAGAAGAGAGATGGATGGCAAATAAACAAATGAAAAGGTATTCTACATCCTTAGTTACAACAAAAAGCAAAATAAGTAAAAGACAACCTGTGACTTATGCAGTAAAATGTTTAAAATAATAATAATAGTAATAATAATAATAATAATAAAACTGAGTATAAAATATTGGCAATATCAAAGAACTTGGACTCCCACCCATACTGGTGGGAATGGCATAGCCATTTTGTAAAACAGTATAGCACTTACATGTCAAATTTTCACTTACCATATAACACAGTAACCCCATTCCTATTTATTTATTCTAGAGAAACAAAAACATTTGGCTCCCTGTATACCTGCATGCAGGTGTTTCTGGGATAAATTTGGGAATTACTCCCTTGTAGAATTCTATATTTGTGCTAGTTTTCTTTTCATGTGGTAACAAATTATTGCAAATTTAGTGTCTTGAAAAATTTCATTCATTATCTCTCAATTTTGTGGTTGGAAGTCTGGGTTCTCTGTTTAGGATCTCACAAGGCTAAAATCTGGGTACCCACCAGGCTGTTCTCTTATCTGAAGGCTCTGGAAAATTTTACTTCCAAGTTCATTCAGATTATTGGCAGAATTCCCAGTGTCTTAGTTTCAGTTACTATAACAAATATCCATAGACTAAGTAATTAAAGCAATATTTATTTCTCACAGTTCTGGATGCTGGAAAGTCCAAGGAGCTGGCAGATTGATGTCTGGTGAGGGTCCGTTTCCTGATTGCAGGTGGTCATCTTTTTGTATCAAAGGGAAAATAGAAAACAATTCTTTTTACATATTTTATTATTAGGGAACTAATTCCATTTTTGAGGATTTCATCCTCAGGATCTAATTACCTCCCAAATGTGCCACCTCAGAATACTATTACTTTGGGGATTTAGACTTCAATTTAGACTTCAATATATTCTGGGCAAACGCAAACATTTAGCATGTGTCACCCAGTTTCCTTCCTTGCTCTTAGGTGGCTGCTGCCTGCTATAGAGGCTTCCTACATTCTTTTTCATGTGAATCCTCTATAGTCAAAGTCATCAATGGTACATGGAGTTCAAAGCTTATTTTCTCTGACTTGCTCTTTTGTTACCAGCATTAGAAAACTTTTTGCCTTTTAAAGTCTTATATGTGTAGATTAGGCCCACCTGGGTATTTCCTGGTTATACTATTAGGCTTTTGGTCAACTGTATTACAGAACATAACATAATCACAGGCATGATATTTCTTGTTCACAAGTTCTATCCATACCCAAATGGAAGGAAGTTACACAAGGGTGTGTACCTGGGGTCATTCTTAGAGTTCTGCCCACCATATTATTTAAGAAGCAATAAACACCTTAGAGTATTTGTCAATGACCATTAATAAAACTTGGATTGTTTAAGAATTTTTTTTTTTTGCTTTTCTTTGTGATTATACAGACATAGCTAATGGGTAAGGTATCTAGAGTGATCTAGTGATAGATTTTGACTGGGAGTTCAATATCTTATTAATGACAAAATTTTGCTTTCCAGATTTTATTCCCAAGAGATTTCTTTGATTGAATTTATGGTAAGTTATAATTTCTGGATGAGTTGTATTGACCATATTTCCCAGGAATAAAAGAAAAGAGACAGTACCTTAAATATAGGTACTCATGAGAGGTTTTAAGAAAGCAGGCCATGACATGGATCACCAGTACATCTGATTTTGGAAATGTGACAAGGTGGGAGAAGCAGATAACATCAACTGCCATATAAAAATTAACTATTGGATTATGTGTTGTTCTACTCTGTCAGAAATATCCTGATGGCATTAGTTTTCAACTTTATTTTCTAGATCTGTCTTTATCTATCACATATAGTTGATATTTATTTATGCATATTTTATGTAATCATATAACTTTATATACATTGATATGTATAAAATGTGTGCTATATATAGATGTGTATATAGATACAGCAAGTGATATTTAAGTGGAAGAGAGTATATATAAACATAAAGCAAGTATATATTCCTGGAATAAATAGGCATGAACTATTTTTTTCAAGCAAGATAAGTTCATTGTGATAAGCTTACTTGTCTATATTTTAGGAATATTCCCCATAGAGATCATTAGGAATAATCTGGTCATTGGTGATAGTCACACTATATTATGGTTAAAATTGTGGTAGCTACATTACAACAGTAATGAGTGCACAAGTGAGGCAAAAACAGGGAAATGGTTATTTGTGTTATCAATGAGACTGTGTAACAACAAGGAGTGGCCACTTGATTTCTTAAACAAATTAGGCTAAATTCTCAAAAAAAAAAAAAAAAAGAAAAGAAAAGAAGAAAGATGTCATGAAGGGAGTAATAAAGCTAAGAAGTTAGATAGAAGTGAAATGAGACAACTGTCAAACAACTGTCAAACTGGGCACATTACTATCGTGGCTATGCCCTGTTTTGCAGCTCCGTAATATAATTATTTCCATCATTGTAATGCTGAATTTTAAAATTGTCCTATATTTATTTAATATCACATATAAACAGCTTTATTTTAGAAAATTGTCAAACACAAATAAACATTATAACTTCATCATTAAAAGAATGATGGAGTTAAATTTAATTATATTATTCACCAATGTTTCTATATAAAGCTTGTTTTTTATTATAACTTTTCTTAGTAAGTCCAAAATTATAGAGAGCTGATAAGTGCATGTTATTTGGATTGAATCATGCATATGCTAATTACATATTTGTGGAAATTATAATAGAATGCTAGGAAAAAGTAAAAACCCCCAAAATTAGTGTTTGTAATCTATACAGCCAATGGAATATACCTTGTTCATAGAATAAACTGTGGAATTGGTATATTCCAAAGGAGTGCTTATTTTAGTTAGTGCATTGTATTGGCTTAGATTTACATTCATAAGGCATGAAGAGTAAGTTGAGGTAATGAAAGATATAATGCTTAGTTTTAATTAGCTTTTGAAATGCTTTTTAAAAAATTTTTAATAAACTTCTTTTTTTTTTTTTGTACTGGGGATGGAACCCAGGGTATCTCTACCTCTGAGCTACATCCCAGTCCTTTTACTTTTGAGACAGAATCTTAAGTTGCTGAGGGTCTCCCTAAATTTATCTGGGTGGCTTTGAACTTGCCATCCTCCTGCCTCAGTCTCCAGATCACTGCATTTATAGGCATGCACCAGCACACCAAGCTAATAAACTTCATTTGTCAAAGGAGTTTTAGATTCACAGAAAAAAACAGATGAAGTTAAGGAGATTTCTCAGATGCCTCCTATCCTTCCATGTGCATAGCCTTGTGGGTTGTCAACATCTGCCACCAGAGTTGTATGTTTGTCACAACTGATGAGCCTATAATGAACCATCTTTGTCACCAGAGTCCATGGTTTACATCAGGGTTTGCCCTTGGTGCTGGCCATTCCATGCACTTGAACAAATGTATAGGATATATGTTTGTTCAATTCTGAACTAAGAATACTCTGTGCTTTGCCTATTCATCCCTCCTACCCCTTTAGCCCCTGGCCATGAATGATACATTTATTGTTGCCATAGTTTCGTTTTTTCCAGAATGCATGTATACACATAGTATATACACACGTATATATGTGTATATGTATGTATTTCCAAAATATGTATAAAAATTCTTCCAACACATTTGCAATACAATTAGTATGATTATTATTTGTAAGTTGAAGAAACCAAAGGTTTTAATTAATTAAAATAAATTTCTTTAGATCACATAGAGAGAAAAAGTCAGAATCAAAATTAGAAGACAGGGTTGTTTGAGTCCAAAGCCTGTCTCTCATTGTTACCCTCCATTATTTCTCACATGACACATATCATTAGGGCTCAGTGGAGTTTGTTTTCTTCCCCAAGCTTCACATGACCTTAACACCATGAACTCTTTCACCGTCAGATGTATGCCTATGTCTTTGAGTCTGGCTACATGTATAGCTTCTTTAGCAATTTTTTTTTCTTTATTCTTGGCACTGTGCACCTTTATTCTTGTTTTGTATGATAAACATTGTTGTCCAGGTTATTGAGATCTATTATTATGATTTCGTTCACTGTTTTTAGTGATGAGACTCCAGATACATGAAGTTGAATTAATCATCCTTCTTTCTTCATGGTATGATAACATATTCCACTATGTATAAACCCTAAATTGTTTTACATTTCAAAACATTCCTTTATTTTATCTCCATCCTTATTCTCACTCCCCACATAGGCAATTATTCCACTTGTCTGATGTCATTTTTTTTATTCACATATGTGTTTTATGTGTGATTATTTTTGTATGTATTTTAAAAATACATCAAAGATCTTGTTCTAATTCTGTTTTATTTTCCACTATGAGCTGTTTTTAGGATTTACTGATATTGTGTGAATATCTAGGCTGCTACTTCTAACTTCTGTGTGAATATCTAGGCTACTTCTAACTTTTGGAGAATATTTCATAATGTAAATTTTCCAATAACAAATACTTAGATTGTTATCTAATTACAACTATCATAACAAGTTCAGTGTGAACATACTCACACATTTCCTTGCAATAGTCAGGAGTGAGGAATTGGCCATCTTTCCTGGACCATATGCTGTGGAGTAAGTGTTGGGTCACAGGTTATAGATGACTCAGTCTGATAATAACTCTCCAACTAGCTGTGTCCAAGGGTTCCTGTAACTCCAGGTTTCTATAAGCCTTTGGCAGCCATTATTATCAAACAACTTAATATCTTTTGCTAATTTAATGGGTTTAAAATTCTCTTTCCATTGCATTTATTTATATACTGAAGCATTTGTAAACAGCTTCATCTGATTATTAGCAATATAGATTTCTTCTTCTGGGAATTACTACATTGTAATTTTGGTCAACTTCCTCTATTTGATTTCCTGTCTTGTTGATTTTGAAGAGTTCATAAAAAATTCCAGATATTAATTCTTTTTTTCTTTTCAGACATTGTAAATATTTTGTTTTGACATTTTATACTTCCATTTCGGTGATGTTTTTCATTGAATAAAAATCTTTAATTTTAATGAAATATTTTTTGCTTTTCTATTACGGAGGCTTTATTTCCAAGCCATAGTTTCAAGAAAATTCTAAAATGATTTTCTATTATTCATTATTCATTTCTATTATATTCAGGCCTTTAATTCAACTGAAACTTATGTTTCCATATGTTATTAAATAAGAAACCTGTTTTCCATAAGATAATACCACACACTTGTTTCCCCTCCCATTTTTTTCTCATTGTTTTTATTGAATATATAGTTCTTATGTGTAAATGGGCCTATCTCCAATTTCTGTTCAATTACAGAGGAACATTTGCATCTCCAAGCACCTTGAGCATTCCTCATCACAGAGAATTATTTTTAAAAATTGGAATAGTGCTAATATGAGTTCCTACTGAGAACTTTCTTACATGTATTGGCCTCCAAGGCTTTAAATTTAGGTAAACAAACAAAAATCTTAATTAGTTGTTTTGAGGGTGTCTCTGATCTTCCAATTATGAGAAAAGGCAATGTGTGTTAACATAATAATATAGATGAGCCTTAAAATTCCCTTCCACTCCGAACTCAGATTCTGTGGTGGAAGGCAAAATGTGTTTGAATTAATAGAATAAAGAGTGAGTACAATGAGAGTTGACTGTCTCACTCATGCCCTTAATAGTGTTAGTGCGAAATTCCATTTTCATTATTAAATACTACCCATTGTTTTGGGTTCTCATGAAACTATTTTATAATATACAACTTTTCTTATGTTCTGGTTGGAATCCAGAGTTCCTGCTTAATCATCAGGACCTTCAATTAACTACATCAGTGGAAAAGATTAGGTACCTGTGAATTGCACAAATTTTTTAAAATTTATTTTGCACAAATATTTTTATTTGAAATATCAGACAACACACATCTTAATCATAGTCTTCAGCGTAAGGTGGCTTTATTGTTTTCTGGTAGTGATTTTATCATAGCATACTAGACTGCAGTATGGCCAAATGCGTACTTAGTGGGAATGAGGTTTAAGAATTCATTTATGTATCAGAGCACACTCTGGAGGAGCCTGTATGCATCCTGGAACAGAATGTCACACTGGGTGGCATACTCTTAATTTAATAACTCGATCTGTCCTTTATTGACTTTGATATCAAAATGTAATGGGTTAGGATTGTGTTTATCTGGGAGCTATAGAAAATCTTACTACTGAGACTTTAAAAAGCAAAATAGTTAATTATGCCACACAAAAAGACCAGGGGTTTGTTCAGCTACTCACAGTCATGTTTACCACTGTAGCTTTTGTCCTCATTATGGCAAGGTAAAGAGGAGTTTCTCTAGGCACCTCCATATCCTAACTGGAAAGAAAGTAGATAAGCTGAAACCCATTACTTTAAAAGGCTTGAGTTAATTCACCAAACTTGCTAAGGAATCCCACTTTATTGCAAAAATTAGCTTAACAAGGTAAAAACTTTAGGACTCTAGCCTTTATTTTAGAGCATGACAGTGGAAAAGAGCATTGTAAATGACTTTGGGGAGGCACATCTCCAGTGTTTGCAATATATTATGAGTCAAAAGATTACTATATACATTATGACATTCTCTAGACAAATTTCTCATGATTGTCAGTCTTTTCTTTATTTATCTCAATAGGAGGTCAACTTCTAATAAATATTTTAATTTCAAATGCAGAAAGAGCTATTTACAATAATTTGATACTTTTTTGGGGGGAGGTACCAGGAATTGAACTCAAGGGCACTTGGCCACTGAGCTACATCCCCAGCCCTATTTTGTATTTTATTTATAGACAGAGTCTCACTCAATTTCTTAGTCTTGCTTTTGCTGAAGCTGGCTTTGAACTCATGGTCTTCCTGTCTCAGCCTCCTGAACCACTGGGATTACAGACATGTGCCAACATGCTTGGCTAATTGGATGCTTATTTTATACTTTTCCTATGTTCATCATCTCCCTGAATTATCACAACCATAATGTATTGATTCTCTAGGTTACAGATGAGGAAACTGAAAAAAGTTGCTTCTTTATCAACATCATATATGTTATGGTTTGGACATGAGGTGTCCCCCAAAAGCTCACATGTGAGACAATTCAAGAGGGTTTGAAGGAGAAATAATTGGGCCATGGTCTTAACCTAATCAGTGAATTAATCCCTGATGGGATTAACTGAGTGGTAATGGTGGCAGGTGGGGTGTGGCTAGAGGGAGTGGTTCATTGGGGGCATGGATATGAGGTATATATTTGTATCTGGAGAGTAGAGTCTTTCTAATCATCATGTAAGCTGGTTCCCTTTGCCACACTCTCCTACCATGAATGCTCAGCCTTACCTTGAGCCCCAAGAAATGGAGTCAGCTTTCTATGGAGTAAGACATCTGAAACTATGAGCCTCCAAACTAACATATAAACTTTTCCACCCCTACAATTGTTCTGGTCAGGTCCTTTAGTCACAGCAGTAAAGAAAGCTGACTAAAACAACATGTATACTAAGTAGAATAAAATCAAACCTGAGTCATTATTATTTGGATTTATTTCCAAATATACTACTCTCACACACACCCAAGTGTGTACATAGGGCATCTCTATTTTGTTTCATACTCCATTTTGCACTTTCCAGTGGGCATCTCTAGATTCTGGCAATAACAAAGACATCATAAGAGGGGATCAATTTTCCTCTCTTATGATATCTTTGGCCATAATTTTTGTTGTATTTGGGGTGAAGAAAAAATCAGCCTCTTTTGTAAGCTATAGAGCCTGTTCCTGTATTAATATGATTTCCTGCAGGATGGATGGGATCGGGTATTATAGAATCATAAAATTTTAAGGAATCTCAGAGGTCATTTATGCTCCAGTTCAGATATTCAAATTTCTTCTTTTCCAACAAGTAAGCCAGTTATTCAGCTTCTGTTTGAATATTTCTAGGGACAGAAATTTCACTGATGTTTCATGATCATCTGTTTTTTATTAGAGTAATTCTACAGACTCAAACATTCTCTCTAATCCCTCCACTACTTCAACTCAAAAATGATCACTTCAGTGAAAACTGGCATCATTTTTTTGGGGGGCAGAGTTATTTCAACTATTCCAACTATACCCATTCTAGGGATCCTTCAATCAGTTTTCCTCACTGCAGCCAGAGGAATCTTTTCCTCATGAACTTGACTAGTGCATAATTACCATAAAGACTCTTTCAATACTGTCCTTTGCTCCTTAGAAGGGCAAAAAGCCTTAATGTGACTCTTCACTTTTTCTAGGATCACACTGGCTTGAGTGTCCTATGCTCTTGTCCTTCTTCACGCTTCAGGGATTGGTATATACTTTCAAACAGTTTGGAAAACTCTTTCTGCTTGCTAATGAGGTTTTTTTTTTTATTCCCATAAATTTGGGGGCATTTGTATCAGCTCCCCTTAACTAGGTATACTACCCTAATGTATGATCTCATTGTATGTAATAAGAAGGAAATTTTTTATTTTAAATTTTGTATTTCACTTTTATGATTAATGAGTTAATGTTCATCTCTTCTCAACAAGCACCATATATATGAAGCAGGCTTTTTGTTTGTTTCATTTTACCTTCAATGTTATAGAACAGTTTCTAACTTTTCATAGGTACCAAATTAATACTAAATATATCCTTCTCTGTCATAGTTATTTTTGTTCATGGTTTTAGAGGTTTAGGCCCATGGGTGACAGGTTGGGGCTGGAGTCCTAATATTCTCTTCAAGATCACATCCCCTGGGGATGTGGGTCAGTGTAGAGCCCTTGCCTTTGTATTCAATCCCCAGCACTGTGGCAGGGAGTCAGGGAAGCACATTCCCATGACCTAGGCTCCACCTCTTAAAGGTTCCACCACCTCCCAATAGTGCTATAGGTTGAAACTAAGCCTTTAACACATGGGCCTTTAGGGGACATTTCACATCCAAACTATAGCAACTACTTTATGTTGTAGACTCATTAGCAATTCATCTTATAACATTATTTTCCCATACTTCATTTAGGTAGGCCTTTTCTCCTGAAAATGTCCCAGTGTTTAAAATGTTCTTTTGCATTGTGTTGTGTAGAAATGATGCAGACATGTTTTGACCTGTTTATTTTTGTTCTTGATCTGAATACATTGATAAAAGATATTCTAATTATATATTATATTTAAAGGATATATAACATATAATACTAAATAGTTTGTAGCACACAAACATATAATATTTTTGAGTATTTGTGATGTGGCAGCTTTCATCAAGGAAAAAAAAAAGTTGATGTGGAATGATCCAGTTAACTTCAACATAAACTTCAGCTATGAGTTCTGGTAATTGGGTCTCAGAGTTTCTCTATTGCTTAATGTGCCACAGCTAGTAAGTGGCTCTTCTGGAATTGAATTTGGACAATCTGACTCTGGAGTCATGTTTTTTTTAAACAACATTCTACTACATGCTAAAAACTTAAGTGGAAGTTTTCATATGGCAATTCTTGTCAAGTTGTTTTATATGATTATTTTAAACTCAACTGCTCAGCTTACACTCACTAAATGCCAGCTACTTTCAAATATATATATATTTGAAATGTACTTTCAAATATATATACAAATATATACATATATATTTGAAATGTACTTTCATATATATATGTATATATATATATATCATAAGACATTCATATATATGCTTGTTGCTTGTGTTGGAGACATTTGTGTGCATGTGTTATTAAATTGATTTTATAAAACAGGAAATAATTCAATAAAGGACCTTGAAATGCACATGGGTCCTGGCTTGTTTGCCAAATTTTACAATTACATTATTTTTTTTCTCTAATTAGTCTAATTTCATCCATCTGAGTTTTGGCTTACTTTTGGCAGGAAAAATAAAGGCCTTGCTAGAAAGAAAGCCTTAGTCAAATGAAACCTTTGATTTTTGTCCATTCCTATAGAATTAACAAATGTGACTTTAATGTGGGCCAACAATTCCACAATTTTTTTAAACTAGAAAATTTGGGACACCCTATCCTTGTTTTGGGAATATCAATCATCACAATATCAGGTAGACAACAGTTTTCAAATCTATTCACGTCTCTTTTCATCAAGTACGTTCAAGTCTCCTTATATAGTGCAAAGTCCTTTTAAAAAGCCATAATATGTGGGTCTGTCCTTTCAGTGGTATAAAAGAGAACCATAAAATAAAGCTCTAATTAATGTAACATATGCAAATTTTTATTTATAATTTCCATGAATGTGGCTTGTCAGCCCATGGGTTAAGGGCAATTTAATTGAAGAATAACAATAACAAAAAAATTAACATTAATTTAAATTAATCATTGTCAAAGACCTGAAAAAATAATGGATTTCAGCACTTGTTTTGTTATAATCAAAAGGGAAATTAGATTATTCTTTGGCAGCATAAGAGGTTATAATTTGTTAGAAACCATTGACAGCCTTTAAAATATTCAAAACTTGTATTAAAAAACAGCATATCTTTTAGGAGAAGTACAATTGCTTGATTCATTTTATGAATCAATGGATGTCATATCAGCATTAGACAACATGAAATGTTGTGCTTCTGCTCTGATGAGTAAAGTACCCATACTTTAGAATAGTAGGTAAGTACTAAAAGATTTGTACCTACTTTTATGTAATCAAACATAATCAGAGACCTTTATTGGGAGACAATTACTTAGGGAAGAACATTCTATTGAGAAACTGTTAGTCAATAAATACTTAGAAACAGGAGTTTCAAGGTGGAAAGGGACTTAGAGACCACAGTGGGTTTTTCCCACCCCCCTTTCTTTTCTTATACTGTTAAGGCAAAATATTTCATTCTGAAAATATACATTTTTGTATCATTTTTACCATGTGAGAGGCAACTGTAGTGGAGCTCCTCACAGGGAATACCCTAAAGTCCACTCAATGAGATTCCTATTTTCCCTGGATGGTAGCTTCTACATTAATAGGCAGCATAGACTTACACACTAATTCTACTATTTGCTAGAAATAAGGAAATTGAGATACAAGAGTTTAGTGTAAGAATTCAAGCTTACTTTTTCTGATTCCTAGGTGAAAGCTCCATCCTTTGAAATGTTGCACTGAAGGTTAATGTTAAAGGATAGATGTTAGCACAATGTAATTCCAGGCCAAATGGAAAAGATCTTTACATTACCTGTATTTTGGAATTATTGATGCTACTGTTCTGCTCCATTAGTAGGGATAATTGCTATATGACTGTATTGAGTCCTTTTGAAAGCTATTAGATTCAATTGGATGCTAAATGCATTTTTCTCCCAGTAATAGGTTAGTTTGGCACTGAGATGAGTTATCAACAGCAAGTTCTGGGATCTTCAGCAATCATCAGATCAAATGTGTATCCTCTTCATATGCCTGGGATAGATGGCCTTTTTAGGGATATTGATATTAAGGTTGTAGTAAATTGTTATGCCCAATGGTAAATGAGAAAACATCTGATGTACAAGTGTCACACATTACTCTCACCTTTTTCCCATTAAACTAGAAGGATGAGGTGAAGTAAAATTTTATGTATGTTGGTGCAATCCTATGGTAATTTACATAAATTTAAAAATTGCATATACTATATGATCCCAGTAACTGTTAACATTTAAAACTCAATGACACATACTTCTTCCAGATTTTATTAATTCTCCACTTATGGGTAATTCTATAAAATCAAACCTCTCTTCATCTGGAAATAATGCACATGGAAGGAGTACTTAGATTTGACTATTTCACTAATTCGTCTTTCTCTTAGGTTACCATCTTTGAGGATTTTTTTGTTTGTTTGTTTTGTTTTGTTTTGTCTCTATAACTTGGTTTAACTCTTGACTTTCTCCAAATTCACTTACTAGGGATGATCTGAGACCCTGTCTTTCTTACCCAAAGCATGGAAAATGCAGTTAAGAAAGAATAAATTTAAATTAAAAGTGTAATTCAATAGTACCTGTAAATGCAGAGAAATAGATTAGTTTATAGGGTGCAGGTCACTGATTCTATTTTAACCTAAGTCTGGCCTGAGTGTAGATTACCAGACAGTTTAGAGGAAAGCTAACTGCCCATTTGTTTTTATTTTTTAAATTTTTTTGGTTACTAGGGATTGAACTCAGGTGTACTCGGCCACTGAGCCATATCACCAGTTCTATTTTGTATTTTATTTAGAGTCAGGGTCTCACTGAGTTGCTTAGCACCTGGCTATTGCTGAGGTTGGCTTTGAACTCATGATCCTCCTGTCTCACCCTCCCCTCCCACTGGGATTACAGGCTTGTGCTACTGTGCCTGGCCTAACTACCCATTTCTTTCCTTTGGAAACATGTTCTTATTGGTGATGGGCTGAAAGGCCTTTGTCGTGGTCCAGATAACTTCAGATTTCTGAATACCTTTCTTCCTATGTTTTAAAGCTTCTGATTCCCTGTGGGCTACTGATTCAGTTACAATTCCTTAAATGATTATCCAATTCAAACTGTCACAGAATTTACATTGGAGAAATGATTCATGTACTTTGATCCCACCGAAGGGTCAAAGTGGCTCAGGTTACTCATCTTCTAATGTTCTTTTTGATAACATTTTTCTCATTTTTTCCAGGGGAGGGATTTTCAAGAATAATATAGTTTTGGTTTTATAATATCATTCCAAATTGGTAAGATTTACCTTAAATTTGTGTGGCAATCCTCAGACCTGGGGTATTGGAACTGGATATTTTCATGGTCAAAAATCATCATTGCCAGAAGAGGGGAAGAATAATTCTATTCATTTCTCAAAAACAAACAAACAACCCCCCCAAAAAAAAACTACCCCTCTATTGTTTCAATGACAGTATTATTTCCTGAAGAAGAAAGATATAATTCCCTGGAAATATCATTAAGTAGGCTTTTAATGTTGATGATGTATATTGCTTTAGGACTAGACATGTCTTAGATGCAAGTGTTAAATTTATAAAGATAATCAGAAAACTAGAATTTCTATGCAGATGGTGCTATGTCTCTATCTTAATTTGCATGTCTTTAATAAATTCACCTGTTATTTTTCAATAAGGCTGGTGGCAGCAGCTCCTGATTTTTCCCTCCAAACCATTCTCTATATACCAGCCAGAGTGATCTTTCTAAAACAAGAATCTCATCAGGTGCTTCTCCTACATAGGCCATTGGATGACCCTTAACCAAGGGACATGACTGTATTTGGCTCCATCTTCACCTTTTTGTGTAGCATTATAGTGGCTGGTCCTCATTCAGTTCCTCAATAACATCAAGTGTCTCTCATCTCCTGGCTTTACATGGATGCTTCCTCCTTCCTGAAATAATTTTATTCATTCATTCCCTGTGTTCTTCCCCCATCTCTATATAATTAAATACTCATCATTGTTGTAAGTAAACATTTGGTTTGATTTTATGTCCACCCACCCCCACCCCCGTGTGTGTGTGTGTGTGTGTGTGTGTGTGTATGTTACTCATTTCCCAAAGCTTAGTGGGCCAACTTGACACTTGATCAGGCAGCTTTGTCCAGAAATTATGTTGTGGGCAGGTTGCTGAGAGGGCAGGGCACTGTATATGGAGAGTTCCAATTTCAAACCACTATTTCCTTGTGGAGACTGAGGAAAAAAGAAAGTCTTTAAATGTACTGTGGCATGCATTAATTCTGCCTATAAATTCCTGATAATTCAGAAATATCTCTCAGATATTTCTATGAATGGAATCTGATGAAACAGCAATGTTAACAGGGTCTAGCATGGGAAATAGATGGGCCAGCTAACCCTGCCTCAGACAAATCTTCTGTCTCTAAGGCAAGAAATTAGATACGACATTTATTGAAAATGAGCACATTCTATATGTGATTTTCCTAAAAAATCAAGATGGATTTGGAATTGGAATTACAGATAATACCACATAAGCATTCCTAATATTGTCAGCTTCTTTGGGATGAAGTGTCTCACCCCAACCCTTCAGATGGTCAATTATGACTTAAATCCTCTTTAAAGCTCCCTAGGGACTCCACATTACCTAATGTCAATTGCTCAATTACAAATCCAGTTTCAAATGTCTCCAAATTCTGCACACTGAAGAGGTAAATGGAAAAAAATTTGAGTGATGGAGAAGGACCAGATCAATTTGGACTTTCATTAAACTGCACATAATTAACACAGAACAGATGCTTCCCAATTAATTATGCTGGCTTCAGACTCAGGAAAATCTTTACTGATTCTCTTGGACAAAAGTTAGAGAAAGAAAAAGGTAGTAGAACTAAAGCATAGTCTATAAGTCTATAATAGTTTATAATAATACTATTATTTTAACTAAAATTCTTATATGTCTCTATGTGATTCATAAAATTAAATACCACAAAAGGTTATATAAGTAGAAATAGGCATCTTCATCTAAGAGCTGAACATTTAAAACAGATGATATTGATAAGGACATCCAAAAAGTGAACAAATACTAAGTAAAATGTATCTATCTACCTAGAGAAAAAAATATATAGACACACACACACATACATATGTATGTATATACAGTAAAATCTCATTACTAGTTTTGTTAGATTTATATAAAATTTTTCTGTAAAGAGAAAAATTATCTACACATATTATATATAAATAAGTTAGATACCCATAAATCTGAGAGAAAAATACTCTAGGCATTCACAAAATGCTAGAAACATTGGTACACTAGTACTAGTATGATGACTTTGACATCATAGAAAAATGACAAAAAAAATTTCCTCCTAGTAAAGAGGAAGTATCCTATATAGACCAGTGAAAGAATGCCATGCACCAGGAAAAGAAACCAAGGCTTTTCTAAGGCATAATTCCAATGGAAATGAAAGTTTTAAAAGAGTAATGAGATTATGAGTATGGAGTTATTATATTCATGCTCAATATAAAAAATGAAAAGCACCCATCTTTTCCATCCCCTTTAAAAACTGGGATTTTAAAATTCTATTATTTTTTTTTATATCTGTCTTTAAATAAAAGTTTAAAATGTTATTAGTTACTTTGGCAAAAATGGTATAAACATATTTTGTTTTTAAAAACAATAGTAGATTCATATCCTTGGTTGTCATGTAATCATCAGGGATGATGAAAATACTTTCCATATGAAGAAAGCAGAAGAATGGGAATACAAATTCAATTGAAAAGGTGTATAAACAACGTACAATCTTTTCACATACTAGCGAATATGCACACACATACATATATAAACTAGTTTAAAATATGTCAAAATATTTTAGTTGGTATATTGAGATGAAAAATTAAGTCTTTTTAAATTATATTTTCAGAATTGTCTACAATTCATCTCTAATAACTCACTGAAGACCTATGGTGTTAAATTCTCTGTGATTTGATTCTCTTTTATCATTTGCTAGATGTATGACATTGTGTAAATTATGTGAATTAGCTAAGCTTCAGCACCATTCTCTATAAAATAACAATAATAGCACCTACTAGTAGAGAAATTCGGTTTTATGAGAAAAGTCAGAAAAGAATATTTTTCAAAGCCCCAGCACTAAACACAAAATATATTTTGGTGGTGATGATAATGTTAATGGCAAGAAGATGTAATTAACATTATAGTGATAATAGTCATAGTATAAAGTGACAATAATTATTATATAAAAAGGACCCAATTATCTTAATAACCAGTAAAATTTACTTTTATAAAACTTAGCATTAGGTAACTTCTACTGGATCAATAAGTTCTTGGGCAAATTTAGTGGTAAACACATACTATCAAATAATCATTCAATCCTGTTAATAACCACTATCAGAATGTTACTAAAAGACTTAGCAAAATGCTACTTTAAAATATGACTATAAAATAGTAATTTATGAAGAATTTGATTCTCAACACATTGCTAAGTAGAAAGGTTCTCACTATCTCTGAGCTCTTGAACTTCTTTAACACCTATAATTATTTATTCAGTAATTATTAAAATTTATTTTGTACCAAGCATTAATCTAGGCAACAGAGATAGGTAGTAGAAAAGATAGACATACCTCCATTTGTATGGATATCGGGTTTTTATGTGAGATACATAGCAGAAAATAGAATATTACAGCATAGAGTGAAAATATCATGAAAAGACAGATGTAGTCTGCCCATATGGGGAGCCCCTGCATTTGGGGAAAAGGTTATAGAAGACTTTCTTAAAGGAACTGATGCTTGAAATCTTAAAAATTAGTTGAAATTAACTAAGTGAAGAAAAAAAGGGGGGAAATCAAATAACATGCATATGCTGGAGCAAAAACAGAAGATAGTGTGTTTCTGGAAACTGAAGTGTAACAGAATAGCATACAAAGAGTTCAGCTGACAAAGTTAGCAACAGGCAGACACAGTAGCAGACTTCCACTATTATGGGCTCTATATAGAGGTAATTTGAGATGCCTTCTGAAATTACCCACTGAAGATGAGCTCCGAGTCAAAAATTATAAACCTTGAAAAGAATGGAAAAAACAAAATGTGTTTATCATTGCATAATAACTCATCTCCTGGTATCTGAAGGGAATTGATTCTAGGAAGCCCCCTACCACCACCACCAATACCAATTTCCCTGAATGCTTAATTTCATTATGTAAAATGGCATGCTATTTGCATATAATCTATGTGCACCCTTCCATATATTTTAACTCATTCCTAGATTTCTTATAATGCCTAAATAAAATGTAAACGTCATATAAATAGTTGTATTATTTATGGAATAATAACAAGGATCTATGCATATTCAGAATAGAAACACTTTATTTTTCTTGAATATTTTCAATCTCTGGTTGGTTCAATCCACAGATGTGGAATACAAAGGATACAAAGGGTCAACTGTATATGCATCATTTAGATTCTTGCAAGAAATAGAATACATCCCAGCTGCTTCAAAAGAGTAGACTTAAGTAGTCTGCTTACAGACTTACGTTAGGGTTGAAAAAATTAGCAAGTTATGGTAAAACTCCCAAAAACTAGCAAAACTAAAAAGGCTTTACTTTTGCTAGGTCTTTTCATCAAGGAGATTGAATTAATCTGGTCAAGAGTTTAACTGGATTTGATATTTGTTGTGGCTCTGTTTAACGTCAGCATATCATGGAGTACCCTGTATGGGTACCTTGTGTTTATGACAGGTTGTTTTTCCAGAGAATTAAGTGCTCAGTTGTGGGTTTTTTTGTTTTGTTATGTTTTGTTTTATTTTTGGTACCAGGGATTGAACTCAGGGGCACTCGACCACTGGGCCACATCCTCAGCCCTTTTTTGTATTTTATTAGAGACAGGGTCTCACTGAGTTGCTAAGTGCCTCACCATTCAGTTGTGTTTTTAAATCTTCTCTTCCCCCTTCTCAGAGAATGTCTCTTCACATGCTGAGAGGGTAAGACCTTTGTAGTTCTAATACCTATCTTCTGTCTTTACTTGTGGGCTTAAATCATAATCCTGCCCTGATCCCAGCAGAGTTTTGCTCTTTCCTATCCTCACTACAATAAGTTTTGACCAGCATCCCACATGCAGCAGCACATTTTTTCCCTCCTGCCATATAAAAAGGTTTTTTGTTCCTTAGTGGAGATGGAGGAAAAGGGTCCAGGCAGAATTTCTTGTCCTTCTATTATAGCCACTGTTCTCTTTCCCCTAACTGCACCACCATGGACGCTTTATCTCTCTTCCTTATCGTTACTGTGAGTTTTTAGTAGGTTTTATGGAGGAAAATCAGGATGCAGACTCCTCCAGTTTCTATACTCCCTGGGGGTTTCACATGGCCCCTATCGGCCTACATTCAACTTTTATCAACTTGTCAACTATTATGGTTGTTTTAGTCTATTTTATGATGTTATAATACAATACTTGAGACTGGGTGATTTGTAAGGAGCACATATTCATTTCTCATGGTTTGTGGAAACTGGGATGTTAAAGGTTGTGGGGTCCACATCTGGAGAGGACCCACATACTAAATTGGCCCATGACATTAGACAGAGGGACAAAAGAGTACAAGAGAGCAATGGGAGAATACACTTGCTTTTATAGCAAACCCACTTTCACAATCATGACCCATACTTGAGAAAATGACATTAGTCAAATTAGGAGGGCAAAACCAGCATGATTTATTCACCTCTTTAAGGTGATTAACACTGTTGCACTGGGGATCAAGTTCCCAGCACATAAACTTGAGGGACACATTAAAACTTTAACAGAAACTGAATTCTTCTTAGCAGTTTATGATTGTTTCTACCCAAGCTTAGTGTGTACTCACATTACTCTTCCTGTAAGTACCATTTCTTCTCAAGTTTGGAGTCATTTGTGCAGGCAATATCAGCTCTCTGGTAGATTATAATTTTTGAAGTAAGTCTGGCTAATTTTTGTTGTTAGACTGAGAACAACCCTTCTTCCAACGTTCTACATCCTGAGGGTAAGCTAGAAACCCTGCCAATGAAATAGCAGCTAATACCCTAGTATTTACCTTGGAGAATTCCCTTTGTTCACAATAAATACAATGAATGAAAAAATTTTGTTTTTCTTTTCACGCACAGAAATTGTGCAGTTGCTTATCAGAGGAGCAGTATTAACCTAGTTCTGACTAACAAAACATTAAATGCCTGAGATGACTGGCAGGAACATAAGTGGTGAAATTACAGAGAGAGATATAAGGGGAGAGATAACCCAAAGGCAGAAAGAACTATTCATAGAATTTCAAGAGGATAAAAAGAAGCAGGAGCCCAATCACTGGAAACTGAGTTATGAGGCAGAGACCAGTTTATACAGTTAATGAAATAATTACAGAGATTTAATTAGAGTAAAATGAAGGCCAAAACACAGGGCCAAAACACATGGGAAACAAGGTAAGAACAAGTCACTCAGCAAAACTGACTCAGTGTGCAAAGTGAGTTATTGAGTTCCTCCTGATTCTCAGCATCTCAGACAGAGCTCTAGCAGACCCAGCACTGAAGACTACAAGGATCTACCACAGAAAGCCAAAGAGTTATCATAACCCCAAACAGGCTAAGAGCCTCTCTTACAGAAAAAGTCTCCTTAATGGAAGAATATATAATTTTGATCAAAACGCCATTGTGAACTTTTCCTTCTGTGGCAAGCAGCTTGAATGCTAAGACACCACCACCCACATCCATATGTCTCAGTGTATGCATTGCCAAGATGTCTGCTTGCCATTTGCTCTGTCTATACAATGCCAAAAACCCAGGTGAAAAGTGAAAGATTCAGTCAGTGTTTCTAAACACCCAGATGTTTGGCACCATGTATGTAAAAATATCTGGATCCATGACAGCACTTCTCACTTTTTCATCTGGTGTTTGGCATCACATAACACAAACCATTGTGTAGATGCTAAGTACTCTTAGGACTAACATAATGTAGAACATTACCACAAATCAGTACATTTTTCCTTAAGTAAGAGAAAATCTTTCAGCCTCAAATTGGGCTTTAGAAGCTATCTAATGTACCTTCCTTCATAACATATCTGTGACATCTCTGCAAACAAACCAAGGAAACTTCAGGAAATCTCATCTGATATTGAGAAAGATTAGTTATCAATCTCAGGTTTTAGGTTGTAAACATGAATACAACTTCATTCAGAAAATGTTTGCTAGATAACTTCCCTAATTCAGGCCCTGGAACTATGAAAGATAAATATGTCTGATATGGATTGAGTATATCTCCCCCAAAATTTGTGTTCAGATCTAGATCCTCAATGTGGCACTGTGGGGCCTAATGGGAGGCTCTGACTTCATAAATGGATTAATGCCTTTCTTATTCTAGTGAGTTCTCCACTCTCTTAGGGACTATTCATTATAGCAAAAGTGGGTTGTTAGAAAAAAGTTTGAAGCTCATGTTTTGTCTCTTTCACATGCACCCACTTGCCCTACCACTTTCTGCAATAAATTGAAACAACATGAGGCCCTCATTAGAAGTTGAGTAGATTCTGGCACAATGCTTTTAGATTTCCTAGCTTCTAGAATAGATAGCCAAAATAAACCTCTGTTCTTTACAAATTATCCAGTCTCTGGTATTCTGTTACAGCAACAGAAAATGGATTAAAACAATGTGTTCAAGGAACTTGCTTCAGACAGGGCATAAGTAAGGCAGGAGCAAGAACATGAGGGGACTACCTCATTAAAACAATGAGTCCAGATTATTTAAGTACTTAAACACAACCATTGGTGCTTGAGTAGCTCTTAGTATAGGCATTATGATAGGTATGACACCAATTTTCCTCAAATAATCTGCATAAAACCCTTAACACATAGAGATTCCTTTTTCTATTTTAATGGTCATTTAGAGGAATTAAGTGACTTTACTAAAGCCATACAAGTTGAAAATTCAGAGGATGGTCTGTAAAGCAGTATCTGCTGCCTCCAAACTTCTTTCAATGAAACACTTTGCTTCCCTT
Source organism: Tamias sibiricus (assembly GCA_025594165.1). Taxonomy (NCBI): domain Eukaryota; kingdom Metazoa; phylum Chordata; class Mammalia; order Rodentia; family Sciuridae; genus Tamias; species Tamias sibiricus. The sequence goes on from CM046657.1 coordinate 137,204,301, forward strand.
CAAACTTCTCTAACAAGGATGGAGTTCTTAGTGCCCAGATTTTATCATTCCAAGGGGACAATAAGACTCCAGAGAAGAAGATTTGAATCCTACCCCCAATATTTGGAGATTTTCCCAGAAAGAATATCATTACTCAAGAAAGCCAAAACAGTTCAAAGAAAACAATAATACATCAAAAAGAATCATTAACCCTGAAAAAGAGAGAACTCCAACATTAGAAAATCAAGGAAATAGAAGCAGTACAGATATTAAGAGCAAATCAGAGACACTCAGCTGGAAGTGAGCTGTTTTCTAATCCAAAGGGCCAATTTCTCACCTTGAAGATATCAAATAACAATAAATTCAGACTAAGGAGAGACTTTCTCTAAGAAGACTATGGCAGTAAGAAAAATGTTCTAATCTCAGGATCTACAAGTATCTTGAAAATAAAATGGAAAAAGAAAGCTTTTGTTTTACAGGGAGGATGATCAAGGCTAGCAGAAACTTTTAAAAGGAAATCAAGCAAAGAATGGGGGCAGGAAACTGCCGACAGCAGGACAGAGGAGGTGTGACATGAAACGTTTCTCTTGATCAGCTGATGCTCAGAATGAATTGTTTGTTCAAAGTTGGGGAGTGTTCTACATTTTAGTGCTTGCTCAGATTTGGGAGCACATCAAAGTTCTGGCTCTGTGGAAAGGAAAGAAGCCTAACTAATGTTTGATCAATCCCAAAAAAGGGTAAGACATGGCCATTAAAAACACTTGGTTAAGAGCCATCATAGTATTGACCTCTGCAAAAATCACCTATTTCAGCTGTCACATTTTATTTTACCTTTCACAGCTTTCTCCCTTCATTTCATCTCCATTCATGTCTTCTTTTAATAGTGCTATTATTATAAAATGCTGTCATAAATGATAATACTCATGGTTCTAGTTGCCTAAACTTGGCTTCATCCAGTGCTGAATCAGGTTTCCTTGGATAGAGGCATTACAAATCCTCCCAACTCTGAACTTTTCTCTGTCCCATTCCAGAAGGTTGGACCATGGCTGTGGGGATTCCAGTGAGTTGTATTTTTGGTGACTAAGCCTTTGGCTCAGGAAGCCCTGCTGTATTGCATTTCCTGGATTTCAGTTTGGAATTGAAGCATTCCTCAAATTTGTTCATTTTGGTCCTGATAGAACAACTTCTTGAAGTGGAAATTATGAATCCTTACCTCTGGGCTGCTATGAGACTAAATGACTCACTCCTGAATTCTTTGGAAAGCTTAATTTAGAATATATAAGTGTTTTCACAGAAGTCAGAGGTTGATTATCTCTTCATGTTTCTGCTAAGAAATATATGGGGTTTCTTTGACCACACGGAATTTCCTTTCAAGCACTATTAATTTGACTTAAACTATGATTTTCATAGATTAAAAAAAAAAAGAAACCAAATAATATCCTACTCACCAGTAACTTCAATAACTGAGTCCATAACTTTTGGATAAAAATTCATAATTAAGATGAATGCTTTATTCTGCAATATGAATGAAGTGAAAGATGCAACAAAGCTTATGGATATTTGTATTAGGAAGCTTTTAGTCACTATAGGGAAATACCTGAGGCCACTAACTTTATGAAGGGAAAAGTTTTATTTAGCTTACAATAATGGAGGTTCAAGGGCACAGCATCTATTGTTTTCATTTCTGGTGAGGATGCCATGGTAAATAACAGGTGGCCATGACAGGAATGTGGGTTAGGGTGAGTCGTTACATCTTGGATTAGGAAGCAGAGAGACTAGCATCCTACAGTCCCATTAGGAGTAATACTCCCAAGAGCCTAAGGCCCTACCCCCAGGTTCCATCTCCTAGAGGCTCTTCTACCTCCCAAAGGTGCCAAGACTGTGCCAAGACTTTTAATCAAGATGGACCACTGGGGGACACAAACCATATTTAATCTATAGAAATATCCCTATTTTGCTGTTTCTGTTACTGTTATTTTAGAAGAGTTATAAAAAACACTAAATTACTTGGATAATAATGATTTTTTAAATTACCACCTTTCCTTGCCATATGGGGATATTTCCTTAGTATTTTCTTCTTATTTCTAAGTTTTACCATGGTCATTGTTAATTGTAATCCAGGTTTCTTACAAAGATTAAATTATATATCCAAGAAGGCAAGATAATCTGTAGGGCCAGTAGCAGGCAAGCCATTATGGACTAATGCTGGTCTTACAAATGCAGCATTGAAGTTGTAATGAAACACACCAGGAGTTCTGGATAATTTACCAAAGTCTATCATACATATCCCAGAGATGAATGCTTGAATTATTCGAAGCTCATGGAGGTGAATGGAAGAAATACATTTTATACCAAAAAAGCAAAAACAAACAAAAAACCCCAACAGCTCTGATTACAGTGTACATCCAGGTTACTGGAAACAGTTTTTATTTCCTGATTTTGGCAAAAAAAAAACAAGAAAATAAAATAATACAAGAAATGAACACCATCATGTCAGAGTGTGGTCGTGGGTAAAGCTATTGGCAGTGATGCAGGCCTAATTAATTTAATGTTACAGAGAAAAAAATAGCCTATATAAATTGCATGGTGCCCTTCTTCTGTAAATAAATAATTAGAAAATCATTGAAAAGTTCATTTCCAGCAGCCACCATATATTCTTCCTGAGACTGACGCCATATGGGGATATTGTGTTTACTGTTCTGCCTACTAAAACCTATCATTTTCTACAGGAAAACCATGTCTGAAGTTGATCAAGAGTGAATAGTTGTTACCTAGGAAACAAATAATTCCTACTAGTATTGTGTACTCTGTTTTCAATGAGAAATTGTATCCCTTAAATTATTGGGTGAGATGGAAAAGTAGTAAACAATGTTATAAATCTCTGGAATCCACTCTACAGTAATGGTGCGTTAAACACTTGGGCAACTAGAATTCTCAGCAACAAATAGATCTAAGAGGGTGTACTACTGTACAATTTTGTAAGGTTCGCAAACACAACAGGGGAAGGAAATTGGCTACTCAGCATCCGCACTGCTGTGTCTTTTTCTACTTGTCCTTAGCCTAGGTTAACTGAGCTAAGGACATGCCCTGCTGTGCTCAAAATAGATAAACAGGGTCCAAAGTTGATAATAATTGACAAAGAAAAATACTGTGTTGCAAATGACAAGGCACCTCAGAGGACTATCAAATTTATTATCTTGAAAAAATTGGATTTTCACAAGACTATCAAATAGGAGGAGGGAACAGAAGGGAATTAAGAAACTGACAGTTAATTGAATTTTCAAGACAAACTGTCAATAAGGAGAAAATCAAGGGAATTATATGAATAATTTAAGAAAAAAGGAACCCTTCCTTAAAGTTCTGAATTTTGTTATTCTTTATGGAAGTACTATAGCATGTTAGCATTTGTGTGTGCGTGTGTGTGTGTGTGTATGTGTGTGTGAGAGAGAGAGAGAGAGACTTTGAGAACCATTTACATTAGTAGTAATGAACTCATTACCATTTTCACTGTGGCTTTGCTCAAGTGAGAAAAATACCTGAGATTTTTGTGTACTGATGTAAAAAGAGTATTTTCTTAGGAGTTACAGAACCTGGGCCTTGGTGCTCACAGATGGAGTAATCTGGCTAGGTCATTTACATATAAAGCTATGCTCCCTGCTTTGCACTGGTCCACAGCAGTTTGCATCTTTCTAATATTTATTTGACCTGGAAGTAATATATTCACATAGATACCATCTACTTTTAGGTACAGCTATATCCAAATGCAGCTAAAAAACTGATTTTTCATTCTACATTCTAAAATGGCCACCTCACTCTAACAATAAGGATTTTCATTAAAAAAGAAAATTTCAGCAGTTGTCCTCACATAATTTTTAAAATTTTTAGTAATTAGTAAAACCTATTTACATAGTGTTTCCAAAAACTGTACATCAAACTCCTTCAATACTTACCCAGAACTTTATATGTGGAAATATATAAATATAATTTGTGTGTTATCTCTCTATATAAATCACCTACACATGTGCTAATATATGATGTATATGCTAATGGATTATTAATATGCATGTATGTATAAAATTTTCTTATTAGAAAAAGGCAGGTCATCATCAATTAGCTCCATTTTTAACAATTTCTAGACTACTAAATTTAGGTCTAAGAATACAAGACTCTTTAGTTAGGTGTTTGGCATATGCGTAAGATGTGAACTTTTCTAATGATCTCTCTCTTTTTTAAAAAAATATTTATTTATTTGCTTTAGTTGTACACAATGCATTTGTCTCTACGTGGTGCTGAGGATCGAACCGGGTCACGCACATGCTAGGCGAGCACTCCACCGCTGAGCCACAACCCCAGCCCCTAATGATCTCTTTATACTAATAGAGTTGTAAATTTTTCTATGTTGCTGCTAGAGCAAAAGTTAATACCTATTTACACACTTGATTTAATTTCTTAGGATATGTACAATCTTGAATATTCTACCTGATTTAAAAATATGCCAGTTTTTTTTTTTCAGAATATACAATCTAGGAAACGTTTTCATGTGAATTATTTGTATAACTTTAAAGTGCATATATTTAAAGGGGAAATATGGATTAAATTTGTTACCATCACATAAACATAGGTAAAGTCAAAGTTTTCATAGAGAAAAATACACAGTATGCTACACTTTATATTTGTCATGTGATTAGGTAGTCTGAAAAGTAATAACAAAAATATTATCTTATGTCATTGAAATATAGTCAAATCCAAATTTGTTAGTTCTGTCAGCAATTATTCTACCTTAATTTTACCTTTTCAGAGAGGAAAATTAACCAATCTTAGTTATGCTGTCATTCTTAATTAACAAAAATATGTAATTCATAAAACTTTTGGCTTTATAAAATAATTATGAAATCACATTTTTTTTTCTTTGTGGGAGGTTGGGGAAAAGACTTTATTGATTTCTATTCACCCTTCAAATGCAGCACTCATACCTATGCGTCAATGATATAAAATGATGGAAGACTTTGTAATGAAAACAGATGTCATTATCTTCAATTTGTTCAATAAATAATTTAATGTGAAAAAAATGTTTTCATATGATTCTCATATTGCATTTAATTTAAAGAATGCTCGTTTTAATTAACTACTTTAGGAGGAGACTGGAAGGGTAGATGGAAAATATTTTGGTTGCTTCAATACCCTTCTCAAATCCACTTGATATGAACTTTTTTTTTAATATTTTTTAGTTGTCAATGGATTTTTTACTTTTATTTATTTACATGTGGTGCTGAGGATTGAACCCAGGGCCTCACATATGCCAGGCAAGTGCTCCACCACTGAGCCACAACCCCAGCCCCTTGACATGAACTCTTAAAGGACAAAGAATTCTGAGGCTCTAGTTTCCTGAGGAGCATTAAAAAGTCCCTGATTCAACCAAATCATAGATCTCTCTGGGTTTCAGTTTCCAGATATATATATATATATATATATATATATATATATATATATATATATGTATGTATATAAAACTGTTTTTTTTAATGATTTTTTGCCTCTTTTTCAATGGTAAATTTATTATTAGGGCTTCATTCCTCAAGTAATGGGATGGGGTGGGGTGACAGAGTAGGGTAAGGAGGGTTGATATGCCACTTAAACTGCTATGTTATTTTGAGCAAATTCCCTTACCTTTCTCAGACTCAGTTTTCTCATTTGTAAAACAAGTTTTAGTGATACTTGTTTCTAAGAATCATCTTATAGTGTTCTGTTGCTACCTTAGATAATACCTGGAAGATGGCAGGCTTTGAAAGATATTCATTGAAGTGAAAAAAAAGTATGAAAGGGTAAGGAATAGATACTATTCTATAATGTACCTAGAAACCATTAAGCCCTGCATAATGAATCAACAAATGTCAATCATTGCTATTAACCCCTCTCACTATATGCATTGCTGTATGTACTCCTCATATCATGGAATACTGGGGTGAACAGTGCACACCCAGTGGAGGAAAAATGAATTCTAACAAACTGTTTCACTGCAGAGTCCTCCAGGGAAACAGAATCGATAGGACACACACACACACACACACAAACACACACACACACATCCCTTTCCTATTGATCCTAAATAAATCTACAGATATTTATTTTAAGGACTTTGGCTCACACAACTGTGAGCTGGCAAGTCTTAAATTCATAGGCCAGGCTGGCAGCCTGGAAACTCAGACTGGACTTGTGGTGGTCTTAAAGTAGAATTTTTCTTCTTTAGGAAACCTCAGGTTTTTCTCTTGAGACCTTCAACCAATTGGATGAAATCCGAAGATGTTGTCAAGACTAATCTTAAAGTCAACTGATTTTAGATTTTGACATCTTAAAAATACCTTCACAGTAACACCTAGATTAGTAGTTGATTAGTGACTGGGCACTGTAGCCCACAATCACACAAAGCAACGGAACAGAAGCCCTAAAAACAGCAACAAAAACTTTATATCTTTTATGGTAGTTTAGAAATATTACTTTGTATTTATTTATTATCATTTACCCATTTTCCATAAGAAGTATGCTAACAGAGAATTTCATGAAAACACAGATGAATAAACAATTCCACCTATATAAAGTAAAACAAATGTGCTTTGAACAGAGATTTCTTTCTAATTTTAGTGCAAAGCACTTATATGGAAATATTAATTGGTTACAAAGAAAATATTGCCCTTTACATGTTCACTATTCATATTATTAATATTGTATTGCCTTTTATCTCCTTATTATTGTTCTTAATATTTACTTGACACAGTGCAGACAGGGAAATTGTCACTGACCTGATTTCACCCAATCACTATAGAAAAGCAAACATGATGAATTAGGCTACAGTTGCCTGTTGATGGCATAAGTGATTAAAATTGCTATTATACTAATTGAAATGAAGAAAATAATCCATATTTCCTCTTATAGTATCAGTGTATTATTATGTTTATATTACAAATACTATTTTAGTAATAACACTATAAGTTACCCAGCCTGAGAGTTTATCCTTCAAACTTAATGTGACACATTATAAAAGTCAGCCTTAATTTTCTTGAGCTGTATATGGATCTAATAAAGGAAAATCAACTTCAATATCTTGCATTTGCCTACTTTGTATTAAGCTGGTCCTCGTGGGAGTTACAAAGACATCTTGGAATGGTCCTGAGCCAGTTAATAATAAAAATCTTTTTCCCTGAAGAAATCAACATACCGTTTTGGGCGCAATTTATATTATTACATATTCATTTTAGGCAGAACAGCGGGCAGCTTCAAGAAGAGCTATTTTAATAGTGTCCTTAAACTTCCTGCCTGTTATTGGTGCTCAGAAACCTACATATTTAATTGTTAGTTCACATCATCTACTTATACATTTGGAAATAGCTACTTAATGCATCAATTAATTAAATGTAATATCACAATATAAATGGCTAAAATGGCATTTAAAAATTTTACTTCTAGATATTTTCTTTATTAGATTTATCTTTAATTATTCCAGATAAAAATAAAATTACATAAAATTTAAGTACAAAATGTCTTTTGTAAAGTATTGACATAAAGATTGTTAGACATATATATGGAAGCTTTAATTTCTGTAAAAGCTCCTAATTTTTCATCATAAAACAACTCAGAACTATTGGGAAAAAACGGCCTCATTCTGCTACTAATCAGAAATTTTTAACAGTGTCTACTAGTCATCATGGGGGTCCACATCACTGGTTATCAAAGCTGAATCATCAGTCATCTGTATCCTTTGCCAACCAAAAGACAATGTTATTTCTATTTGACCTAAATTAATGAGAGTGTGGTAAGTTCCTAGAGGGAATTTTTGAAGACCAAAGTGAACTCCTGCTTGGTCTTTGTAAATAGGGCATGAAGAGATGCCACAACCTTCCATAGAAAGCACCACATGAGTGGCAGAGGACTAAGCAGGTGGAGCAAAATCCAGGCACTTGCATGGACCCCGAGATGATTCCAGTTGTGAGGCACAACACTTTGGGCTTTAATGATGAGTGAGACCAGCACAATATTCTTTGACATAATCCCAGGGAATGATTCCTCATAATCAAAGAGAAAAGTCACATAATAAAATAACATTGCAAGTGGCTTTGCTTTTGGGAATCCAGTAGGAACACAGCAGTGCCTGAGGCGGGTGAGAAGAGCTAGACTGATGTCAACAGAGTATTCTCTGTTGATCTCTCATCAGAGGTTGAAGGAGTGACACAGACTAAATACCAATTACTGACCAGACAGCAGAATGGGCTGCAGCACATGCATAGGAATTAACAACTTCCAGGGACAAATGGTGAGGCCCTGAGAACTCCAGAGGGAGGAAGAAGGGTTGAGGAGCATACATTGACTTTTCATAATGTGGCTTGTTATCAAAGATATTTTAATTACTTATTCATGCACTGCTTAACAATCAGGAAGTGTTCTGATGTTAGGTGATTTCTATCATTTTGCTAACTTCATGGAGTACATTTACACAAACCTAGAGGGTTGTAGGTCAACCACTTGGCAGGGCCTTTTGATGCAAACAGGAAACATGGTAAACACAGATATATGAGACTGTTGGTTGCATGTCACAGCACAGTACTTCCCAGTAATTTTTTACACATAGAAATAAAATGAGAGTACATACCCTAAAATAAAAGGTTAATATACACACAGGTCAATAACACATCATCTATTAATAAGTATGTGTAGTACACAATTGTATGTGTTGTACTTTCACATGTCTGTCAGCACCTTAAGTTTGTTTACACCAGCATCACCAGAAACACATGGGGGATACATTGTACTCCAATGTTATGATGTCAACAAGGTCACTAGGTGATAGGAAATTTTTAGCTCCATTAAAATCCTATGGGACTGCCACTATGTTTGGTCTATTATTGATCGAAATGTCATTATGCATGAGTATCTGGATGTGTGTGTGTGTGCTTCTTCAGAGTGCTTGCAGGGCTGACTATTTAATAATTATCTGAAATATTGAGTAACATCCTTTGTCAGTCAGGAGGCCTCAAACTTTATCTCAATCCCTCAAAAAATTTAGCATGACAAAATTAACATGCGAGCTCCCATTTTGGATGAAAGATTGATTCAGTGTCTACTACCACCTTTTATTTAATGCTTGCATACTATTAAGGGAAACCCCAAGAAGCAGCAGCTTTGCCAACTATTTCTACCTACTGCCTGAGGAGTAATGAAATGCTCATCTTTTAGATGATATCAAGCCCCAAACCCATGAGTCAGCTTTGTGTCCTTTGCTCTTGGGCTCCTGTGGAGTCAACATCAACCCACAACTTGTGAAAGGTGTTTCCTGCCTTTGTTTGCTGTAGCTACCTAAATTCTTGGGGGGTAAAGTAATATTCTGCCAAGGAGCAAAATTAAGGGCTCTTAAGAAAGTTTCTTATTGTTTTCTTTTGAATGTCAAACCTCATGTAAAACTTTATGGATCCTATTACCTGGAAATAATTGAACTTTTCCATAGACAAGTGTCTCATGTTCCTGAAAACTAGGCACAAGATCCTCCTCTCCTTTGAAGAGAACTTAAAGGGAAAATGTGTCATCACTCATGATTCAGTCCCACTCTTCAGCCCTGAATCATCTTTAATTCATATCCCCATTCCAGGTCACACCAGGATGAAATAGATCTTTGTATCCTTGAGACCTGAGCCTCAATGGTGACACGGAGACAGTTCTCTAAGCATCTAAATAACCATCCAGCCAGGCCCTACCTGCATGGGAAAGTATAACCCATGGTACAGAGATGACATTCTGAGGGTTGTTGTGTAAAATATGTAAGTTTAGTGTACACATCCTAATTTTTTATCAGTTATTTGGCTGAATTTTCAATTTTAATATTCCTTTACTGTTGGAATAATGTAAGCCTTGCACATGTTAGCTATATAAAAAATGAGAAAAACATTTGAATTGTGGAGGCTTATTAGATAGAGATTTTCAATTTGGGAATACATTCTTTATATGGAATGCCTATGATCAATATTTCTCTGTCAGATATCAAACTCATGCATAAAACATATTGGGTAGGCACAATAGTTGTGGCATGTACAAATAGCCTTTAAAATAATTTCCTCTTTTTTTTCTACTCCCAACTTTTTTTTTTTCCAAATAAACTAGGCACCCAATTTGTTTTCCATGAAATTACTCTCCAGACACTTTAAATGTATTCCTCTCAGTGCTGTTCTCTTAGAGCATTCATTTAGTTCTGAAAGCAGCATTCATCTGATTTGTCTCTGCAATCATTGTTTCAGATGAGCATATTCCCAAGGACAAATTTAAAAGCACTAATGCAGTTTTATCTGTTTGAAGTGGTCTTGCTCTCTCATCAGCATTCACGAAGCTCTCAGGTCCAGCTGTAGCATTCTCAGTGAGTACCTCCAAGTTCTTATTCTGCTTTCATAAGAGCACTGCATTTTGCTCTCAGGATGCTGTGGAAGGTGCTTCTTGTAAGGAGGGAGGACAAGGCATCCCAGAAAGAAAGGCAATGGGTACAGTCAGAGAAGAGTAAAAAGCTTTGCTATTTATCCAATCTTGATGAAATGATTATTTCATGGAAGTGACTGAATATTGCTGTTTATAGGATTGAAAGCAGACATTTAATAAGGGCTGCATGTAGTTAAGTTGACACAGTCAATGTGTCCAGTGTATCTGTGTGTATGCATCAGGGGTAGGAGTGTGTGCATGTGTTCAGTGTGTATATATAAATCTGTGACTTTTAAAAGAAAACACTTCCTAGTTAAAGATGAATTGATGGTGCAGTGTAGTACACTCTATTCAAAACAAAGCTTCACAAGTCAGCATTTGCTGGGAAGTGCCTCTTATCAACTCTGGGAAAAATGATCTTGACTATAATTTTCAGGCAGCTCCATCCTGTTCACATGTCTTTTTTTAACAGTACCTGAGAAGGTTTTTTTTTTTCCATTCGAGATTTTATAATAACAACAAAAAGGATTAGCTGAGAATGGTTGAACCCACTCTATGGAAGGAACTCTGGTGCTTAGCAAACATTTAACTTAACATCAAGGAACATCTAGAGTTTGTAGAGAGGATTTTATTATGATCCCTAAAAAATAGTAGATACTTTTTAGGCACTTGAGGTTAAGGGATTTGTGTGTCTTTTTTCTTGCAATTTTTTTCTTTTGGCTATGTTGTTTATTGGAAATTGTTTTTTTACATCCTGTGTTCTAAGATAGAGAACTATGACTTAGAGAAAAGAACACAGTGTTCAGAAGTGAAATATTTGGTATCAACTACTTGCTCTATTCTTTCCTATGTGTTAGATTTGGGCAAGCTCCTCACTTTTTGACCTCTGATTTATTACTCTCCAAAACAGGAATAACAACATGACAGTTATTTAAAACTTACAACAATATTGTTAGGCCATCAGGGCTCAACTCCCAGTAAGCACAGAGAGTGTTACAGAACAGTATGTCTCTAACACTGCACAGAATACTGCAAAACTGGGACAGGACATATTTACTCCTCTCCAGCACATTACTATAAACTGTTCCAAGCTGATGTAAACCAATTCAATTCTGCATAAGTCAGAGGTTCTGTTTTGTAGAAAAAGCTGAATACTTTAATGTAGATGTTTTCTGTTTTGTGTAAGCAAAATTTGTTACCAGTTGTAATAAAAGCCAGTCTCAGACCAAAATCTATATACATACCAATGTAATTAAAGCATGTACTTGCAGGTAGACATAAAAGAGTTAATTCGTTGTTATCTATATTTGAAGAGGACCCAGCTCACTGTCCTTTGAGAGGGACAAACTATACATGTTTTTATATGTGAATAATTCACCAGAACCAAACACCAAAATATTTAAGAGGCAGATTTTACTACCTTTATAAATTGTCATCAATCACTAAGAAATTCTCTCACCCAAACCATGGACTTGGGTCCATTTAGTAGTTTAGAATGAGTGCCACTTCAAAGGGTACAAGTGACAGATCTCATAGTTCCTAATTTTTCATTTTATGCAATTATTAAGTGTGTTTCTAAAATACTTCAACTGATCTATATAACTTGAATTTTACTAATTTCACAACTGAGAACCCATTTTTAATATCTATTATGTTGATTAACAAGCCTCTAAATGCACCAATGAAAATTCATTTCTGACATTAAGTATGCTAATTAGCCACTTGCTTCAGGGTTTTGTAAAATATAAAGATAGATGAAGCTCATGGTTTAGAGTCCTCTGAAGTGTGGCTGCTCTGGTATAATATTGTTTGACCACTGAGTGTGGGATTTTGCCAGAACAAATAACAGTCTAATCATTGTAAAAGGAAGTGAAAACTCCTAATGTATACATTCATATTTCATTCATTGCTGAATTTTAAAAAGATTTACCAACATCATGACATCAGGTATCTCAAGTTTTCTCTCTGTTATGTCTATCACTGACATATTATGATATATATATATATATATATATATATATATATGGTATATATAGGTATAGGTTATAGATAGTTATATGGACAATCTATATTTATATATATATCTATATATATAGATATCTCAGTAGAGACAGGTATATATGCATGTACATATGTGTGTATATATGTCATATACAGTTCTGGTCTTATAAGCCTCTCTCCAAGTCATAGCACGAAAACCAGAATTTTTCTGCCCCAAGGCAGGTCATATAAACTCTAATCTTCCCTCACCCCTCCCACTTGGAGTTGACAATAAGGAAATTCTCTGATTTTTTTCTTACTTGATGGTGGATGTTAAGACCCCAATGTTAGAAAGCATCCTGACCCATAACTGCAAGGATGTAAACTTGAGGGCTTGCTGGATATTTCCACCTGGACTATTAGCATTAGATCAGACCCTTTTTGTCCAATCACATTTCAACATTGTTGTCCAGGCTTCATTTATGCCTATGAAGTCTCCATAAAATCCCAAGGAACAGTGTTCAGAGAGCTTCCAGATAGTGAACACATGGGGTTCCTAGAAAGTAGTGCACCTGGAGAGAGCAGAGACACTCCATGCCTTTTTCCACATACTTTGTCGTATATAGATCTTCATATATACCCTTTGTAATAGCCTTTATAATAAACCAGTAACTGTAAGTTAGAGATTCCCTCAACACTGTGAGCTACTTGAGCAAATTAATCAAACATGAGGAAGGGGTTGTAGGAATCCAAATTTATGACTGGTCAGTCAGAAGCAAATATAAACTAACCAGGCTTGTGACTGGCATCTGAAATGGGAGGGGTTGCAGTCTTTGGACTCAGTACTCCACTTGTGGCATCTGACACAATTTCCAGGTAGACAGTGTCAGAATTGAATTAAGGAAAAGGACATCCTCATGGTGTCCACTGCAGAAATGATAGCTTGCTTGGTATAAGAAGTGATCTGTGTTGTGAAAGTATAGTAAGAGAAACTGAGTCAGGGTGGGTTGGATTTTCCTTCTACATCTTCAGATTTATGCTTTCTATTTGAATGTAGTTTGGGGGTTTTCATCAGCCCCTGTGGTTTTTGGCAAGTTGATGCCTTCCTGAATCCACATCATCCCCATATCCATTTGCAGAAGCCATAACTCCCTGTTATTTCCTTTCACGAAGTGTAGCCCTCAGGATTCAGCCCCCTGAGGGTTTTACAGTTTAACAATTCCATAATCACTATGTGTGGCCTATAATCACCTGGCATTATTTCACACTGCCTTATCTTTTAGGATAGTAAAGGCAAACATATGGGGAGAATAGCTGAGATTGAACTCTCTGAGCCAAGGAATACAGTACATTTTATACTGTGCAGAGGCTAAATGCAGGCCACTTATGGGTCACAGGCCTTCTTTTATTTTTTCCCATGGACTGGATACATACATTTCAAACACATTTGCGGAGACCCAAAGCTCCCAAACAGAACAACCCAAATATCAAACAGGGGCTGGACTATGGAGAGAGCTAAATTTTCAAAAAGCCAGGTGTAGTATAGTCTAAACACACATACTGTGCCCGTCCTGTAGTTTTACATGGAAATGTAAATTTGGAACAGTTTAGTAGTGTGTGCAAATGGATTAAGAATCTTTGCTGCTGCCAACAAGAAGTGTGTGGGCCTTTTAAAGTGTGTCTGTGAGTGAGGGTGTGAGGAAGTAACTACGGGTGACATATGCCCACTTCAGTCTCCCTTCATCCTCCACACTTTGGCAAGACTTATGGATCTTGGCTGGAGAATCAGTTTCTTCTTGGCTTTTGTTTCTCTTTCCTCACCTTACAATTTATATAGAAACTGTTTCCTCTTGAGTTTGTTCTTACACCTTAAACTCATTGGTCCATTCTGGTTTATTTATTCCAGATGCTTCTTATGCACAAAATAAAATATATAATGTATGACATAGTTGTGGGTAACCAAGCTTTTCCACTGACTCTTATATTGGGTTTCTTGGCAACTTAAAACTTGCTAGGTGATGAGATTTCATGTAACACAGTAATAATGTTTCAATTTATTTGATATTATATGCATTTCAGATAACTTTAAACATTTTACAAATAGCATACTCATTCATTTTGTGTAGCTAGAAAGGGTAAAATTTCATGTGTCTACTTCAAAAGTGAGATTCAGGAAAACAAAATAAAAGAATACAAAGATTTTCTTGAGGTCTGGAAAATCTGTTTGATTCTTTTAAACCACCATATTATGTGCAAACTCGACAATTTTGAAGAATTAATCAGAAATCTATTTTACTAGAGGTCTGAAATATATTACATGAATAAATAATTATATGATGTTTATTTATTTAGAGAGATTGTAAAGATACAATCACGTGGCCAGATATGCTTAGAAATATTCTGAATATCTTTACATAATGGATGTTATAAATTGCTAGGTGAAGTATTGGACCCCAGAAGCTCCAGAGATTAAGGCAGGAGGATCACAAATCTAAAGCCAGCCTCAGCAACTTAGTGAGGCCTTAAACAACTTAGCAAGAGCCTATCTCAAAACTAAACATATTAAAAAATAAAAGGACTGCAGATATGGCTCAGCGACTAAACACCCCGGGGTTCAATCTCTGGTACCAAACAAATAAATAAATATTATAAATTATCAGATTTTTAAGAATAGGTCTCCTTCAGAAAATTTATATAAATTGATAGAAAAACACAAATAGCCTAAATAAGGGATTCTTTCAGTGGGCTGAAAGAGTGGGGTAATCCAAGTGTGTTTGGGGATTGACTAACTTGGAGACTCACAACATACCCTAAAATAATATTCTTGAAATTTTAAAAAATGAAAATAACTATTTTAACATGCTTAACAAGTGTTTCCCATCACAGAATGAGAATAAAGTATGCCATTATGGTCAAAATTTCAGCTCTAACATGTAAGGATGTTTGAAGTTGTCGCTCTCATTCTTTTTTCTTTTTAATTAATTAATGTGTTTATTTCAATTAGGTATATATTACAGCAGAATGCATTCAGATTCATTGTACACACTGGCAGCACAACTTTTCATTTCTTTGGTTGTACATGATGTAGCGTTGCACCATATGTGAAGTCATACATGTATCCAGGATAATGATGTCCATCTCATTCCACCATGTTTCCTACCCCCATATTCCCTTCCTATCCCTCCCTTCCCTTTGCCCAAAGTTCCTCCATTTTTCCCACGCTCCTTTCACCCCCATTATGGATCAGCATCCACTTACCAGAGAGAATATTCAGTTTTTGGGGATTGGCTTATTTCTTTTTATTAGGGTAGCTAAGGGTTTGTCAATTTAATTTATTTTTTCAAATAACCAGCTTTTTGTTTTGTCAATTTTTTGAATTGATTCTTTTGTTTGAATTCCATTGATTTATGCCTGATTTTAATTATTTCCTGTCTTCTACTACTTTTGGTGTTGGTTTGTTCTTCTTTTTCTAGGGCTTTGAGATGTAATTTTAGGTCATTTATTTGTTGACTTTTTCTTTGTTTAATGAATGAGCTTAATGCAATGAATTTTCCTCTTAGCACTGCCTTCATAGTGTCCCAGAGATTTTGATAAGTTGTATAGGAGTTTTCATTTACCTATAAGAATTTTTTTTTATCTTCACCCTGATGTCTTCTGTTAGCCATGCATCATTAGATAGCGTATTGTTTAGTCTCCAGGTGTTGGGGTAGGTTCTCTTTCTACTTTTATCACTGATTACTAATTTCATTCCATTATGTTCTGATAGAATGCAGAGTAGTATGTCTATTTTTTTTTTTGTATTTTCTAAGAGTTGCTTTGTGGCATAATACATGGTCTATTTTGAAGAAGAATCCATGTGCTGCTGAGAAGAAAGTATGTTTGCTTATTAATGGATGGAATATTCTATATATGTCTGTTAAGTCCAAATTATTGATTGTATTATTGAGTTCTATAGTTTCTTTGTTTAGTTTTTGTTTGGAAGATCTATCCAGTGATGAGAGAGATGTATTAGTGTCACGCAGTATTAGTGTGTTGTGGTGTTTTTTGTTCTTGTATTTGAGAAAAGTTTCAATGAAATACATAGATGCCCCATTGTTTGGGGCATAGATATTTATGATTATTATTTCTTGTTGATGTATGAAGTCCTTAAGCAGTATGAAATGTCCTTCTTTATCCTTTTTCATTAGCTTTGGTTTGAAGTCCACTTTATCTAGTATGAGGATGGAAACCTCTGCCTGTTGACATGGTCCATGTGGTATGTTTTTCCCTACCCTTTCACCTTCGTTCTTTGGATGTCTTTTGCTGTGAGATGAGTCTCTTGAAGGCAACATATTGTTGGGCCTTTTTTTTTTTTTTTTAATTCAATCTGCCAGTCAATGTCTTTTAATTGACAAGTTTATGCCATTCGCATTCAGGGTTATTATTGAAATATGATTTGTGTTTCCAGACGTTTTGGTTTAATTTTTTATTTTTAACTTGAATTGGCTTCTCCTTTGATTGCCCTTTCCTTTAGTGTAGTTTCTCCCTTTGCTGATTTTCATTATTATTTTTCATTTCCTCCTCATGGAATATTTTGCTGAGGATGCTCTTTAGTTCAGGCTTTCTCACTGTAAATTCTTTTAACTTTTGTATATCATGAAGTTTTTTTTATTTCATCATCAAATCTGAAGCTTAATTTTGCTGGATATAAGATTCTTGATTGGCATCAATTTTCTTCCAAAGCTTGGTATATGTTGTTCCAGGATCTCTTGGCTTTGAGGGTCTAGATTGAAAAAATCTGCTGAGATCCTAATTGGTTTCCCCCTATATGTGATATGACTCCTCTCTCTTGTGGCCTTTAAGATTTTATCCTTATTCTGTATGCTAGGCATTTTCATTACAATGTGCATTGGTATAGATCTATTTTAATTTTGTACATTTGGTGTCTTGTAAGCCTCTTGTTTTTGATTTCCCAATTCATTCTTCATGCTTGGGAAATTTTCTGACATTATTTCATTGAAGATTTTGTGCATTCCTTTGATTTGAAACTCTGTGCCTTCCTCTATCCCAATAATTCTTATATTTGGTATGATGCTATCCCCTAATTCTTGGATGTTCTGCTCATGGTTTCTTACCATCTTCACTGTGTGGTCAACTTTATTTTCAAGATTGTATACTTTGTCTTCATTATCTGACATTCTGTCTTCCAAGTGATCTAGTCAGTTGGTGATGCTTTCTATTGAGTTTTTATTTAGTTTATTGTTTTCTTCATTTCAAGGATTTCTGATTGGTCTATTTTCAGAATCTCTATTTCTTTCTTGAAGTAATATTTTGCTACCTGCATTTGCTTCCTTATCTTTTTGTTGGTGTAATCAATGGTTGCCTGTATTTGCTCTCTTATCTGTTTGTTGGAGTGATCAATTTTTGCCTGTATTTGCTCATTTAGGACATTCTTTAATTCACAGATCATTTTAATTATGTATATTCTGAACTCATTTTTTGACATTTCATCAATTATGCTGTCCATGGATTCTATTATTGTAGTATCCTGGGTGTGCTGGTTGGCAAGGTGGACCTTGGCCTACCCTGGGCCTGGGCTCCTGTGTATGTGGTGGGGAGGGTCCTCACCCCCAGTTCCTATGGAAATAAAAAAATCAATTCCTTTTCTTCATAAGAAAACTGATGTGCAAGACAAACTCCCACTTTGATATCTGGAGAAACTGATAAACACAGAGACTCAAAACTAAAATCTGCTTATCATCAGCAGAAGCAACTGAAGTATTAACTGGTAGCAACACTTAAATGGTCATTTTAATGAATTGTTGGAGACCAGTGTGGAATAGCAGGAGAATAAGGAATTCCTGATAGCTCCAATTTTAATGGAAACTCCACATTTTTGTAAGGATTAACTTTGGGAATACTATCTGACTATCATAATGAAGAGCTGAGAAACAGCCCCTTGGTCTTTGGAGGGGAAGAGCCATCATTATGAAATATATCCAGGGAGTTTTGTACAACAATGGCCAACTCTTGGGGAAATAGCCTTTCTTAGCACTTTATTTCACCTGAAGAGAGACATTTCTCCCACTCCAGCTCTTTCTAGACTTATGGTCTCACTTAAATTGGAGGGAGAAAAAGCCAAGGAAAATTTGTAAAGGTCACAGGGTAGGAACACAGGCTAATTTGAAGACTGAAGTTTAATTATAATATGATATAATGTTCCCCTTCTCTCTCTTTCACCTTACTATAACATCAACACATCTCCAGTGGACTAGAAATGAATGAGCAATAAGAAATAAAATTTTTTTCTGAGTAGGAGCACAGAATTCCTGAAGCCAATAGGGAGTATAAAAACAGAGAAGGTGGAGGAATTTGAAGCATCTGGAAGCTACAGCAAACATTAAAAACAGTTAAGTTCTTAGCCAGAATATTTTAAACTTCACACTTCTAGCCTATTAAACATGATTTATAAACTTAAACATCATGTCCATCTTTCCAAAAGGAATCACACACACACACACACACACACACACACACTACAAGGCATGCAAACATGAAAAAACACAATGTGAAGAGTAGGCATAAAAAAAGGAAGACTCAGATACTATCACAGATGTTAAGATATTATGTAGGAATTTAGCTATGACTAGTATGTTAAGGAATCTAATAAAGAATATAAAGAATAGAAAAGAAGATGTGTTTAATATAAACAGAGAAAAAGGAACTCTAATAAAGAATTGAAACAAAATGCTAGAATTAAAAAAACCAGTGATCTAATGATTTTGATGGGTCCCATTCATGTGTTGAACATTGCCAAGTTAAGGATAAGTGAGCTTGAATATAGGTTAATGGAAACTCTCAAACTGCAGAACACAGGGAATAAATAAAGCAGGAGAGAAAATTCGAGATTGTGGGAAAACTTCAAAAGGTACAAGAATACCTCAATTGGGAGACTAGAAGAACAAGGAACAGGGCAGAATAAATCATTGAAAACTTCTCCTAGGCATATTATACTCAAACTGAAGAAAACCAAAAACCAAAGACACACACACACACACACACACACACACACACTCATAAAACTTTAAAGAAGGCAGAGAAAAAGGAACTTACAAACGAAATACCTTACTTATAAGGATAAGAATTACAGCAGACTTCTTTTCAGAAACTATGCAAGCAAGAAGAAAATGGAGTGAAATAGTTAGTTTTGAAAGAACTAAACATTAACCAATAATTCATAATCCAGTAATATTATCCTTCAAAAGTAAAGATAAATCAAGATCTTCTCAGACAAACAAAATTTGAACTAATATTTCCAATAACCTGTCTTGCAAAAAATGTTCAATGGAGTTCTAAAGGTAGAAAGAAAAATGACATACATCAGAAACTATACAAATAAAGGAAAAAATATTGGAAATGAAATGAATAAATAAAGCTCTAAAGTAGGTAGAGCATAAGTTTCTACTGAAGTGTGGACTTTGTATAGTAACTTCCTTCCAAGGAGTATAGTTCAGAAATGGGATAAAAAAGAGAAACTAAAACTGACAAAATGCTATTCCAGCCAGTTGATCAATACTAACATCAGTTATAATGAGTTAATTTTCATATGCAGTCTTGATTTGTCAAAATGTGAATGACACTTTACATGTTTTTTCCTTTCCAAAACCAATAATCTTGGTCTAATGATGAGAAAAGCATTGGTAAAAACTGAACTAGGAGATATTATGTCAATATCTAACCAGTACTCATCAAAACTCTTTCAAAGGCCATTGAAAACAAGCAAAGTCTGAGAAATTGTCACGGTAGAGAGAAGCAAAAAGCAAAACAAAAAACCATGATCATTAAATAAGGCATCCAGGACAAGATCCTAAAAAATAAAAAGTCATAATATAAAAACTAAGGAAATCTGAATAAAGTATGAGTTTAAGTTAATAATATTGTTAAGCATTGGTTAATTACTTGTAAAAAATTGTCAGTCCACTTTTTGTCACTGTAAACAAAATACCTGATGTAAACAACTTAAAGGAGGAAAGATTCATTTTGGCTTGCAGTGACAGAGGTTTCAGTCCACAGTCAGCAGGCTCTGTGGCTTTGGGCCAGAGATGAGGCAGAGTATCATGGAAGAAGGGTATGACATAGGAAAGTTTCTTAGCTCATGATAGCTGGAAAGTAGAGAGAGAGAGAGAGATGGGAAGGGGCCAGAGACAAGAAATACCCCAGTGACCAGGCCCAGTGACATCCTTCCTGATTCAAAAAAGCCCCACCTCCTCAAGTTTTTACCACCTCCTGATAATTCCATCAAACTGTTAACCAATTAGTAGGTTAACCTACTTATGATATCAGAGCCTTCATGATCCAAGCACTTCCCCAAAGTCTGAACATTGTTGCATTGGGAACCAAACTTTTAACAGGTGAGTCTTTGCAGGACACTTCATATTTAAACATAACACAAATATGCACTATAGTAATGTCAGATATTAATAATAGTGAAAACTGAGTGAAGGGTATATGGAAAATTTTTGTGAAACCACAACTTTTTTGAAAACTTAAACTATATTACAATTTTAAAAATAGTTCTTTAAAAATACAAGACTGTGCATCATTTCTAGCAAGCTTTAGAATTATGATTATAGACTTGTTGAAAACCCAGTATAATTTCTACTGCTTAAAAGCAAAAAAAAAAAAAAACAAAAAAACAAACAACAACAACAAAAAAAAAAACACTAAATTTTGCACTTCATTCCCAATATTACTAGTAGAGTATCTTTAGACTGATGAGGGCAGCAATCACTTTGGCTGCAGATTCTTTGAATAGAATTAGCAATAATGAGTCTGGAACAGCAAAGAAGTTAAAGTCTGCCAACAAATAGGGAGTGAGAAAATAATCCAATTTCATATTTTTGATCATTTTTCATCAGTATCATTGTGATCTCATCATTCCATATAATCAAAGTACCCAAGAATGGATTGAGGAGACTATTTTCATTAGTCAGGAAAAACAAACCTCATCATCCTTGGTTTTTGTTTAGAAAACTAACTGTAGTCCTTTCCTAAAATAATCATTCTTAACTTGTAATTCAAATCAGATTTGACCTAAAACTGCCACTGTATGCAGCAAACTGCAACCTCACTTGCAACCCCAAACTGCACCCTTAAGAGTATTTTGTGTTGGCAAAGAGCTGAGTCTCAGCCAATCACAGCAGCCAAGATTCAGCTAATCACAGGCTGCCAACTGAGAGAACATGTCCATACAAGGCGAATGCCTCATCACACCATGCTCAAATAAGGCAAATGTAAAGTTATGACCAATTAATCTATATGTCATTTTATTTTTTTATTTATAAATAGTAGTAATCTGAGTAATGCCCAATGTCTGAACTGTTCTTTGCTAAAATCAACTCTAAATTTATCCAATTTTTTTTTAACATCACTTTTCCAGTTGCATACATCTTGGAGAATGCAATGAAAGCTTTGGGTGTTTTTCTTAATCCAGGATAATATACACAAGGGCTAGGGATGTATTTTAGTGGCAGAGCAATTGCATAACACATGTGGGGCCTTGAGTTTGACCCCGAGCCCCACAAGTGTGTGTGTGTGTGTGTGTGTGTGTGTGTGTGTGTAATTTACTGTACTATTTCAAATATTTATTTGTATCCCTTGATGCCCCTTTATAAATCTTAGATTCTACACTCCTATTTTAAAGTACTTTCTTCTGAGTTAAATTCATAACATCAAATAATTGGGCTGATCAATTTGCAGAGTAGTGTCATTTACAGTTTTTGTTTTCATTATACTCAACTGCACTTTCTAAAATTTATCAAGGTCCCACTGATACCACCTGCTGGTGATGAGTTGGGCTCCCCAAAATGTTGAAGTTTGAACATTAGAGAAGCACACTGAGGCAAGTATATAAAGCAGGGTTTATTTAAAAGGGGTAACATAGACTTCACCAGGGAAGGAGGAGGGGGCCATTGCTGGTATCCTGGTATCCCAAAAGTGAGGCAGGCCTACCAGTTTTATATGTCCTGGGCTTCCTTTGTTGTTCTCTTGCTCTCTTCCCCTTATCTCTCTCCTTTCTGTGTAGGTGACCAGGCCCATCACTGTCACCAGTGGGATGGCCAAAAGGTGAGAAGCAGATGGGCTGAAGGGGGAAGGGCAGGATGGAGCAACCCAGGACACATTAATTAACAACTGTAACTATAAGGAGGGGAAGTTCCTGGGACAGGTTACCTTGGCAACAGGTTGGGGGCAGGAGCAGGTTCTTGATAAGGGTGGAGGAAGGGCTCTGAAGGAATTAACATTCCAGGGACAGTCTCCCAACAGTCTCCAATTTTCCAGGACTCACTCAAAATTGCCTTTCTTGATCTGACCTGACTCGATTTACCTATCTATACTGACTGTCTGTCAGATTCTAGCTTCACCACTTTCAATTTACTTGGCAAACATGAACTGACCACTTTTATTTTGAGGTTGACTAATAAAGTTTATATCATATTTGCTCTTATCTTTTTGAAAGTAGACTTGAAGACAAATGCCATTTTAGTTAATGTTAGATCACCACATTGCTGGATTCAAATAAGTAAATGCTTAACAATAATTGTGTTTTCACTGTGCTTTATCATGATTCTACACATTGTAAAGAAAGGGAATTAAAAGAAATTGTGTCACGTTTTCATCAGAAAAAGAGCCATGTCATTTTTTGATAGAAACTGAAAGTCTTTGAAAACTTCATTAACTCTGGACTGTGATCCCACTGTTGAGTAAGTATTTCAGTAGCACATTAAACATCTCACAAATTTAGTCCTTCTCATTGCCATTTATCTGATGCCATAAAAATTTCTTTATTACTAGTTTTGCTGTAAATATACACATTAGTTACTTAATAATTTGAAATGTTCTGTTGAATGTGGTTAAAAACCAATATCCTCTTCACAAGGAGGGAAATATTCCCAAGATAAATGTTAAAATGCAATTGTGGGAAAATAGCAAGATATTTTAGGGCTTACAAGTGAATGATAATGATAGTAATAATAACAACAATTGAAAATTAAAAATAAATAAACCAAACACATTAGTTGAAGGAGCTTCTTAAACACATTCCCCAAAGCAGCAGTGTGTGTGTGTGTGTGTGTGTGTGTGTGTACACGCACACGTGATTCCTACAGGGGTTATATATGGATTTTGTGTTCTTCATAGTAGTAGATTTATACCAGAAAATTTCCCATTAGCTTTATGAAATAACTCAGAGGCTACCAAGTGATGAGTGTCACTATTTAGTATTATAGATAAAATAATAAGGAAATGACAATTTGAACTAGATGCCTCCTTAAATCTGAAAGCCTGTGCCATCTGAGGCACTGGCTTAGGAATTAAATGTTCATTCCTATCTATAGCAATGTTAATGACACCCTCCATTAAGTGTGATTTTGAGTAGTGATTCTAACAGTCATCTGTGAGTATTCACATTTCCAGTTCCATTTGGCCTTAGTGTTTCTTATAAGCAGTAGTAATGTGGCAGCAGGGAAGGAGTGATCAGGATAACAAAAATAAAATAGCATCACACTTGCAGATGGTAAATAATTGATGCATTTGCTTTGGCTAATCCACTTAGGCTCTTAGACCAGTCTTCTCATCTACAAAATGTAGATATTAATTATAGATACAAATTCTTTCTAGAAGTTAACAGTCCTCTTGAGAAGCAATTTTTAAATATTGGGAAGAAAGCCTATGCATATAGATTAGTTTGACCCCTGGTAAAGCATATTTTTCAACAATAAATATATTTGGCCATATTAACAATACAAATTATTTTGGCAGATTTTACATGTTTGGTTCAAACATCCCTTGAAAGATGCAAGTAATCTTGTCAAATACTGAGAGATTACACATAGTCATTATGATTCATCACTTTTTTTCTATACTCTACTGTGAGTTGATTTTTCTGGAATGTTGTATTCTTTATCCCAAATAGTAATTACTTGGTAAGTTAGTGTCTCAAAATTCAAAATACCTTGTTTTTTTTATTTGTTTTGCTTTTTTTATATTTTAATGTTTTGTTCTTGGCTGAAATAAATATATCACATTATTAGATCATGTTATTAAAATATGCAGGTAGATCTCAATTCTTTAAGAAATTTTACACTGAAAGTATTTTTAAGTTGGATTTGGAACCCCCAAAACTTCCCATCAAAAGATTGTGTGCATTAATACAGGAGAAAGTAACACTTCCATAAAAATAAGTAGAAATTCTACATGGAATATTAGATTTGGGGGAAAAAATCTCAGCAATTGCAAAATTAATATCTACATGTTCCAGAAAAGTAAGAGTGATAGCAAAGTTTAAGCAATGATTGGAGACTGAAGCAGAACCCTTCCCTGGGGAAATAAAGCAGATTTAGATCTTCATAATGAAGGACTTGAAGGTGTGTCAAGTCCAGTATGCATGGGGCAGGAAGCTGGGCACCAGACTCCAAGCAAGAGCAAAGATTCAGGTGTGACCATCTGCAGGGATGCCATAAGGATGTCACTAAGGATGACTTAATTTACCTAATCATGAAGAAGACCAGAACTTAATTTGATGGTTTAGGAGTGAAAAATGTTCTTCCTTGTTGTATACAGAAGAGAAACATCATCAAAGAGCCCCTGGAAAATAGCATAGGATCATAGGAGAAGAAACCTGACAAGAGAGGAGCTACCACCAAAAAATTCAGACACAAGAAATAGTGTTCACTCTTCTCATCTTTAAGCCACAAGATCATAGTGGAGGATATTCTCCTCTTCTTCCTTCTAGTTATGCCAAGTTTTAAGAATTAAGTTAAAACCACTACCAGATCACAGTGCATGACCACCATTTGCCTATGGCACAGCCCTTTATTGTATACTCTATTTCCCTTTTCATGCTGATCCCCACTTGCTTTACTCTCTCTTTCATGAGTTCTCACTTTTTAAAAATCTGTCATGTGTTTATTAATGTATTTATCATTTTACAATAACATGATGTTTTCTATGCATAGGTATTTTAATTTACATTAATGGCATTTTGCTATAAATTTTGTTCTATTTCTTTCCTTTATCTCTTAGTACAGAGCCTTTAAGGTCTTCTGACATTGTGTATACATTTGTTGGTTCAGCCTACTGAAGAAGAGTTCATAGATACATCCACTGCTTTGAACTTATCCATTCTTGGGAGGAAGTCATCAAGTCTATCTCTAATTTCCTGTTTGGAGTCTGGTGCCCAGCTTCCTGCCCCATGCATACTGGACTTGACACACCTCCAAGTCCTTCATTATGAAGGTCTAAATCTGCTTTATTTCCCCAGGGAATGGTTCTGCTTCAGTTTCTAATCACTTCTTAAACTTTGCTGTCACTCTTCCTTTTCTGGAACATGTAGAGGTTAATTTTGTGATTGCTGAGATTTTTTTTCCCAAATATAATATTTCATGTAGAATTTCTATTTATTTTTATGGAAGTGTTACTTTCTTTTATATTAATGCACAACATCTTTTGATGGGAAGTTTTGGGGGTTCCAAAGCCAACTTAAAATACTTTCAGTGTAAATTTTGTTAATTCCTTGCTTCTACCCACATTCTGTTTGTGGAAACACTGAGTCATAGGCAAAGTACTATGGTATTGTGGTAAACAAACTTATACATAACCCAGAGGTGAAACTGTGTAAGCATTTCTCTGTGATACACACCAGAGAACATATAAACACTACATTTTGCTAAATAACACCATGGGCTCTTTGAACCACTTATTGTATTAATACTTTACACATTTTACCAGAACTTAATAAATATTCTCTTGTTCTCACATCCTGAAGAACATTTTGTATTACTTACCCTACAAATTGTTTTCATTCCTACATACATAAATTTTTGAATTTTTAATAACTTATTAGTTTGCATTTCTCTAATTACTGGTTTCAATGATCTCTTCAAATACTTGTTAGACATTTTCACTTAATTTGATTTACATGTTTCTTTGTATGTTTGCCCATTTGGTTTCTGGATTCTTCCCTCTTTATTTAGAGGAGTTGTATGATTGTGTGTGTGTGTGTTGTGTGTTGTGTGTGTGTGTGTGTGTTTTAGTTTTCTATTTGTCTACTATAAACATTGAGTGGCTATGCCATGACCAGGTAAGCCAGCAGGTCTGTCTGAGAACTGAGAAGTTCAATGGGTAATGGATTCTTCAATGTATGGTACCCTTATCTAGAGCTTCTTGCTTTATTTTAATTTTGAGTGCCTTCTGAGTACATAGGGTTTTTTAAGAGCTTTTCATTTTTGTTTGTTTTCCCACATTCACACTTTTGACATTGTGGTGTGGGTCTGTAGCTTGCTAAGGGAGAAAGAGGTTTGCTCATCAAGTTGTTTAGGTGCAGGTCAATCTTTAAGGCTAACTACAAGGTATCTAAATTGTTAAACCTAGGCCTCTGAAGTCTAGACATTAACCCAGCAAACCTCTAAATTCTAATTAGCTTTCTCTTTAACCTCATCTTACTTTCCCTTTCCATTTTCATGGTGTGAAATTTCAAGCTGTTAATAGGATAAAATTGCTTCTACCTTTGTTTGCAAGATATGTCATTTCAAAATTTAATATCTGGAAAATGTCCAAAGGGGAATTTCATCAGATACACTCCACTCATTAGTAGAAAGGTTATTGAGGTTCTCTATAGAGTACATGTAGAATATAAGAATCATTTTTTTTCTGTTGCTTGCTTGTTTCATTCTTTTCATTCTTGTCTCCTGATCTATTCATATTTACAAAGGCATAAACAGGTATATTTAATATATTCAGAAATCCACTAGCATTTTAATAAGAAAATTGTGCAATTAAACATCTTTGAAATTTGTTTTAAGGTAAAGTCACCGATGAATCACACTTGTGTTTATGAATTTAGTGTGATTTTAATAAATTAGAGGAAAAGAAGGAGGAACATTAATGAAAACACTTTTTCAGTAATTAAAAAATTTTCAGATTTATAAAATACAAACTTTGTTATAATTTATGGTATTTTACATTTTTAAAACATGGTAGTTATTTGTTTCATGATTGTCAAATTTCAGATCATATTGGAAACACACTCATTAGTAAAGCCATTATTCCAGCTGGTGGCTATTTTCATTAGCTTTATCTGGATAGTATAAAAAGAGTTATTTCTTAATCATTGGTTATAGTTATTTTTCCTATTCTACTTATTTATGTGGTACCATGATACAAATTTATTCCTTTATTTGCTATTGTACTTTTTATTTAAATTAATTTTAACTAATATATAAAAACAAAAAATTATACCTGTCAATGGGGTGATGTGATATTTCTATACATGCATATGTTGCATATCACATTAAATGTATCTATTGCCTCAAACATTCATTATTTCTCTAGGGTGAAAATTTACAACTCTTTCTTCTAGCTTTTCGAAATGTACAGATCATTATTGTTATCTACAGTCACCCTACTTTGCAATAGCACACCACAACTTCTTTCCTAATGCATCCTACCTTTATGTTATAAATACTTTTCAGAGTCAGTGTTTTAGTAAATACTATAGGTAGAGAAGAGACAGTAAAGTTTACAAGGTGGTTTTATAGTTTAAAGGAAAACATTAATCGGGTTTTGTTGTTTTTACTTTTGTTTGCTTTTACCAAAAGTCTCTTCTTAACTGGTAAGCCCCAAATGTCAGATCTATAATCCCAGCAAGAGCTTTACCAGGTGTGTGTGCTGCCCGGATCACATGGTTCAATGAGCTGTATGATCTGCTCTGCACAATCTCTCCTCTATCCAGTCACTGATGCTATAATCATAGCCTTGAAATGTGTGGGTAAATAAGGAATTCCTGTCAGAAATGTATGACTTCTCATTTGCTTTTCTCAAGGGAGCCTTAATGGTAAAACTATGGTAAAATGAGCAGTTTCTTTTTTTTCTCATTATGTGAAAACAATAAATTATAATTTATGATTTCAAGCTTTCTTTCCAGTACCTCATTAAATTGGCTCCCGTACTATGCAAAGCCCCTTGTGAAGGATGTTTCCACGGGAAACTTGTTTCATTAAGCTCTCAGCAAAGCCCTTTTCTTGAGCTTTGATACTGCCTTTTGATCCAAAAAGGGACACAGAGATGTCCCATCTCTTCCCAGAGACCATTTAATAAATAATTTATCCATCTATTCTGACTCTACATAATAATTGATAATAATACAAAATTAATCCAGTCATTTCCTCTACACTTAATGGTCTCATAGGCTAGTCTTATTTTGGGTTGGCATGTGGAATAGATTAGACATTTTATAATACTGAACAATTTCCATATAAAAATCCAAATTATTTACTTAGAAGGAAATTTTAATGTTTTCCAAAGGTGAAACACACTAGATAAAGCTTTATTCCTCCTTACCATAAACCATACAATTAAAGGAGATAGATGGGTTTTCCAGGGCTTACCAAGTCTTGATTCAATGATACATAACAGAATCATATTCCCTCAAGGCTCAGGCTGCTTAAAGCCATTCTACAAGTTTTTCCATAGTTTTGTTTAAAAAGATCTCTCTTCAAGCCAATCCTCTACCCCACCCCACCCCACCCCCATTCACACACACAAAAAAAAGGTCAAATGTTCTCTCCAATATGCAAAGGCTAACACGCAACAAGGTTGGGAGGGAATAAAAGTTCAGTGGATGAGACAAAGGGAAATGAATGGAAAGGAGGGGGATAGGAATAGGAAAGACAATGGAATGAATTGAACATAAGTTTCCTATATACAGTATAAATACACCATGGTGAATCTCAATATTGTAAACTTCCACAAGACTGGGATCCCAATTGGAATAAGTTAAAACAAGTGACTAGATTGGAAATGCAGAAAGATCTTCATAGTCTTCTTCTACGTTGAACAAACATACTGCTAGAACTGAGTAACACAGCACAGATTTCACCCTCACATTTGAAACCAGACATGAATTAAACCAAATAGACCTTTTAGAGATGGGGCCCAGTGGGAGAGCTTAGGTCTCTGAAGTGTGCTCTACATGGGACTGTGGGACCCTGGCCTCTCTCTTTCTTTTGTGACCCAGCAGTGAGGTGAACAGACTTCCTCTGCCATGAGCTCCTGCCATGATGTACTGCCTCAATACAGGCCCACAAGCAGTGGAGCCAACAGACAATGAACTGAAACATACAAAACTGTGAGAGGTATTTTATTACGGTAATAATATAACTGTTTGTCCTGAAATCAAGAGCAAATTACAAAGAAGCAGACATATGATTGCATCATGGGTTAGAATTAGTAGACAAAGGGTTTAAAATTATCCTCATAAACATGTTAAAGAAAAATAGGGGGAAGAATGAACAGATAGCTGACAATGATTAATAATTGGAACAAAGAAGTAGAAAATCAGAGATAAAAAAATGAACAAAATCAAAGAACCTAGCATCAAATAATTTGCCAAGCATGATGAAAATACCAGAACTCAGATTTTTCCTTTGAAAAATAATGGCTCATATTACAATAACATGGGAAAGAAGAAGAACCATTATTTGTGCATTGTTCTCAATAAAAGGGAAGCTTCATTATTTTTTCTTCCAAATATAAATTCCTTGGGTATAGTAATTGAACAAATATTTGGGAAACTCCTAGCGTGTACCAGGTTCTGGAGATAAATAAATGAGTAACTATTATGTCTTATGATCTGGAGATGGGGTGGTGGACAAATGGATAACTCTCCAAGTTCATGCATTTTACCTTCAAATGTAGAAAGATAATTGTGTGAGTATGGGAAGAAGAGAAAAGAGTATTTTATTATAAAAAGATAATCCTGTATACTTGTCTATTCTCTTGGAGATTGGTGTATGGGTTTATTTACAGTTTGGGGATAACAAGAATAAACCTTCAATATGCATTCTTTTTCAAGAGAGAGTCTTCATTTTAATTTACTTTAATTGATGATATATTCATAGAAAACAGGACACAAAAATTAGAATCCATACAAAATGCGGCTGTAAAATCCCCACATAAAACTGAAATTAGAGAAAATTCCCCACCCTTTCTACTAAAATAAAAATTATCTTTAAAAAGAAAACCAGCAAAGAAAACATATATTTGGGGATGTTCCCTTGGGTGAGATTTTTTAAAAAGAAGAAAAATTTCTCTCAAGCGTTTGGAATCACAATCCAGTACTGACACAGATTTGGGGTGATAATTGATGTTATCTGAAAATTTCTGAACTGGGATTTCAGTTTTAAGCTATAGTGGATGCTTGCTTATCTACGTATGCCACAGAAGCAAAATCAAATCCTCAATGGAAAAGTGTTGTTTATGCTGGATAGAGTTCTGAGGAATGCTCCATCCACCTTCCTATTCACATTCATACAGGCCATACATGAGGAAGCAAGACATTATGAATGAGCGATTGTAGGAGAAACAAACCAAAAACCATCTCACAAAATTGGAAGATATTGGAATTATCAGAGATCTTTAAAACAATTTTTTAATATAATTGAAGAAAAAAAGAAGGTGTTAAATACATGGCTAAGAAATAAGAGAGAACAAAAAAAAAATGATGAGACAAATTTAAAAAAAGACCCAAATATAACACTAAAAAGTGAAATCAATATGATAATTATAACTCAAATCCTAATATATAGGTTTAATAGGAAATCAGAGTTGAAAAGGAAAATGAATAAACAGAAAGTTAGATATGAATAAATAATCTAGAATGGAGCAGAGAAGGATAAGGAAGAGAAAACTTTTAAAGAAATGTTGAGAGTTGGGTAGTGCAATGACACCGTAATAAACAATTTTCAGAGGGAGAGGGTAGCACACAAAGATGCAATAAATGAACAACTCATTGGTCAAAATTACAAGTTGGCTGGTCTTTCTTCCTCACACAGTCTTTTTTCTTTTTTAAATTAAGATATAATTCATATTTCATAAAAATTTTTGTTTAAAAACTACACAATTGAGTGATCTTTTGTATATTCACAAAGTTGTGAACCAATTATCACTATTTAGTTCCAGAACATTTTTATCATCCCTCAATAAATCCTGTACTCATTTGGAGTCACTCCTCATTCCACTTTCTGAATCTGTGGAATTACCTTTTTTCACATTTCATATAGATGGAATAGCACAATGCACAGCTTCTAGTGTCTAGGCTTCTTTTTCTTAACATAATACTATTCATCCATGTTGTACCTTCATCTCCTCTTATAGCTAAATAAAGTGCCATTGTATAGGCATATGGCATTGTGTTTCTCCATTTCATAATGGAGTCTATCATCTTGTTTGTGCCCCTTTTTGGCTACTGTGAATAATGCTGATGTTTTTTCATTCTCTCTAATAGAAACTTATCACTAATCCATAACTACCACCTCTTTCCCCACACCAACTTTCAGGAACTATTTCTGAAATCCTCAACCTCAAATGCTGCTTGTTTTGATACCATGGACCTTGTTCCAGACAGTTCACTTTTGGAGGCAATGAAAAATAAATCATAGTACTGCTTTTGTAAACAGATTTTAGAGGCATTACCACAATAGCATTTAGGCAAGATTTAAAGCTACTCAATCTATCCCATACTTTCACGAGCTCCATGAGCTCTCTAAGTAAAAATCAAAAGCAAAAAAACCATTTTAACTACTACTATAAATATGCATCCTGGAATAGATTTCTCATTGCCCTCTAAGAAAATTGCAATATTTTATCATTATTATGTTGCTTTATTTTAAACCACAAAGAAGTTTAGACCCCCAATTTTTTACTAGATAAAACTATTTCTTAATGAATTGTGCTTCTCATTTTCTGGAGACATATACTCTCTCAGATCTGAGCAGAATCTAATTGAGAGTGATTTTAAGTGACACCAGGGTGCATTCAAATATCTGAACTAAGCCAAGGGGTGTTTAACAGAATCGAAAGACATGCTTTGGTTTCAAATGCAATCTTGCTTCTGACCCAGTTCACAAGCCTTTAAGCCTGTGGTGGAGTTTACCATCCTTTTTCCTTTGTTTACCAATGATGTGTACAACCAAAGGCACTCACAGCTGGTACTGATCAGACCAGGCCAAACACTCAAAAACTTACATCAGTGAGGTAAGGTCAAGGGTCAGATATACTTGGCAAAACTAGCTAAACATTTTTGTAAAATTACTTGCAGATTCAACCAGTTAACAGTAACTTTTCAGCATGAATGGGATCCAAAACACATTTCTATGCCTGTGGACGTGCCTTCTCAACTCAAGCAAAAAGTAAATAATTGCTTAATCTGAATTACGAAAAATATAGGACCTGAGGGGTGGTGTGGAAAGGACAAATTAAGTGGAAGGAAAAGTAAGCTTTTCCAGGAAGAGCAAGTATGCTAGAAGTTTTCAGGACCCAAGAGACCTTGAAAATTGGAGATTATTTTTTCATTTTAAAAATATATGAATAAATTGTACATATAATTACTGTTCTTTTTTACATATTTCATGTAAAATCAGAACTTTAAACAGTCAAGGATGTGATCCAGAATAGAAAGGAAATAGAAATGGTTTAACTTTTCCCCTCTAGCAATAGAAATAGAAATTTATTATGTGTATTTGGATGCCACTTTTCACATTTTTTACTACTTTGGTGTGCGAACTGAAAAAAATCCATTTCTTCTACTTCATGTATGGCCCTTTTGGATTAAAATTTAAGTAATTGGCAAGAAACATCGATTTGGTTGGGCAAAAGTTTAATCCAAAGCTAATACATCTGTCTTACTTAGCTGGTTTGCCAAACACACTCTTCTACTTTAAACACCTTGAAATAAGGGGAAGGTAAAAATTTGTAGGGAAATTAAATTTGTGATAGCTATGCCAGACACTTTATTGCCATGAAGTAAACAAATCTTATTTGCTTACTTGTGAAACAAGTAAAATGCTTTAAAATGAAGGTTTAAACACACAATTGGGTTTCTGTTACTTCAATAGGTATATCTTGGTCTCTTCCATAGAATTCATTCTTTTTTTCTATGCATTTCTCTTTTTTTTAATTTTTATTTTTTATTCAAAGTTGTTGTATTTACAATAGTAGTATGCATTATAATTCATAATAAACATATAGAGCATCTTTTTAAAAAACACTGTTTGTATACAATTTATATTTGTACCATTCAAATCTTCAATCATGCATTTAGGATAATGACATCCATCTTATTCAACCACCTTTTCTTCCTTCCCCTCCCTCCCCTTTGACCTTTCTAGCATTCCTCTAATTCTCCTATGTACCCTGACCCAACACCATTGTGGATCAGCCTCCTTATATCAAAGAAAACATTCTGTATTTGGATTTTTGAGATTGACTAACTTCACTTAGCATTATATTCTCCAACTTCATCCATTTACCTGTGAATGCCATTATTTTATTTTCTTTTATTGCTGAGTAAAATTACATTGTGTATATGTACCACATTTTCTTTATCCATTCATCAACTGAGGGACATCTAGGTTGGTTCCACAAACTAGCTATGTGAATTGTGGTGCTATAAACATTAAAGTAAGTGGCTGTGTCACTGTAATATGCTGTTTTTAAGTCCTTTGGGAATAGACCCAGGAGTGGGATGGCTGGGTCATAGGGTGGTTCCATTCCCAGTTTTCCAAGAAATCTCCATACTGCCTTCCATAATGGTTGCACCATTTTGCAGTCCCACCGGCAATGTATGTGTGTGCCTTTTTCCCCACATCCTCTCCAACATTTATTGTTGTTTGTGTTCTTAATGGCTGCCATTCTGACTGGAGTAAAATGAAATCTTAGAGTAGTTTTGATTTGCATTTCTCTAATTGCCAGAGATGTTGAGCATTTTTTCATGTATTT
Source organism: Tamias sibiricus (assembly GCA_025594165.1). Classification (NCBI taxonomy): domain Eukaryota; kingdom Metazoa; phylum Chordata; class Mammalia; order Rodentia; family Sciuridae; genus Tamias; species Tamias sibiricus. The sequence goes on from CM046657.1 coordinate 137,238,519, forward strand.
GTTGATTAATTGTGTATCATCTTCTGAGAAGTGTCTTTTCAATTCCTTAGCCCATTCGTTGATTGGGTTATTTGTTTTTTTTTTAGAATTAAGTTTTTTGAGTTCTTTATATATTCTAGAAATTAGTGCTCTATCTGATGTGCATGTATTAAATATTTATTCCCAAATAGTTGGCTCTCTATTCAACTCACTGATTGTTTCTTTTGCTGAGAAGAAGCTTTTTAGTTTGAATCTATCCCATTCATTGATTCTTGATATTAATTCTTGCGCTACAGGATTCTTATTAAGGAACTTGGGGCCTAATCCGACATGTTGGAAATTGGAGCTAACTTTTTCTTCTATTAGGTGTATTGTCTCTGGTCTAATTCCTAGGTCCTTGATACACTTTGAATTGAATTTTGTGCATGGTGAGAGATAAAGGTTTAATTTTATTTTGTTGCATATGGATTTCTAATTTTACCAGCACCATTTGTAAGAGGCTATCCTTTCTCCACTGTACATTTTTGGTGCCTTTGTCTAATATAAGATAGCTGAAATTATATGTATTAGTCAATGTGTCCTCAATTCTGTACCATTGGTCTACCCGTCTGTTTTGGTGCCAATACCATGCTGTTTTTGTTACTATTGCTCTATAGTATAATTTAAAGTCTGCTATGGTGATGCCACCTGCTTCACTTTTCTTGCTAAGGATTGCTTTGGCTATTCTGGGTCTCTTATTTTTCCAGATGAATTTCATGACTGCTTTTTCTATTTCTTTGAGGAATGTCATTGGGATTTTGATTGGAATTGCATTGAATCTGTATAATGCTTTTGGTAGTGTGGACATTTTGACAATATTAGTTCTACCTATCCAAGAACAAGGTAGGTCTTTCCATCTTTATTTTTTTAATGCTATTGTAAATGGGGTAATTTTCATCATTTCCCTTTCAGAGGCTTTGTCACTGATGTAAAAAAATGCCTTTGACTTATGGGTATTGATTTTATATCCTGCTACTTTGCCAAATTCATTTACTAGTTGTAAAAGTTTTCTGGTAGAGTTTTTTTTGGGTCTTCTAAGTATATTATCATGTCATCAGCAAATAGTGCTAATTTGAGCTCTTCTTTTCCTATCTGGATCCCTTTAATTTCTTTCGTCTGTCGAATTGCTCTAGCCAGAGTTTCAAGTACTATGTTAAATAGCAGTGGTGCCAGGGGGCATCCCTGTCTTGTTCCAGTTTTTAGAGGAAATGCTTTCAATTTTTCTCCATTTAAGATAATGTTAGCTTGGGGATTTGCATAGATAGCTTTCATGATATTGAGATATGTTCATGTTATTCCTAGTTTTTCTAGTGTTTTGAACATAAAGGGGTGTTGTATTTTGTTGAATGCTTTTTCTGTGTCTATTGAGATGATCATATGATTCTTATCTTTAAGTCTATTGATGTGATGCATTATGTTTATTGATTTCCAAATATTGAACCAACTTTGCATCCTTGCATCCTTGGGATAAACCCCACTTGATCATGGTACACTATCTTTTTGATATGTTTTTGTATTTGATTTTCCAGAATTTTGTTGAGGATTTTTGCATCTATGTTCATTAAAGATATTGGCCTGAAGTTTTCTTTTTTGGTTGTGTCTTTGCCTGGCTTTGGAATTAATGTAATATTGGCCTCATATAAAGAGTCTGGAAGAGCTCCCTCTTTTTCTATTTCTTGAAATAGTTTGAAGAGCATTGGTATTAGTTCTTCTTTGAAAGTCTTATAGAACTCAGCTGTAAACCCATTAGGTCCTGGACTTTTCCTTGTTGGTAGCTTTTTGATGGCATCTTCTATTTCCTTGATTGAAATCAATCTGTTTAAATTGTGTATAGCCTCCCGTTCTAGTTTGGGCAATTCGTATGACTCTAGAAATCTGCTGATGCATTCAGTATTTTCTATTTCATTAGAGTACAAGTTTTCAAAGTAACTTCTAAATATCTTCTGTATATCTGAGATGTTTGTTGTGAAACTTCCTTTTTCATCACGGATGTTAGTAATTTGAGTTTTTTTTCTTTTCTTCTTTTCATTAGCATCGCTAAGGGTCTGTCAATTTTATTTATTTTTTCAAAGAACCAAGTGTTGGTTTTGTCAATTCTTTAAATTATTTCTTTAGTCTCAATTTCATTAATTTCAGCTCTGATTTTAATTATTTCCTGTCTTATACTACTCTTAGTGTTGATTTGTTCCTCTTTTTTTTGCGCTTTGAGGTGTGATGTTAAGTCATTTATTTGTTGTTGTTGTTGTTGTTTTTTTCTTTTAAGGAATGAACTCAGTGCAATAAATTTTCCTCTTACTACTCACTTCATAGTGTCCCAGAGATTTCTATACGACGTATCTGCATTTTCATTTACCTCTAGGAAGTTTTTAATCTCCTCCTTGATGTCTTCTTCAACCCCTTGTTCATTCAGTAGCATGTTGTTTAACTTCCAGTTTTTAGAATAGTTTTTGTTTGTTTGTTTGTTTCTTGTTTTGTCATTGATTTCCAATTTAATCCCATTATGGTCTGATAGAATGCAGGGTAGTATCTCTACTTTTTTATATCTGCTGAGATTTGCCTTGTGGCATAATATATTGTCTATTTTGGAGAAGGAGCCATGTGCTGCTGAGAAGAAAGTATAATCATTCACTGAGGGATGAAATATTCTGTATATGTCCATTAATTCTAAGTTATTAATTGTTTTAATGAGATCTACAATTTCTTTATTGAGCTTTTGTTTAGATGATCTATCCATTGGTGAGAGAGGTGTGTTGACATCCCCTAGAATAATTGTGTTGTGGTCTATTTTACTCTTAAAATTGAGAAGAGTTTGTTTGATGAATGTAGGTGCCCCATTATTTGGGGCATATAGATTTATAATTGTTATATCTTGTTGATGAATGGTTCCCTTAAGTAGTAAGAATATAGATCTTTTTCTTTTTTGATTAGCTTTGGCTTGAAGTCTAGCTTATTTGATATGAGAATGGAAACCCCTGCTTGCTTCTGCAGCCCATGTGAATGATAAGACTTTTCCCATCCTTTCACCTTCAGTCTATTGATGTCTTTTTCTATGAGGTGGGTTTCTTGGAGAGAGCAAATTGTTGGGACTTTTTTTTTTTTTCAATCCAGTCCGTCAATCTGTGTCTTTTGAATGGTGAGTTTAGGCCATTAACATTCAGGGTTATTACTGAGACGTGATTCTTATTCCCATTCATTTTTATTTGTTTATGGTATTTAACTCGATTTGTTTTCTCTTCTGGTTGGTATTTCCTTTAGTTTAATATCTCCCTTTGTTGATTTTCATCAAAGTGAAGTGCTGGCTTTCGAGTTATGAAATCTTTTAACTTTTGTTTGTCCTGGAAGGTTTTTATTTCATCTTCAAATCTAAAGCTCAATTTTGCTGGGTACACGATTCTTGGTTGACATCCCTTTTCTTTCAGAGCTTGATATATGCTATTCTAGGATCTTCTAGCTTTTAAGGTCTGGGTTGAAAAATCTGAACATAGTCTGATTGGTTTCCCCCTATATGTAATCTGATTCCTTTCTCTTGTGGCTTTTAATATTCTCTCCTTGGTCAGTATATTAGGCATTTTCATTATAATGTGTCTTGGTGTGGATATATTGTGATTTTGTATGTTTGGTGTTCGGTAAACCTCTTGCACTTGATTTTCCCATTCATTCCTCAAGTTTGGAAATTTTTTTTTTTTTTTTTTTTTTTTTTTTTTTTTTTTTTTTTTTTTTTTTTTTTTGTGGTACCAGGGATTGAACTCAGGAGCACTCGACCACTGGGTCACATCCCCAGCCCTTTTTTGTATTTTATTTAGAGACAGGGTCTCACTGAGTTGCTAAGTGCCTCGCCATTGCTGAGGCTGGCTTTGAACTCGCGATCCTCCTGCCTCAGCCTCCCAAAGTGCTAGGTTTACACGCGTGCGCCACTGCGCCCAGCTAAGTTTGGAAAAATTTTCTGCTATTATTTCACTAAATACATTACTCATTCCTTTGGCTTGGAGCTCTGTACCTTCCTCCACCCAATCACTCTTAAATTTGGTCTTTTTATGTTGTCCCATATTTCTTGAATGTTCTCTTCTTGATTTCTTACAAGTTTTGCTGTGTAATCTACATTTTTCTTCAGGGTATATATTTTGTCTTCATTATCTGAGGTCCTTTCTTCCAAGTGGTCTAATCTGTTGGTGATGCTTTCAATTGAACATTTAGTTTGGTTTATTGCTTCTTTCATTTCCAGAATTTCTGTTTAGTTTCTCTTTAGAACCTCTATCTCCCTATTGAAGTAATCTTTTGCTTCCTGTATTTGTTTTTGGAGTTCTTTGTCAAAATGATCTTTTACCACTTGTATTTGCTCCCTTATATCATTTTTTAGTTCATTCTTAAGTTCCATAAACATTTGGAATATGTAATTTCTGAATTCCATCTCTGGCATTTCACCAACTCTGCTTGCCATGGAATCTTCTGAGGAAATATGTTGATTTGTTTGAGTCACTTTCTTCCCTTGTTTCTTCATATTGCTTGTGTGATTTTTCTTCTAGCACTGTGGAGCCTCGACTATTTCATTTTTGCCTTACTTCCTTATGATGCTTCTGTAGTACAATGCTATCAGATCCCCTTATAAATACTTGACATTTTAAAACCAAACACCTACTATTCAGATAATCCCAGTTTGATCACAATGTACATATTTAGTTAACTCAGGTATTGTCTCCAATTTACTCTGTATGTTTGTGATGGGCTTTATAGTTTTAAGTGTTGGACACAGAGGTGATAAGTTTAGGAAGAAGGAGGTGAGGATATTGAGTTGATCTTTCTTAGGAAGTGTGAAAAGAGAATTCTATGGAAGTGGTTTAATATCATCAGACAAAAGAGGAAAGAGAGTGAACAGTTTAGTGGAAAGACTGATTTATATATATGCCAAACTTATGCCACTGTTGAGAGAAGAAAAAAAGAAAGATGGAAAAGCAAAAAAGAAAAGAAGAAGAAGAAGAAAGAGGAGAAAAAAGAGAGAGATGACAAAGAAGTAGGGATTAGTGTAAAAGAGAGGAAAGAGAAAGTGAGGGATAAAAAGAGAGAGAATAAATTATATATTGTAAGAGCCTTAATGAGGAGGTAGATAAGATGGCAGCTGACTAAGAGCCAAAGAGGAGACGTTTAATTGTTTTCTCCTGACCTTATTGTAATCAACTAAGAATCTTTCTGTGCCCGTGAACACTGTATAACGCACCTGTAAGTTGAGCTTGTGACATGTGTATACTTGTTAAAGTGAAGGGTATTTAACCAGGTAGGGTTGGAGTTGTGTGGGGGTTGTTGTTGGAGTTGGAGAGAGATGTCAGAAGAGAAAGCAGAATAAAGAACCTACTCGGTTCCAGTCTGCCTCCGAATTATTTCCCGCGGTATTGTTGCTGCAGGTGGTAACAGCTGTAGGTGGCAACAGTATATAACACTGCTTTGCTGTATAATTTAGTTGTCCCAGTTCTAGAAATCCCAATTTCTGAGTATAACTTGTTTTCGCCTCTGTTGAGAATGCAATGGCAGGGTGTAAATAGGAAAGATGAGGGAAGAAGAAAGGAGACAAAAGTGAGAAGGAAGAAAAGAAAGAGGAATATAAGTGAACAAACAAACAAACCCACAATCAAACAACAACAGCAACAAAAAAGGAAAACCAAAGTCGAACCCAGGAACAAATCTCAAGAACAGATCTCAGTCAAAAGCGCCCTGTGAAGTCCTTCTTTTGTTCCCTTCCAGTTTGAGCCAGTTTTTCTGGATCACATCCAGGCAGTTACTGAGAACCTGGGAAGCTTGCAGACCGGGGCATGTTCTCCTGCTGCCCTGTTGTGGGATCATCTTTCTGTGGATCTTGGGCTTGGAAAGTCTGCTGGTGGGGGCCTATCTGGGAAGCTTGCAGGCCGGGACTTTTCTGCTGGGGTCCTGCATTGGGATCGCCTCTCTGTGTATGGTGGGTTGGGAAAGTTTGCCAGTGGGGGCCTACCTGGAAAGCTTGCAGGCCTGTGTTTTTTCCACTGGGGTCTCGCACTGGGATCGCATTTCTCTTTTTATAACTTTTGCTCACTTAGCCCTTAAATCATTGTAGCTTTTCACTATTTGATTCCATCTCTCTATGAGGAAAGGAGGATATCTCATTCATTTTTGAATTACCAGTGTCTAGAATACAAGAGCTGTTCAACAAATGCACATCAACTGAAACATTTATTTGTAGCAATCATGATTATAAAAGATGTCCTAAAAGCTGACTGATATCATCATAATTATTCCTTATTTAGAATCTTTCTCCTAAAACCATATATAAGTCCCTTGGCTTTGAAAAAAAAATATCTGTCTAGAAGAATCAACTAATTGGCTTTCCTTAGGAGACATCCAGTGTTTTTTTTGTTTGTTTGTTTGTTTGTTTTTCTTGATCCACAATTGCAATAAAGTGAGGACAGTCATTAAGATTTTTTTTTTAGCAGTTCCTGAGTTAATACAGATTAAAAAAAAGAAAATAGAGGGTTGGGGTAGCAGGGAGGCAGATGAGGAGATGATAGATGCAGAAGGTAAGGGTAAAAAGAGGGGAGAGGAAAAGATTGGCCAAGACTTTGGCTGCTATATTTGTCTGAAGACATTAGCACTTTCTATGTAATTGTCATTTTGGCCCCAAATTTTATTTTTAACATATGTGCCTTGTTATAAACTAAGTAGAACTGTGCCGTGAAACATTCCTCATTCAACATTACACCAGGACCAATTCTCATCTTCATGCTTTAAGCCTCATATGCCCAGCAAAATACCATGTGGAGCCAGTGTACAACTACTATTTTATTTCAATTTTTTTCTTATTTCAAAATTAGTAAATAAAGCATAGCAATAAGAAAACAGGTATAACAAAAATGATTCAGAAAATTTAAGAAGAATTCAATCACAGTAACTCAATTTTTTTCACATTTTCCTGATTTTGATATTATATGTGTCCACAATAGGCAACCTCTTCTGAATGCAACTAACTGCTCATGAGCAATCATGCATGGATGTGGGACAAGTGTGTTTTATGGACATAGGTTCCATATTCCAAATACGCATCTAACATGTTTTAACTTACCATTCATTCCTGTTCTTACTGAAACTGCATTATCAAAATGCAATATTTAAAAACAAGTTTTAAAACTTTTGGATGACTCCTAACTTTGAAGGCATGGTATTTGCTCTTTAATTCCAAACCATTTTCAGTTTTACATTTATAAACACAATTTAGAGTGATCTATATATATGTATGTAGATATATATATATATATAGATATATATATATTATCTATAGATATAGATATATATATCTATATATATCTATATATATATATATATATATGGGGGGCATATCAGGAATTGAACCTAGGGGTGCTTACCTCCAGAGCAACATCCCCAGCCATTTTAATATTTTATTTAGAGACAGGGTCTTACTGAGTTGCTTAGGGTCTCACTAAGTTGCTGAGGCTGGCTTTGAACTCACAATTCTCTCACCTCAGCCTCCTGAGCTGCTGGGATTACAGGTGTTTGCCATAGACCCGGCTTGTCACTCACAAAACAGGATGGTGCAGTTTTTGTCACACAACATTATTTAGTCAGGTCCTTCTCATTGAATGACTAGACAGGAAGATTGCAAGTTCAATACCAGACTCAGCAACTTAGTGAAATCTTATCTCAAAATAAAATATTAAAAGAGCTGGGGATGTGTGGCTCAGTGGTAGAGCACGCCTAGGTTCAGCCCCCATCTCTCTCTCTCTCTCTCTCTCTCTCACACACACACACACACACACACACACACAAATTAGATACAAATTTTTAAAAAGTAAACTACAAAGATCATGTTTCTAGTCTTCTAATTATATCTTTTCATATAATGAGATATGCAACACTTCAAACAACCTAGTAAAGAAGCTGAAGAATACTGCAATAGTGATTAATTTAATATTCTATCATCCTTCTTTGTGACCCCATCATTCTTCTGTTTTCTTATAATTTAACTTTTCTTTTTTGAAGCATAGCTGGAAATGATTGACAAGTAATGATAAAATAATTTCCAGGATGATGAAATATAAAATGTTTCAAGATACAGGAAAACATGGGAAATCACTAACAATCTGTAACATATCTTATATATAAAGTATCCAATGGATCCAAATGATAATTATAAAACAGAATAAAGTTTATCCTGGTTTAGTTTTAAAAAGTGAATCATTCTCTTTGTTCTTTGGAAGGTTTCTAAGAAAGAGCAAAAGTCACAAAATGTCAATACTTACAACTAGAACTATTCTGAAAAAGAAACTCAGAAACAAAAACTGGCTCAAATGAATTCTGCTGATTTATTGAGTCAATTGGATATCTAAAAAATAATTTTTGATAGGAGAAATTGGGAGAGTACAATATCTGGGTTGAAATATCCCACCCATTCTTCTGTGTAATGTAACAACATTGAGGCTAGTATTCTGGTGTTCCAGTTTCATTTTATTCATTGCAACCTTCCTTATAAATCCAATTCAGCATCAGTTTTTGTTTGGATCAGTCCTGAGGACTTTGATCTAGTGCACTGCCCCCATAGGTGGAAGACTGTGAAAATCTTGATTCGGTAAACAACTTGAGCTTTTCATCTGAAAATAAACAGCTTCCAGGGAAATAGGACCAAAATACATTTTATTTCCCTGACTCTGTCTGTCTCTCTAACTCAGAAGCTCCAGCGGCATACAAAATCAGCTCCTTCCCAATGCATCCTGAGCACCTTTTGGGTGCCTGCTTTTGTTCAGGACAATCTTCACTCTCCTGGTGGCATAGTACTTCTTGATGTTGCTGTTAGGAGTAGCCATGTCCCCACTCAGTATTGCTGGGCCAAACGTCAAGGCTTTCCTCTTGATAAACCAGTCCTCCACCTTTTTTATTGAGGACTTCTATAATTCTCCAGGGTATCAGTGTTATAGGGGAATGAAGAAGGACTATTTTCTATCCTCATTATATAGCCATATTTTGGAAGGATCCCAAAGAAATATTGCCTGGGCCCAAATATAGAGTTTAGTGAAGCACCAGGTCCAGGTGTTACCTACAAATCTCTGTCTCTCTCTCCAGACAGGATTCCTTAGGGTTGGACAGGGCTAGCTTTGAGTTTAGGCCACATGAAAATAATATTTTTCTCTTAATGACCAGAATATCTGAGTCCTATTTCTTTGCTTAATTCTGTTAATGTCCCAGTAGTTTTTCTCCAGTCTCCTTGCAAATAAAATCCCCTTAACTAGTCAATCAGATATTTCCAAGTAAATTTCCTCCTAACATGCTTTTGTCCCCTTAAAAATTCAGGTGAAGTAGAAATCATATCTATTTGGGTCCATTCAAAAATTTGCCAAATATGGCCAAATGTCCTTAAATATAATGAGGTCTGATTATGTCTCACCAAAAGTCATATGCTAAAAACTTAATCACCAACATGACAAGAGGCAAGGTCTTTGGGAGAAAACTAAGGCCTCCACTCTTGTGAATGGGGGATTAGTGGCTTTATGAAAGATGTGCTAGAGAACTGTAGGCCACTTCCACCATGTGAGGATGCTGAGGCACCACTTGGAAGCAGACAACGGCCCTTACCAAATGCCAGATCTCCCGGGGCTTTGATCTTGGACTTCCTAGCCTCCAGTACTGTGAAAAGCAAATTTCTGCTCTATATAAATTACCAAGTCTCAAGCATAGCAGCAGAAATAGTCCAAGAAATGGTGCAAAGATTGAATTTTGAACTGCAATGACTCTATAGTTAAATTGTTTTGTTTTATGTTAGTAAATGTTAAGTCTCTGTGTTATAATTTGGAGAACAATAAAACATGTGAAAGAGTAAAGGATAACCTTAGAAAAATAAGGATTGTACCATTCTTTGTTGTGATTATTAATCTGAGTTTGAGATAGAGATGGAAAAAGGAGAAATACCAATATTTTATTTTTAGGATTACAATTAATTTGTCTTTGCTTTTTTATGTTTTGAAAATATTTTGGTTGACTACTTGAAAAATGCTGAATAAAAATAATTATGTAAAATGTTCAGTTTTATAAAATTGACATTGCATTGTAATTTTGGTTTTATATATTTTTTCACTTAATTTATTTTAGGCATTTTATGTGTTATTAAACATTATTTGAAAATACAGTTTTAATGGCTTCATAATAGACTATTATAAGGAAATACCACAATATATTTAACTAATCTTCTATTGTTAGACATTTCAATTGTATTCAGTTTTTCACTATCATAAAAAATATTATAAACAGCCCTATACATAAGCTTTTGATGGCATATTTCTGATTGTTATTTCTCTGAAAGGGATTTCTTAGAAAAGAATTATTACTTCAAATTTTATGACTATTTCTAAGGCTTTTGAACATATCATCAACTTGCCCTCCCAAATAGACATATGCATTTACAGTTTGCTCAGAGCCTTTATAGCACTGATTTTCAATCATAAAAAGAGAAACAAACAAACAAAAAATTTGACACTCTGTCTCTGTCATAGAGTTCAGATAGATATTCAAGACATTTCATATTTTATATGGTTCAATAATGAATTATTTAGCTGACTGTTTTCACAGAAGGGCACAAAATGAGCTTACACCAAGAAATTCCAATATTTTAAGCATTTCTTCTGGATTATTAAAACAATCTGAATTAATCAAAAGATTTCATATAAAAGTAAGAGGTTATGCCTCTGGTTGGGAAATTCCATTTACTTAGAAATATTTTCATCCATTTCCAAGTGTCTGTTTTAAGCAAAACAGAGTTATTGGTTGTCTACAAAATTTTGGAAGGGAAGCATTATCAGCCCTTGTTGCTTTTATAAAGGTTGAACGTGAAACTCAAAGAGCTTTATCCCATGTTACATAAAATATATGGTAGTCTAAACCCAGGTCTCTCTGTTTACAAAGTCTCTGTGAAGTCCTCTGTACTGTTGTTGATGCTAATAAGTACAGTTTCAGATTTTTGTGATATTAGCAAAGCACTTGTAGCTGAATTTGGAGCATTCAACATTAAAACATTTTGGAACCAACGGATTTATTACTTCCTCTCTCCATTCAATCATTCATGGATTCAGCCCTCTTTATTCAGCATTACCTGTGTGCCAGATTTTATGTGAAATACTGTTCTTCATGATACCTGATTTGAAATTCAGGAAGCCCAAGTTTACTTTGGTTAGGAATTATCAAATTCCCCATATTTACAACATCAGAAAGTTCAGCATGCAGACAAAGATGAACAGGCCCAAATAAATTCCAGCATCTGCTGACGTCAAACTTGACACTTTCCTTTCTCTGATTTTTCTAAATTAACACATTGAATACTCTGAAGAGCCTTTCTATTGTTATTTGTCAGGCCTCCGATTTTCCACTATTTATTTTTCTCCCAAGATATTTTTGCTTACAACTATATTGTTCAGTGTGTTTAGGGAAAAGAGATAGCAAAGTGATGTGGTATTTCAGAAAAATAATACTCAGTGCAAATGGAGAAAAATAGGGCTGAATCCACAAGAAAACCACACTTCAGGTGACATTGATTTGTATCCAGGAATACCTGAAAGGCTCTCCAGTGATTCTAAATACTTAAGAGCATATTCATTTTCTTCCAAGAGAAACCAAAATTACCCAGTAATTTAATTCTTATTGAACAAGAAAGGCAGTAAGTTATACACACATGCACACAAACTCACTGGTTTTGTTATGCTTGTTTCCACGTGCTTAAAACAGAAGGGTTAGAAATACATTTACACAACATGAAATGGAGAGGCAACCTTCAGCTATTGTTATCTTGGCCTTGGACTTCTTGGAATGTCAACTGATCGATCAAGGAGTTGTAGCCAAATTGCCTATGACAGAATATTTTCTCTGAGAGAGACAGAAAAATATCTATCATGCAAACCTGCTCTCTCAGCAATAGCAATAAAGGTTCCAGCAGGATAATGAGTTAAAAAGTATAAAGGTTGAGGTCAGGAATTTTTTTCAGAATATATTTATATTCCTTTTCTTCACCCTTTCTTTTATCTGCCTTTACTTGCATTCCTGACATCATTGATGATTTTCTCCTGAATATTTTTAGGTGTATTTTTAAGAAAACTATTATGATAAATACCTTTGCTTTACTAATAAAGATAACTAGTGGTGGATTGCTGACAACTGGGCAGAAGATTGCCATTTGAAAAAGTGTACCATAGGATGTGAACTATAGTTTGCATGCTATATTTTGAATAGTCAACAGTTTTCTATATGAAAGAAAAGGTAGCAGATATTATCTTATGGGAAGATACTTCCAAAAGAGCAACTTTGCTGGGGAAAAAAAAAAAAAAAAAAAAAAACTGTCTGCACCTTTCAATCAGAATGCATAGCATTATAGCAAGGGAGAGATTTTCCTATTGCTATTAAAAACTCTCTTACACACATTTTCCTCACAGGTTCTTTGCAGAAAACAACGTACCTGATTTGTACAAAAGAACACTGCTCTCTAGTGGAATAAGGAGAAAGAAATCCATTACCTCACTGTCTTCTTGCATTCTTGGCTGCTGCTTACGAAAGGCGGCTGAGCTTTGTCCTGGACTTATGACATGTTATGATATATGGCTACAATTATTGTGATATTATACTGTGAAGTGGTTTTGCTCTTGTAATCAAGCAAAAATCTTTTCCCCCCTAAACCCTCTTTTGTAAATTGAAACCAGTAGGTCTCACTAGCCCTTCCTTCTTAGCTGCTGCCTGTACCAAAAGAAAAAAGCCTGCAACTAATAATGATTTAATTTACACAGGAACTTGCAATAATTTAACTCATATCAGGTTAATTTGGAAGTGATTAATGGCAGCGTTTATGGGGCTGGAAATTTTTAATAATGCTTTACTTGTGAATTTATGGCGTTTGTGTTCCTGGTGTGGGTTGCCTTTTTGTTGTGCTTATTAGCTATCTCACCCTCACCAACCTCATGCATGATATTCATTCCTACTTTTCCTACCCATTTAGGTAGGACACAGGTTCAGGAAAAAAGTCATATTCACTTCACATTCTTTCCTCTCATCAAGAAGGGCCACAAAATTAGTAAAAATTTGCTGTGAAGGGGGAATTCTTCATCCCATTGCATTGGACATCATTTTTAATAATATTGCAGGGCTTGTGGGTCATTTGATCATCACGATATTCACACATTCTATGCTAGTCATTATGAAACGGGCTTTAGGGATTTTCCAGAGTGGTTTAATACCACTGTGCAGGTACAAATGTGCATAGGAATGTATAATAATTGTAATCCAAACAGATACACATTTTGAAATTTAAATCTGCAGCCAGAAGTCCTCCAAAGATTTGTCATCAATGTGCTATATTTGTAAGCTTCTAAAAAATAACTTTAAGTTGGTTTCTCTCCCCCAACTTTCCCATGCTTGATGGAGAGAAGAAAACCTGCTTGGCTCAGGATTCTCACATGCAAGTGTCCATGCCTATATGGTGTCAGACGAAGATGCAGAATTTCCCCATCCCACAACCATCCCTGAATTTCTATCTATTTTCTAAAGCACATTAAGATTTCAGGGCAAATCATTAAGGAGCAATTTGAGCTGGAAATATTTTGTTCCAGAGATGATTCAAAACAATGTTGAGCTAAAGGCCTGGGCACCCTTACATTGCTTCTAGTCAGTGGAATGTGCAGTTGTTATGGTCTGGATCTTAAAATGTCCCCCAAAGCCAATGTGTTGAAGGCTTGGTCATCAGCCTGTAGTGCTGTTGCGAGGTGGAAGAACTTTGAAGAGGTAGGGCCCAGTGGGAGGTAGGACATCAGGGACACACCCTTGCAAGGAATATCGGGACCCCAGTCTCTTCCTCTCTCTCTTTGCTTCCTGACTTCCATAAGTTCAGAAACTTTGCTATACCACACGCTCCCTGCCACGAGGCACTACCTCAGCCACAGGCTCAATAGCAACAGGGCCAAGTGCTTGTGAACTGGAACCTCTGCAACTGTGAGCCAAAATAAACCTTTCCTCATTTTCAGTTGTGTATCTCAGGTAGTTGACACGGACGTAGAAACTTGACCAACACAACACACTTATTTCACAGCCCACTGTTTCTGTTTAGGTTCTGCTCTGGCTCTGTGGATCATTGAATCATCATATACATTTAGGGGTAGCAGAAGTCAATAGCAAGAAGAAAGAAAAGCATACTGTTCCTTTCTTGTGATAAATATTTACTTTATCTCCACCTCTTCACATCTGGGTGAAATTAATCATCTCTAATTAAATTTCCCTCCAAAAAGCACTTAAAATGTTCTTCACACTGAGCCATGTGTCCTATGATAGCTGAGGTAGTAAAACGACGTTTCTTTGCAAAATTATCTCCTCTAAACCAAGAAACAAAGCTTGGCTTCAAAATCCTGCCCATAGGGACCTGTTGGTTTTCATTTTTCACATGTGTATGAACAATAGAACACCAGTGTTCAGGCAGTGGAAGCTGCTGTTGAAAGTAGGCTTCAAGAAGACCTGGAAATAGTGCAGTCAGAAGTCCCTCCAAGCTTCAGCTCTTCCACCAAGACACTTGGAGCCTTAAGTCCTGTTATTTCTATGAGACTTAGATTTTCATTTTAAATACTGGTAAGAATTACTTGTATTAGGAATTGACATGAGAATCAAATAAGGCAATATAAGAGAAAACTTCCTGAAAAAAACATGTTGTAATGCTCATATTGAAGAGTTTGAGTACATCTTGGCTACATGCAAGTTGTATGAATGCTGTTGCTTCTTTTTCTCTCCAAACTTAACCTTCTGCTTCAGTAAAATAGAAATAATAACTATAAATGGTCTTCAATTTATGATGGTTTTATTTACAATTTTTTAACTTTACAAGGGTGTGAACAGCAATACACATTCAGTAGAAATCATACAGATGCTCCACCACTTATGAATTATGGAGCTAATTCCCAGCAAACTTATTGTAAGTTGAAGAAATGATAAGTCAAAAAAGAATTGAATGCACCTGGCCTACTAGACATCATAGCTTAACCAGGCACACTTTTGAGTATTGATTTTCCGCCTTGTAAAATCATGGCTCACCGGAAGCTGAGGGTTGTTGCCTCAGCATCAGAAGACAGTATTCTAATACATATAACTAGCCTCAGAGAGATAAAAATTGAAAATTCAAAGTTGGGTTCTACTGGAATATGTATTGCTTTCACACCATCAAGGTCAAACAATCATAAACTGGACTATGGTAAGTCAGGGACTATTTGTACTTCTGATTTTAAATTTTGATCTTAGACTGCGGACACACCTAATACTCTCTTACAGTGCTGGGCCTCAGCTCCATCAGCTAGCTGTGTGATTACAGGGGAAACAATAGACACTCTACAGTTGTTCTATGTTGCTAAGCTTTGATGTTCAGTGGGTAATTAAATAAATTTTTGATATTTTCAACTTATGATTGGCTTATGGAGACAAAACCCCATCATAAATTGGGAAGCAGCTATACTTCACTGAAAGGGTTATTATAAAGACTAGGGGAAATGTGTACCAAATCTCTGAAAAACCAGTGCATAGTTTGGAGGGATACCCCTTGTTAATTGTTCTCCTTCACTTCAGGTGTGAATCTACCTGAGGTTCTTCCCTGTCCATTGTCCTCCACAGCCACATTGGAAGTGAAAATTGGGGCAAATACACAATTTGGAGACCATACTATTTCTGCAGGGCATTTCTTACTCAAGGAAATGTGAGGTATCAAGAGTTGTTTAAAGCTTGGTCTGTTAAAAAGGAGTTTTAAAAGGCAGCACTCATAGTCCCTTTGGTGAGAAACTTTCTTCCACAGTTTAGTAGAACTCTGGTTCATTTTCTTGTAGAGAATTTTGTGTTCCAGTAACCCCTGACAAATGTTGAACTTCATCTGAGCTCTGTGCTCCTGAGAAACAGTGATGGTAAAGAAAGTCCCCCACTTTTGTGCCTGAAAATAGCTTATTGCAAATAACCACCCTTCTCCGTGTGTCTTAGATGAGGTTCATGGGGAATTTCCTTGTTTACCTATGATCAGTCAGACACAGGCTCTCCAAATGCACATTTTTGTCTCACAAATGATTAGCTGAGCTGTTTGTTCCCACCGACCAATCTGAACACAATGTCCACCAACCTGACTTGACTTGCCTTTTTTCCTCCAGGCCCCTGAACTTTGTCTTGCCCTCAGCTTACAGGAGCACTGGCAGGCCTAACCCCTGTACAGAAAGGCTCCTCCTGAGAGCTGGCTGACTACACACAAAATCATTTCCTCCTCGAGGGTCCATTCACACATCTTGCTCAGCCCACACCGCTAGATCAGGTTCTTTCTAGCCTTGTTACTCCTTGCCATAAACAAAAAGCCCTTTCTGCTTGACCTGTGCAGATCACATGGTCTATGTTTTCCCTACTTATTATAGTCTGTTCTAATGAAGTTGTTGCTTAACTATTTTGGATTAATTTTTATTCAGTACCAACAAAGTTCTTATCCCAAATTTATTTATCTACTATTTGTTTTCTCATTTCTATTCCTTGTTAGTACATAAGGTCTTTCAATCTTGCTATCACCTAAAACAATAGGTGAGGAGGTTACTTTTCTAACCCAATCTTGACTATGAGCCATTTTATCCAACTAAAAGATAAAACTGGGACCTGGTAGCTCCAGGAAAAATGGAAAATCTCATATATGTAAATGTCCAGTTCTTTTGTAAATCTGAGATTGAATCATCTGCCAGTTGTCACATTAAATTCCTTAAGCAGCTTCGTTTAGACTTCCCATAAGCTGCCTTTAAAATGAAAACTGAAATGGCAGAAGAATATTCACAATGTAAGGTAGCATGAATAGCAACATAAATGGGAGCAATTAGGATACAATTTTTTGATAAAATACTATTGTTTATGTGCACACATGTACATATGCATGCACATGTAAAGAGAAAACATCAATAGTCTGCATACCCTTAAGATACATGTGAGCTGCTTAAAATAAAAAACAAAGTAATCCAAATAAGAATAAAAGCTTAAGAATCATGTAATACAGCAGGATGAGAATGAAAACATAAATATCTAAAATGTGGGTTAGGAAAATATATTTAGCTTTGAGCACTCTAGAAAGCATAGACAAAAGAGGAATTGGTTTGATCACAAAGTTCTCAGTGAGACACCGCTGTGTCACAGGGTGCAAGGAGAAGTTGGGATCCTTAAGTACAACTCCCCCTTTGGAGAAGGTGAAACTGTGGGAGCCCTTCCTCCTCCAAAGGATGCTGATTATTGAACATTCAAGTTGTGGAATAAAAAATATGAAAATCTCTGCTTCTCTTTACCAGAAAAGAATCCAAAGCTCATGAAACAACTTGGGGTAGGTGGGTGAGTCACTGCAGTGGTACAAAGCCTTGGCAATGTCATTCGAAACATCTCTATGGCCTCCCAAATTTTGGATAGGTGTTACTAAACATTTTTAGATTCCACTTATGTGTGAGATCATGTGGTATTTGACTTTCTGTATTTGACTTGTTTCACTTAATAGAAGGTCCATCCAGATCCAGCCATATTGTCACAAATGACAGGAGTTCATGTTGGTTTAAGGCTGTATACTATTTCATCATGTATATACATTATATTTTCTTCATCCATTTGTCCAGTGATAAACTTGTGTAAAGGTTATGTTTGTTTATTTTATTTTAATTTTTTTAAGCCAGTGAAAATCTCTTCATTGTCTGGCATTACAGAAGAGTAAAAAAAATATAGTACTGTAAGAACAGGAATTGTCTATAAAAGTACAATGAAAGAGTATATATACTTCTAGAAATATCCAAAATCATGAAGTGGACTTTTAAATATTTAATGACTTGGGATATTACTATTAAGAAATTATAACTCAATATCTTAAAGAAAATGATAATTTAGTTTAACTAGCTAAAGAAGAGAGACAATTTTTTCTTCGTTTTTATATTTATGTCTTCATATAAAAGAAACTGAACTGAAAGGTAAATTGCAATGTTAAAAATTAAGCCTCCAGCTCTTTGACAGCTTTTGACATCAGGCCATCTCTTATAATTACACTCAATAAAAATCAGTTTATTAACCTTTAGTTATAATTTTTGAAAATCTAACATTATGAAGGATCTGAGGAATACTGCTCAGGCATTCACAATTTGGGGTCTTATACTTAATAATAGATGTATTCCTAAACCTACTGTCAACCAGTGTGATGCCTATATGCATACTTTATTTAGAGGGTTGGAGTTGTGTCTTTGACTAATTTAAATAGTTTCATTTAAAGGAAAGTTTCTTAGGCTTGCCTATATTTAGAGTTCAGGCATAATGATAACAGTACACAAAGAAATACTCTTTCAAAAATGTTTTTTCCATCAATGCCAATATTTGAAATCAATAACATAAAAATCAATATATCAAGTAATCATTTTTAAAAATTAATACAATAGAGGTTAGATCAGTGGTAAAGCACTTGCCTAGCATGCACAGGCCCTGGGTGCAGTCTCTGGTAGTTCAAAAAGAAAAGAAAAGAAATTAATACAATGGATTTAAGGTAAAAAGCAAAATCCTAAAGCCAATACAGAGATGAAGAATGGCTCTATAACCAGTGATCATAACCATAAACTGAAGGAAGAGGTTTACCCATAAACTATTCAGAAAGACCCACTGGTCAGCATCATCATTGTATTTCATGAGGTTCTGCCTCAGAAAGGCAGTCATGCATCATATTTGAAACACAGGAAATTAGTGATTATGAGATCCATGGTTTCAGCAGTTCCTGGTTAGTTTCATTATTCCAGTTTTTAATATTCACATTCTTTGTAATGAGTTTTGCATTTTTTTCTTCAATTTTCTTTGGGCAGATATATTTCAATTCCACATAACATAATGGGGAAATTATGTTAGGATAATATAGGAATAAAAGGTGCCCCTTCATTTTCTTCTCACTTTTTTCTTTCCCTAAGGGAAAAACAAAGTATAAGAAACAGTAAAGTGAAACTTCCCTGAAATACACAGCACAAGGTTTTTATATTGCTATTACTGGAGAAAAGGCTCAAAATCCACCACATAAAGAGAGCTCTCCCTGTCATTTGATAAACCTCAGATGTCACAGTATATATTAGATAGTTCCCTTAATTCTTCTGAGGTATTTTACTTTTACCTCATAGGTCAGTTGACAAATTGTCAGGGTAGCACAGTGATAACAAGTAGATTTACTTCAGGTTTGGGGTTTCTAATCTCAAACAACAAACCAACAAATGTCCAGAGGATCCCCATATTTCATGCTTTAAAATCACATCAGGTACAATGCTAGACTGTCTTTTAAACCTGAAATGACACCATTATCCATTAACAAGTCATGCATCTCTGAAAGAGCTTCTGAAATTGTGTTCATGATATTGTTGGTGTTTGGGCACCTCTGCAAAGTTGTGCCTCAGCTTACCCTCATCATAAATTGAAAGTAAGGAAACACAGTTGCCATTCGTCCACTGAAATAGCAAAATCAACAAAGATCAGAGTGAGATGGCATCAAAGATGCATAGCCATCTTTATGCAATAGCACAGCTTAGTAGGTGAGGTCTTAGGCAGCATCCCAGATGCCAGAGAAGGAGTCCAGAACCCTCTCCCATTGTGAGCACTAGCAAAGGTTGCCTTCTTACTTGCCCCTGTAATGGAAATTGGGGTTCCTCTGCATGAAGCAGGCTGGCTGCAAAATAAAGTTAAGAAAAGAAGGAGGCCAAAAAACCACACAACATAGAAAGGAATTTTAGAAAGCGAGGGCAGGACAGCTCTTCGACCTTAAGGGTCAACTTCCACACTGGAAAGAGAGAGTGAGAGCTCGTGTTTGCTCTATTTATACATGGGGGAAACTTCAAACATTTTTCATAGAATGTTCTTTGCCAATTGAGGCTCAGGAGTGGCTTCCCACACTTTGCCTCTGTTTCTTCATTTCCAAATGGAGGTGAAAATAGTTGTATCTATATCATAGGCTTGTTGTGAGACTACTTGAGTCAATATATGTAACGTACTTGTAGACATGCATGGAGCAGAGTAAGCAGCAAAATGTTATTTCTCTTCATTTTATTATTATTAGTAGTAGTATCATCATCATTGTCCTCATCTTATTATTATCATCACCATCACTGTTATCATCATTGTAATCATTGCTATTATCATACCATTGTTTTCATTGTCATCATCATTATCATCATCATCATCATTCCTGGGTAAGAAAGTAGCTTATAATCAAAGTTGAGGGAGCATATCCAAAGAAATAATGAGTCTAGATTGGAGGGATGAAAACGATTGCTTTAAATTATTAGGTTCCCAGGGAAAGGATCTATTCTGGGAGTGGAAACAAATCTAGGAATCCTGCAAGGAAGGTCAGACAATGACAAATGTACAAATTTGGCGCTGTTCCATGAGGTACCTTAGGAAAATAACTAGACATATCTTGTGCTTCCACCCCCACAAAAGTCCATTAAGTAGTCTTTTAGACCTTGGAAGAAAGCTTCATGAGAAACTGAGAAAAACAGATTACCCCAATGTTATGGTTTGGATATGAGTTTTCACTGAGAAGTTCCTGTGTTAATGCAGAAATATTCAGAGGTAAAATAATTGAATTGTGAGAGCTGTAACCTAATCAAGCCATCCTAGTTTGAATGGTCTGACTGGATGGTAACTATAGGCAGGTTGGGCATGGCTAGAGAAGGTGAGTTCCTGGAGGCAGACACTGGAAGGGTGCATCTGCCCTGTGGCCACTTCCCTTCTCTCTGATTCCTGGCTTCCATGACATGAGAAGTTTTTCTTCACCAGGTCCTCCTGCATGATG
This sequence comes from Tamias sibiricus, assembly GCA_025594165.1. NCBI lineage: Eukaryota > Metazoa > Chordata > Mammalia > Rodentia > Sciuridae > Tamias > Tamias sibiricus. The sequence continues at coordinate 137,259,367 of CM046657.1, forward strand.
TGCTGCCTCACCTTAGGCTCAGAGCAATGAGCTCTGCCAACCATAGACTAAATCTCTGAACCCATGAGCCTAAAAATCTTTTCCTCCTCTAAGTTGAACTTGGAAGGTATTTTGGTCATAGTGACAAAAACCTGATTAAAATAGAAATTGGTACCAAACAATAGGGTCATTGCTGTGACCAATCTGATAATGTGGTTCAGAAACCTTTGGAACTATTTGCAAGAGGAATTTGTAAAAATTTAGAGTTGCAGGCTGGAAAAGCTTCAGAATGTTATAGGAGAAACTCAATGGGTAATTCTGGTGGGAGCACAGACCAGAATGCAGACAGTAAGACTGGGCTCATGAGGTTCCAGAGTGAAATGAGGACTCAATTGAAAATTGAACTAGAGACTGTTCATGTTGTAGTCTCACAAAGAACATGTCCACATTTTTCCTATGTCCAGAGACTTTGTGAGGATAAATTTAAAGTGATGGGTTAATTAATCCAGCAGAGGAAATTTCAAGGCAACACAGCATTCAGTTATTGACAGAGACATTGCTGGCAGATTTTAGTCAGGTATACCATAAGAATTGGGAGCAGAAAACAGAACTAAAGGATTTTAAAAATTTGCTGTTTGACCAGAAATGTGCTTGTAAAACTGGGGCCAAGGGACATGTTATTACTGAAGAGATTACAACCACTGAAGATATGCTGAATAATTCACAGAGATGATGGAAAGATGGCTTAAGAATATCTTAGGAATTTGCAAGACCATATTCACTACAGGATCAAGGGTGCAGAAGGGAAAATTCTGTTGAGAAGAGATTTGGAAGTGCTCTGCTTTCATGGAGGCGGGGTGGAGGGTAGGAAATTGTTTCATCATACTCAACCACGTAGACCCTCAAAGACCACTGCAGCCATGATTATAAGGAGCTCAGCTACTACACAGCTAAAAGCAGACCTTGGCATTATCCACAGGATGCTGGTTCTGCAAGAATGCAGAATGCTTAAGTTAGGAGTCATAGAGGCTTCTATCAAGATTTCAAAGGAAGGCCTAGAAGGTCTGGCAAAGTGTAATAGGTTCAGAGCTCCTGTATGCTTTCCCTGAGAAGACAATACATGACACTGTAAGGTAAATGTGAAGCTGAAGCTGTAATGGAGAACACAGGAATTAAGAAATGCTAGTAACATGAACTGTCTGCTAAGAAAAGCTGCCGGCAAAGAGTGAGGCTAAAAGAGAACTTGTGTGCTCTGCAACTGGCAAGGCCAAAGAAGCAGGGCTGTATAAGCCCTTTGGAGGGCACATCTGTCAGCTATGTGTCCTAAATTCTATGGAAGGGGTGGTGGGACCTATCTGAACAACTGAGTTTCAGTCTGGTTTGATCCCATCCTTTCTTTCTGTGCTCCTATTCTTACATTTTGGAATGGGAATGTTAATTCTGTAAAATTGTATAATGTATATATGAAACTTGCCTTTGAGTTTTACAGGGACTCACAACCAAGAGTTTGCCTTAGTCTCAGAGGAGACTTTGGACTTGGACTTTGGGGCAATGCTGATATGGTTAAGACAATGGGATTCTTGGAAATAGATTTTGCGAATTTTGCATTGTGAGATGAATACAAACTTTTGGGGGCCATGGGAAGAATGTTATGGTTTGGATATGAGGTGTTCCCTGTAAACTCCCGTGTTAATGCAGGAAGGTTTGGAGGTAGAGTGATTGGACTATAAGCACTGTAACCTAATCAATCCATCCTCGTTTGAATGGACTGACTGGTAACTGGAGGCAGGTAGGACATGGATGGAGGAGGTGTGTCACTGGGGGTGTAACCTGGAAGAGTTTGTCCCATCTGAGAACCCCACACACACACCGAACAGGAAAGGGCAACAACATTTCCTCCACTACACCCTTTAATTATGATTTACTGCCATGCTTGGGGCCCAGAGTGATGGATTTGGTCATCTATGGACTGAGATCACTGAAACAATGAACCTAAATAAACTTTTCCTCCTCTAAGTTGTTCTTGTCAAGTTAAACTGACTAAAACACCCATTTATTATTTCTAGTTTACTTTTATAAATGGATATTTGGTTTTGGATTAAAAACACTAATTCCTATTTTTATTACTATAAAACAGTCTAGAGAGTCTAGAGCCCAAAAGAAACAAAGTTTCTTGCAGTTTCATTTTTGAACATTGACCTTTCAGGAACTGAGTTTATGTTTTTTCTGCTTACTGGTGGTACCAGACCTTCCTTTGTCACTGGTTTTCATGACCTCCAACTGATTCAATTTATTTTGGCTGTCAGGTTTGAGTTTCTTACCTTCATAATGAAAAATTTAGCATGATGGAGGAGGTTGCTTATCAGATTGTGAATGGGAATCTGTTCTTTTATGTCTACCTGGCAGACTTTGAACAAGGTATCTAACTCCTTTGATAAGATTTCTCATCTGTAAAATGGAAGCATTACAAACCATACAATTAAAAAATAATAAATTAAATATCATAAACAATATGATTGGCATATGGTCAATTTTCAATCAATTTTAGCTTCATTTTGTCTCCCGTTTCTGAAAAGCCAGAGGCTGTTATAGTTGTCAAGTGTACTATTGAAACTAGTTTAAGTATATTTCTGTCCTTTCACCTGGTTCTGTCTTCTCAGATTATTACCTCCAATTCTGAATTAACTCTTAAACAAAAAAGTAAACTAGGGGTTGGGTATAGCTTAGTGGTAAAGCACATACTTATCATGCCTAGGCTCTGGATGAATCCCCAGAATCCAAAACAAAACAAACAATGACAACAAAAATCAAACAAATAAACAAAAGAATAAGACCAAGGGAGGAAATCAAATTAATATTCATATGGCACTTGCCTCATGCAAAGTATGGCATTTAGTCATCAAGTCAGTCTTGTTAGGATGATTTTATCATATAGAATAGAATGATAAGAAAAAGCCTTAAAGTATCTCAACTGGCTTACTTAATAATAAATCTTAGAGCAGGGTTTTAAATTCTTCCTATGGCTCTAAAAAGTTCATGATTTTTACTAGACTTCCTTAGTGAGTTCTGAACTTTTAAAGGTAAATAGCATTTTCTCCTCTTTCTAAATTACATTGAACAATACAGTATCTACAATGAGGTGGGTATGACTCTCATTTCCTGTGATATAGCAATGAACCAGAGACAAAGTCCTTGCTGAAATGGGACTTATAAATAATGGGGATGAATTAGGAATGTCAGAGAGCAAGCGAATAAATTTATAACTTTTTTTAGGGAAAATAAGTGCCATGAAGGAAAATAAAGCACAGTGCATGATTAGAAATTAATGCTAGGAGGAAATCCTCTATTATATAGGGTGGCCAGGAAAAGTCTTTCCAACAAAGTTCCTTTACATCAGAGATAAGGATAAAATGAGAAAACAGCACCAACAATATCCATCAGAGAGATTCCCATGCAGAGAACATGCAAAGGCCCTGTGGCAGAGGCATAGCTATCATACTGAGAAACTGAAATATGACCAGTGTGGTTGAAGCAGATTGTCAGAAGAAGAGGATGAAGTTAGTGCTGTTTGAGGTTATTTAGACTGGTAAGGACTTTGAACTTTAAGTGAGATGGACATCACTGGAGAATTCAATAGGAGGAGTTACTCGATCAGACGTAAGTTTGAATAATTTTACTTTGGCTGATGAGAAGAATATATTATGAAGTGAACAAGAACCAAAGCCTAGAGTTTAAGAAGTTATTAAAATACTAAGATTGGATACTTTTTTTCAATTATCTTAAGATCAACATGTGTTTTCTTTTACTTCCTAAATCACCTAGTAACTTCCCAGTTCTCATTTCCTTGGATAACACCCACCTCAACCTGGGGGTGTCTTACTAGATATTTAGGGATGGGAAAATCTGGGCATAGATACAATCAGTGCCCTTCTTTTTTATATTTTATTTATTTTTTATTTATAATATTAGTATGTATTACAATTCATAATGCACATATATAGCATCTTTTTACATACAACTGTTTGTATACAAAGTATATTTGTACCATTCAGGTCTTCAATCATGCATTTAGGATAATGATATCCATTCATTCAACCACCTTATCTTCCCCCCCTCCCCCCTTGCTCCCTCCCTTCTCCTCCCTTCCCTTTGACCATTCTAGTGTTTGTCTAATCCTCCTATGTACCCCCATCCAACAACACTGTGAACTAGCCTCCTTATATCAGAGAAAACATTCGGTATTTGGATTTTTGACATTGACTAATTTCACTTGGCATTATATTCTCCAACTTCATCTATTTACCTGCAAATGCCATTATTTTATTCTCTTTTATTGCTGAGTAAAATTCCATTTTATATATATATATATATATATATATATATATATATATATATATATATATATATATATATATTACATTTTCTTTATCCACTCATCTACTGAGGGACATCTAGGTTGGTTCCACAACCTAGCTATTGTGAATTGTGCTGCTATAAACATTGAAGTGGCTGTGTCACTGTAATATGCTGTTTATAAGTCCTTTGGGAATAGACCCAGGAATGGGATGGCTGAGTCATAGGGTGGTTCCATTCCCAGTTTTCCAAGAAATCTCCATAATCAGTGTCCTTCTACCCTTGCTCCCACATTCCACTCCTGGTCTTCCTGAAACCTTCAGATGTACCTTATTCCCATGTTACCTCAACTCTGAGGCATCCAGAACAGCCCAGGCTGGTGCCCAGATGCCCTCTGAAGGCAGCTACATGTACTGGGCCTGCTGGCCTGGCTGCAGTTCCCATGGAAATCCTCCCACCCACCCACCTAGAATTCCCCATCAGTTCTTTGGTTCTTACCCTCAAAACTCCAGCTGCTTCTCACCTTCCCCCTCCTGTTCCAGGCTGGGGAAAATACTGACAATGCAGTCAGCCCCTCCTTCAGAGAGAGACATGCACCAAGAGGGTCTTGGGGCATCCTAACATACACCTTATTATAAAGGTTAGGAATGAAGCCAGAATAACACTGACAGAGAATTTCACATCTGGACCAAAAAGATGTCAGTAGTTACAACCACATTGTTCTGTCTCTCAATGTGAATCTGCACATTCAGAGGCAAATGCACACATGCATAAAAATAATACATGATAATCAATATGTCACAATCAGTTTCACAACAAATATACCATAACTTGGTGGAGAGAAGACTGACACTTTGTTAAGTGATTCCAAGACACTTGCTGATACACACAGGACAAAATTTAGATCTCTACCTCAAATTTGGCACAAAAATAAATACCAAGTAATTTGAAAAGTATAAGAAAACCATTTTCCCCAAGTGGAAAATTCTTAGAAAAAATATAAAAGAATCACTTCAAGGTTTCAGGGTAGGAAAAGTCTGCTTAAAAAAGATGCTCAAAATTATGAAACATAAAAAATGAAGGAAAAGAAGAATATTTTTTCCTCCTCTTATCAGACTTTATTCTCTGGAACATTATCTCAAAATTTAGCAAAAGAGAAGAACTTGTCCTCATACTGAAACTTGAAAGATTTATCCACTCTATACAGGAAAATTATAACAACAAGACATATAGTTATGTGGCTTAATGCTCATTTTCAATACATATAAAAATTCAGACTTCTTTCTATTAAGTAAAAAGAACATTTTCCCAATTATCTAGAAATCAGAAATATAGGTTCTACACCTGACATTAAAGCACCCTCAATTTTTCCTATAAAATGCAGTCAGTAAAGTATTTTCCACTTTCTTTATAAAAGTTAAACAAGTTTATTTTGTTCAAATATTTTCAATCTTTCAATCACAATAAACAAAATAAACTTTTATTAACATTAAGTTAGATATATCTAACAAAGTAGAGATCTAAGGCATGAATTAGGAAACCGGAATTTTAAAAATTCACTTCTGTGTAGGTTTTCTGGTTATTTTAGTTGAGAATGGGAAGTCTTGAATTATCAAATATGTAGTGTGTCTTCTGCATTTCATTCTATTGAAGTAGACTTGGACTGTTAGTATCTTGACAGATACGTAATCTCTCTGGATAAAATGTAACCACAATGATTATTCACATTAAGCCTTAGCTTTTGTAGAAAAATGGAAAATATAAGAGTGGTTTCTAAAACCTGAGACTCATGGGAGCCACAATTTTTCTCAATTGCATTTTATTTTTTCTAAGATATTCGAACTGCTTTGGTGGGATATTGTTCCATGCATTTGAGTGAGACAAATCGCTCTTGTAAACAGATGATCCCAGAATGCAGTTAGTTGAGCAAACACAATGCATTAAAAGAATATATATGTATATGTGTGTGTGTGTGTGTGTGTGTGAGTACATATGTACATACACATATGTACTCACACACACAATATTTGTGTCTAAATAAACAAAACAACACTATAAAGAACTGGGACATTCAGTAAGATAATTAGCAAAATACATTCCACTTTTGTTGCCAGTGGTTTATTTTGGAAATTTGTATGCATACTTGAATGATAATGTAGAGATGAAAAGACAGGAAAGGAAGTAAACAGGGTTAGTGAGAGTGGGTCTATTGAATTAATTATGGCTAGCAATAAACTTAGGCTATAATACATCAAAGGTTTCTTAGTAACTTGCATTGCTCTTAAAGTAGGTCCAAGCTTATGTGATAGAACACAGTAACAGGAATATCCTTGAAGGTACCTGGAGTAATGTGTCATGGCAACATTGAGTTATAACTGGTATGAATTTCTCTCAGTAGCAAGATGTATAAAGGATAATCATTTGTAATTCCGTGAGAGAAAAGTTTGGCATAGTAGGTGCAATAAACTCCTTCATGCTCTTCATCTTTTTAAATTGGATCACAGTTTTGTTGAGAGAGCAAATGTCCAAGAAAAAACACTTAACTGTCCAGAACCTCTTGTAGCTAAGAGCAGGGATGTGATTGATCCTGAGCAATAAGATGTAAATGGAATTGTTCTTCTATTTGAAGAACAGTTTTTCACTTTTTCATGTTAAATGGGAAGGGTTGTCTGGCTTGGCTTTGCCTTTTTCCTTTCACTCTTCCTCCATGGAGGTGGATACAGTGTGACAGGTGGTGGAGCACAGAATGAGAAGGAACTTGAGCCATTGGTGACTTTCCCAACTATGTGCTCCATCCCTACACTCTCTACATTCAGATCTTGATTATGAGAACAAATAAAATCACCTATTTGATTAAGCCATCATAGTTGAATTTCTATTACATGCAAATGGACAAAATCCTATGGACACAGTACCTAGAGTGAGGGTCATTATAAACAAGTGTTTCTCAGTATGTTACAATCTGGTAATCTCAACCAAAGGAGATAAGTCAATGTAACACTTTATTAAATTACATGGATAGAAAAGTCTTTTCCAATTATCTTTCAGTCTTGATGGCTTCAAGAAAAAAGTTTTAAGTTTAGCGCTAGTGTGTCTTACACAGTTCTCTAAAACTTGAGTTTCCTCCTTGCAAAAAACTGAGATAAACTACAGGCTCAGAGCTTTTGTTAAGCATCATTACCTAACTAAAATTTAACAGCATGTCTTGTTTCCATCAAGTTTCATCTCATTATAGCACAAGGTTAATGACTTTCCATTTATGCAAATGACCTAAAATTTCCTTATTAAATAAGTTTAAATAAAGTGTGACTTTATTCAAATAAAAATATTAAGTAAATATAAGCAAAAATGGTACAGGGGGAAATTTATAAAAAGAAAAGCAATGGTATATAAAGACTGCATTTTGGTACATTGAGTCTGAGATATATTAAAATCTGGTTCTAAAACTATAAAAACAATTCCAGGTTTACTATTTATTAGGTCAGGGACATATTTCATTTGTCAGTTGAAAGCAGCCTCGACAGAATTTGGACTGTTGGTCAAACATCTTCAGTACCAAGTGATAATCAAGTCAAGAAAATCCATGTGCAAAGTGTCTTCTATTTCACTTGTGAGTGCACTCAGAATGTCTCAGGTCGATTTTGCTTTTATCTCATAGTTACCAAAGAATTCAGTTTCCAGAGTCTCAAATTTCATACTTTGTAATCCTAAAAAATATTTCAAATATTTTCTATATAGCTGATGGATTGATATTTGTACATCTTGACTTTTGCAAAGAAAAGTTAAAGAAATAATCTGTTGAGCTAAAATCATAGCTTTGTCACCTTAGGATTCAATAACTTGAAAGTTAGTAAACCTTGAGAGCTGAATGCTGAATATCATCATACAACTTGCTTGCACTTGACCTCTCTTCATTCATTTATTTTCAGTATCAAGTTTGGTTGCTCAGACAAAATAATATTTGCTGGTGAAAATTCCTCTTGTTTGAGATATTTGGGGTTTAGTTTTGGGTATAATCTTATGTGAAAATTAAATCAGATCAAAGGTCAAATTGTATAGGAAATTTGAAAACCAAAGCTTTGCTATTGTGGAAAAGGAAGGCAGCTTAAAATTATAAATTACAGCTTTTCTGATTTTTAAAGTTTTAGCAGATCTCCTCAATGTTCACAAAATTATCATGATAAATTTCATATTAGATGTCTTAAAAGGACTCAATTTTTCCAGAAATTATAAACACTTTGTGTAGTTTTATTACAAAAGTGCTTTTTTTTTTTTTTTTTTTTTTTGTATATAAACCATGTGATTCTTCCTCTTAGTAATTCTATCATTTCACCTTAAACATAAATGTATGGAAGTCTATATAGAATCACAGGCATAGAATAATGGATTACTGAATAAGAAAAATTATGACAATAATACAAAGGGAAGACAACGATGTTGGAAATGTCTCTTGGGTCTGAGACTTTCAGATGTGACCAGTACAGAGAGTGGCGAGGCAGCCAATAAATCTCATACAAGGGCCAAGGGCACGAGCAGGACTGGAGATTTTCTGTGGCTTTGGAGCCTGATGGAAAAGAACACAATGGAGGAGGAGATATATTCTTCATGTAGTTAGCTCCCAGCTTACACCTCAATTCTAAAATTGTGTTATTAAACTATCCACTTGAGTGAGAAAAGGCAATAAGCAGGTCACTTGGGTATAGTGGGGATTAGGAGAAACTATGACCTGCTCATCTAAGGTGCCAAGCCCCACTGTGGTACATTGAATGTTAGATCCCAAGACTAGGAAAGTTCTCTTGGGCTCCTGACTGCTCACCACCATTTCTGGCTGGGTCAATACCTTATAGGCTAATGTGTGTTCCTGGACTCTTCTGGATCAGTGCAACTTAGCAGGACCTCATCTTCACCATACCCTCTTTAGAGTTATGTCAAGAGACAGGATCTATAAAAACCTGGGGATTGGAACACACATCTCAGAGAGAAATAGTGGGTATGGTGATAAATGGTGATCACTACCTTTGGGGAATATAGAGCTTGGGACAGAACCTCTGTAGAATTCAGGAAAGGAAGGGAAGTGATCCAGGTGAGTATGTGCTATGGTGGAATCCCAAATAGCAACAATATTGTGGAGTGAATTTCTACTCTTGGAGGCCCTTTATCTTGTCCCTGCTAGGCTGTAGTGGCTCTTAGTGTAGAATGCCTTAAACATAAGACACAAGTTGGAGCCCTGCCTCTTTTGTACAAAATACTCATTGTCTATTCAGAGATAATGTTGCCTGCTGCATCTGCAACTGTTATAAAGTAAGGATATAATTCAAACTTAGTTGGGTGTGCTTATGTGAGCATGAATGGGAGTTTTAAAAGAGATATAATACATATGAATAGATGAGAACAGCAGGTTTTTTTAAACCATCATATTACATAAAAGAGTCATTGCTGAGTAAATGTGCTACTGCCGACTGTTGGGATGCAGAGCCAGTTTTGAATATTTAAGCAATAATTGACACTGTCTTCAAAGCAATGAATGGCTCCCATGTTGAGACCACATATTGTTATGTTTACTTAGAGGCTGAGTTGATGATAGGCTTTATATTACATGAAGCAAAGAAATGAGAGTATCTGAAAGATGTGTCTTACTAATACTATTGTTAACACAGACAGACACTGATTTCTGATGTGAATTTTGCGGATTGTAAACTCTTAGGCGGGAAGTAGAAATCTAAGGTTTAATTGAGTGAGCTGATTAGCACTAATCAAATATGTTTGGAAACATTCATAATATAGAAATGTGTTCAGACAAATGTTATAAGTGAAGGGAAGTACAAAAATTTTAATCTTTGAAGGGAATGTCCTGGAACTCACATAGGTTCTGCTCTTCCTTTTGAAACAAAACCTACAATTTTTAAAAACCTGTAAATTTTATTAATTTTAGAAAATTAAGTTTTATGTACTAGGAAAACTGGCCAATTAATTCTTTCTTGTATCAAAGTGTTTTATTTTGGTCCTGAAGCCTAGTCCAAGAAGTCATATAAACACAGCTATTAAGAGAAATCTAGGAAACTTTGGGTAAAGTAAGAAGGGCTCCACATTTCAAGAGAAAAGACTGGACTTTTTTGTCTATCCATGGGACAGATTTTCAGCTGCAACTCAGTGTCTTCTCTTTTTTTTTTTTTTTTTTTTTTTTTTTTTTTTTTTGTACTGGGGATTGAACTCAGGGGCACTCGACCACTGGATCACATCCCCAGCCCTTTTTTTGTATTTTATTAGAGACAGGGTCTCACTGAGTTACTAAGTGCCTTGCCATTGCTGAGGCTGGCTTTGAACTCGCGATCCTCCTGCCTCAGCCTCCCAAAGTGCTGGGATTATAGGCGTGCGCCACCGCGCCCGGCTAGTGTCTTCTCTTTATCTGGGTATTCCACCCCCTCTAGGGAGCAGGTTGGATGCTATAATACACCAAATTCTTAAATTCAAGAATGTGAGAATCAAGGTTTAGATAATCTCAGTTGATACCCCCAATAACCTGCATAACAACCACTGCTGCAAGTGGAAATTAACAATAAAAATTGAGCATGTGCTGAAGTAAGTCAGAGACTTACTTGGTGTGTCGTAGACACACCAAGGTAAAAAAGGGTACTCCATAAACTGGCTACTTTCTATATTTTGTAACAGTGAGTTGTCAAAAAATAGTGGAGCAGAACTTAAGTTTTGACTTTAGGTATATCTCTGATGAATCTATGAGTATGAAAATCTGTGCTTGGAATTTGCTTAGAGAGCTCATTGACCCTCGCTCTTTTTCTGAAGATGTAATTTATTGGGTGTTGTGAATTTAATCTATCTAAAGCTCCCAAGTGTATCACCTATCTTCCTTTAACTCAATTTGGGCAGCTCACGCTCTCTGCAGAGTCCATGAAGATCCTTTTAAGCCTCCATCATTCTCAGAACCTGAAGATATTTCACATCTTTCTTTAAATGGCCATATCTATTTTAGGTGCAATTCCATCTTGCTATATAGAGCTTCTTGTAGGCAAATAGAAGTTAAGTGGGATTCTTTGGAACTGATTCCACTTTCAAAGTTTTTATATCCATGACATTAACGTGCAAGTATAGTCTGTATCTAAAATGCCCTGTTATTCATTCTCAGATAGGATAAGAGAACACAGTTTTACACTTATTCCAAGGCAGTGAAATATCAAACTAGTGGCAAATAGCAGAATAGGGGTTCCCACATGACCTTTGATAATTCAGTTTTATGGGTGTCTTCATGAAGAACCCACTAGCCACATGTTTTTAAATAATTGCTCTTCCCCTAAAATGTGAATAGCTAATATTAGTCAAAAAGTTCCAAGGGTCAGTGGTTTCTGTTCAGACAAGTTTCCTCTCTGACCTTTACTATGCTATCTCTGAGGCTCTTTGTTGTGGAGACTTTACCAAGCAGTAGTTCCATTTTCCACTAAGATCAGAGTGTGCTCTCTACAAATACTATTCAATGCTCTATTCTATTTCCTTTTCCCAACATTCTATCAATCTCCTGCTTTCTTCAATTTTCAAGTTGCCTTAACATGACAGAAACGTATAGGCAAAGCCTTTCCCAAGAAGGCAGAAAATAAATGGGTATGATGAGACCCTCAAGGATATCTAATTTAGCAGAACTACAATAGGGTATTTAATAAGCATTTTCTGGGGATTTTCTGCTAGTGGTTGCCATTCACACATTGAAATAGATGATTGTGATGGTTTAGATAGTCTGGTGTTGCCAAAAACTCATGTGTGAAACAATGCAGGAATTGCTACATAGAGAAGATTATTGTGCCACATTTACAGGGTGTGTCGATCTTCAAAGGACCATGGTCCACTTATATCCATTGGAAAAAACAAACAAACAAACAAAAACCTCCCAAGCGTGCACAGAACAAGACCACTCACCAGGTTCATGATTTGAGAAAATATTATAGCTTCTTTTCATAATTTTTTCCCTGTAGTTTCAAGGAGTCAATATCTGCAGATGAATCATTCAGGTGATCTTCATTCTCTCCTTCATTTAATTATTTCCAGGGCAAGAAGGGAGATGCTATTGTAGAAAAGGAGGATATGCTGCCTTATGAACTTCGGAAGGAAATGAAAGGAACAAAGAATTTTGGGCTAAAGAGAAACACTGAAGAAAGGAGTCTAAACCAGTGACTTCCAAGTGAGCATTGACTCAAATGACCCTTTGCCAGTGATGCATTTCCAAGCCAGTCCACTGAAGTCCCAGTAATGCCTTTCCACTGCATGGCAGCCTTGCCTGGAGGGTACACATTAAAACTCTTAATTCCTGATAGCTATGAAGCCTGCGTTTAGCATTCTCCAGAGACCCATGTCAAAGCTGCCTGCAGTCAACTTTGTGCATCTGAGAGCTGGCTGAACCACTGTCAGTCATGCACACCCCTCCCAGACAGATCTTGACCATATGAGATTGTGGTCTTAAGAAAAATCCCTTAATACCTCTACCTCTCCGAACCTCATCATCTCCAATAGTGATATAATATCTCCTAGGCACTAAAAGTTGATTACTTCTTATTTACATTTCAACCTTTGTGAAGTGGGAATTCATCACATAGCCAAATATATTTCAAGTAGCATCTCTCCATTATCCCAATGGCAAAAATTATCCTTAAGACAGTAATGGGTTCCACCCTCAGCAGAATGTTTGAAATGAGAAAATATAATAACAAAGTTCTTGTGATAAATATGGGTGCTTGAGATAGGCTAATAATTTACCACTGCCTCAAACAAATAATCTTTAAATGTGTATGGGCATTTATTTTGTGAGGTGAAGGGAACAAATGAGTGTCTTGGAGTTGGTGACATAGACTTTGTGGACTTTTGCAACTTGCTTGTGCCCATAGTCAGAATATTCAACCAAAACAAGCACCATCGGCAAGGGCCTTTTGTTTGTTTGTTTGTTTGTTTGTTTTGCTTGTCTGTTTGTTTTCCTCTTTCCTTGTGGTTGAAGAGACATGCACAAGCTTACATAGAAGAAAACAAATATCCAGGCTGTGAGTTGTATATGGGGCCACCTATTGAACTGCAGCTAGTCTCAGAAGACTTGAGTAGTCACCAGCTAACAGGTAGCAAGAAAACAAGGACCTCGATCCTAAACTGAAAAAAACTGAATTCTGCAAATAACTACTGATCTTTGAAGAAGACCCTGAGCCCCAGAAGAGATCACAGTCCAGCTGATACTGTGATTTCAGCTCAGCAAGTGCCTGAGCAGACTAGTCATTGCCATGTCTAGACTTCTGACCTATACATACTATCAGATAATAAATTTATATTGTTTTAAGCTACTAAATCTGTTACACAGCAATAGAAACTAACTCAGAGGGACATAAATTTATATTTTTTCCAGTTATACAGATACTCATGTGCAGGAAATTGAATAAACTAGAACCTAGTGATGTTTTAGCAGCCTTTATGGATTGACATTTTGGAAAGGTTCTCTCTCATCTGGACTATTTCATCCTCTGACTCAAACATTTCATTAATTCCTCAGATATTACAAAGTCCAACTGGAGTTGAGCTAGGAAATTCCTATGGACTGTACTAAAGTCTATGGTTCCTTTGAATACAAATATTACAGGATGATAATGTTATATTTATGAGATTCATATAATTAGCTCCAATATGACCTAGCTATGGGTATATACAATTAAATCATAAATTTGGAACATGAGTATAGAGTATTAATATTTTATTTTGTGTTTATTGTGAACCAGAGAGTGTGTTTTCCATATGCATCAATTTACTTAATCTTTACAAGATCCTATAAAATAGATGCCATTGTTGTCTTCATTTATAGTTGGGGAACAAATACTTGAATGCATTATGTAAACTGCTTAGCATCTTCCAGCCAATGAAAGGCAGAGCCTCAATTCAATTCCAGGTCTGTCTGATTTCAAAAGCACAGAACCCCCTTAGATACCAAAATATGTGGGTATTCAAATCACTTATATAAAATGATATATTATTTGCATATATTCTACACACATCTTCCCATACACTTTAAATCATCTCGTGGTTGCTTATAATAACCAATATTCTGTAAATTATATATAAATACTTGTTATATTATTTAGGGAATCATGATAAGAAAAATGGCTTGTAAATTTTTTTTCTGAAGATTTTCAATCAGCAATGGGTTGAATCTGCAAATATGAAACCCAAGGATTTTGACTATATCTATGAAAACTTGTAAAATGTACAGTATAGACAGACTTACAATGTAATATTTTTTAAAAGTGATGTCTTAGGGGAAACTGTTCTACTCCCACTTTAATGTATTATAGTGTATAACTGCATGAAATGTATGAGGTAAAAGAAAATGCAAACTTTAAAAATATTTTAAACCATTCTATGTTTTTCATAATTCAACTCATTCCTAAATTTATTTCCACATTCCCCCTCCCTCCCAGTTTCTATAAGTAAAATCTATAAAGATGTATAAAAGCTTTTATCATTATTAATGTTTTAAAAATATTCTAATGTTTGAAATACTATCTTTTTTAAAGAAAAAGTTAATTTTTATATTATTTTAAGAACTTAGATATTTGAGATTTTTAAAAATAAGTTTATCTTTTTTCATATTTTTGATGTGAAGTTAGGAAACAGTGCTTAGAGTAAGTATCATTTTCAACATTAAAGTAAATACCTAAGAATAAGGAATTCAATGAGTTCTGAATGTAGATACTGATAAGAAATAAGAAGCAATAATTCAATAAAATGACCTTTTTTTCTGGACTTGAAATTGATACATTATAATGATAATTTGATGTATAATATAATTCAGGGCTTAAAGAAAGTGATAGTTTTACAGTTATATATTTATCCTCTCAACTTACAAACATTTAAACAATATATGCACCATAATGATGTAAAACAGGTGCGCTGGCACAAAAACACAGTTGTAATATAGCTTATTGTCAAGTACTGAATAGCTTTACAAACTCTTGAAATTTATTTTAGTGTAAGTTGACACTAAAGCAACAAAATAATTATCATATATTAAAAAGAGAGGGTAACTTATTCTGGATATAAATTATTCTAGATGTATTTACCAGGATCCACATCACCACCACTATCTGAAAATGGTATTTATGCCAGAATTGAATATTTGTTCCGGCCCTTTGAGACACTACTGGCTGGCAGCCTCTGCTTTGAAGAAAGGATAAATTGGTTTTAGCTCCACTCTGGTGGTTAGATCTGGAACCTAAGCCAGGTAGTTATACTGATGTCTTTAATTATGTGGTTTTTAAAATTCTGTTTTATTCTGTCTCAGAGGAATTAATGTAATTATCATTTAAAGTCGGTTCTTCCTGTTTATGTTGCTAGGTACACTATACCAGGAGAGGTCTGCAGAATGCTTCATTTTGGCCTTTTTTTAAACGTTTCTTCAAAATTTTGAGCTCCCAGAAGCAGCCATTTGGGTTGATGGAAGAACCAACATGGGAGTCAGGCAGAATCTGATCAGAATTCTTTCTCCTATCAGCTGAGAGACAGAACAAGTCTCTGCATATAATGCTCAGTTTTCTCATTTGTTGACTGGATGTAGTAATCTATTCCTGGAAAGATGAGGGTAAAGTGTACATAATTCATATGTGACTGTTCCTATAAGGTAGTAAATACGCATGAAGCTAGTTATCTTCTCTTTCTATGTCAAGTTGAACTTTCCTTCTATGACAAGTTGAGCATGGCCAGGCATTGTTTGCATTTCCTTTTCATTGTATGTCTGTGAATATGTACTTGGTATGCTTACCTCATTATAACTGTTCAATAATTTAAGGAAGATTAACATTATGTGTTTCTTGCATGAACAAACCACAAACCATGAACTTCTGCTTTATAAATATTCCTTACATCTGAATACCTCCGGAAACTGATGTAGCATATTGTTGACTACTGGGAAAGGAAGAGGACTTTCCCTCACTGCTGCCATCATAGCAAATGTGTTTTTGCTTTTGTATATTCTGTTCTGGAATATTAAAAAGCCAGCCTTTCATGAAATGGTCTGCAAAATTAAGTTCCACATCTAATATTATTTCCAAGGGAAACTCAATGTTCTAAACATTTATTTACTAACATCAGATAAACTTGTGCAGAACCACTCATATTTAAGACCCTTTACTTTGCATAAAGGGTACGGACCTTTTGCAAATTTAATACATACCCAACAAAACATTAGCACTTTTTTAAAAACAACAACAGGAAAGACCCAAGGATTATGAAATAAATTACAGTTATACATTTAATAAAATATAACTTTTCCCTTTACAAAAACTAAAGTGATTTCTTTTTGTTGCAAATGCTATGCTTTCTCTTTTGCCTTCTTAATCACATGGCATATTTCCTAGCTCAATGTTGCTATAGATTAGAACAATTTCCTCACTTAAACAATAGTATATTTGCAATGACAGGTGTTTCTTAAAACATTTTTTCATTTCTTTTTTTTGTTTTTTAACTTTATTTAATCTCCAATACTTGACTTGAGTTTAACTGAAAGTCTTTATAAAAGTTAAAGTCATTTTTGAAAAATTTTTCATCACATGTTAATTAGAATAATGAACAGAGTGACAAATAAAAGGAAAATGGAAAAGTCAAGTTATTTCACAGAAGTGAACATAAAGAATATAATGTTAAGTTCAGGCAAAGAGCATGACAGAGTGGAAAACAGCCCAGATTGAAGGGTTGGCCACTGTTATTGCAAGTTCATCTGGTAGCAAGAGCATCAGCAAGCAATTATTTCTTATTATCTCCACCCATGCTCTTAGAGATGAATGAGGCAACCTTGGTTTTCTACCGCTGCAAATTATATGAGCAGGTAAACCACATAAACCAAATAAAAATGAGAATTCTGGGTACTACGGTTTGAATATAGAATGTTTCCAAAAGCTCATGTGCTGAAAGTATGGTCCCCAAAACAGCAAGATTCAGAGATTGGGCCTTCAGGCCATGACAAGGTGTTGACATTACCAATGGATTAATCAACTTTTGGATTAATCCATTGATAGCTGAATGGACTGCTTGGTGGTAACCATAGGTGGATGGGGCTTGGCTGTAGAAAAACGGGACCTGGGGCCATTTCCTTATATTATATCTGTACTTGGCCCTATTCCCTCTCTCTGCTTCCTAGCTCTCATGGGCTGAACAGCTTTCATCTACTATGCCTTCCCATGATGGTGTTCTTTTTCATCTCAAGCCCAGAGCAACAGAGTCCCTGACCATGGACTACAGCCTCTGAAATCATAAGCCCAAAATAAACTTTCCCTCCTCTAAGTTGTTCTTGTCAGGTATTTTGGTCACAGCTACACAAAGCTGACTAACACAGTGGCATTTCTTTCTTCAGCCATTTCTGAATGAGCTGCCTGAACCATATGGTGATGGGGGCATGATACAATGAGCTGTGCAGCATGTGACATCATTTGTGATCATTTAGGAATGGCATTTGCTTTTAAATTTAGGTCTTTGAGAAATAAAATGGTTTAATTGCTTGTCATCTCAGTGCAGAAGATAAGAGAAAAGTAAGTGAAAGGTTTAGATCAATTCTCTTTACTAAAATAGAAATTAGGCATAGATCTAAAAATAAAGAAGCTATCTCCATTTTTAGGTATGTATTTTGCTAAAAGATGATTAGATGACTTCACATTTAAGAATAAGCTTAAAGTGAAAAAGGCAAGTTTAGTGGATTGCATCATTAGAGGATTAAAGAAAATGTTAACTGAAACATCACCATCAAGCATATGGACTGATCTAATTAGCTGATTACTAATTCAGATTTAGTGCTGAGTACCTTTTATTTTAAACATCAATTTCAACTTAATAGGAAGTTCTTCCTGTTTCTCTTTCATCACAGAAAACAAGGCTTGACAATTGGGCAATTTTTAAAAAAGTGAATAAATGAGCCTTTCCTGATATTCATATCCAAGTGCCAAAAAATGTTATTCAGGGGCATATTCATTACAGAACATGGTGTCACTTCCCCTTCCAAACCAAACATGATACCTTTCAATCATGTCAAACTCTCTCTCCACCCAAGTCCGTATCATGTTTTTTTTTTTTATTTATTTATGTTTAACATTAGTAAATGCCTGACCCTGTGCTCTATTCTGTGGATGTAGAACTTGATGGAAATAGAATCTGTACTTACGTATTGCAATGGATTAAATGAGGAAATCACATTAGCATTCTCCTGTGATTAATGATAGACAAAGAAAGTGAGCTTTGGTGATCACAATGGAGAAACAGAGGAAACACGTATAACCTAGTTTCCATGGGTAGTATGGAGTTAGACATGACAGGTGTGTATTAGAACAAGGGGGAATGAAATGACTTTCCTCTGCCTTTTTCTCTTCTCACTTTATCCAGTTGTTAAAGGCTGATGTCATTACCTCACTCCATTTCCAATTTCTTTCTCATTTCATCAAGGTTCCTTCTCTCCTCCAAAAAGCTTCCCCATCCTCTTTCCTCTAGAGGCCAATAATACTATTCATGCAGTGACAATGGCCTGGAGGTCTACTGACTAATAATCTCATTAATTCTCACGATACCTTTTCAGAAAATATAATCTATAAATGGCAATTATTACTTCAATTTTACATATAGAAAACCTAAGCCAAAAGAATGACACAGATTTGCCCAGGGTTACTCAGAAAATGGAGGCGCCAAGATGAGAATGAATGAAAGCCCAGAAATGGATCCTCAAATACTTCATATCATACACTGTCACCTCAGGCTTCATTAATAGGCTTACTATTGGAACAGAAAGTGTCAGATTTCATCTAGAAATATAACTGTATATGTGTTCCAGGATAATGCAATATAAATTTAAAACTTGACATTCCAAAGATTTGAATATACAAAATTTTATGTATTTAATTTTTGTTAAACCCAGTGTTATTATAATATTATAAATATTATTTATTAATATTATAATATTGCAAAACAAAATGCAATTCTGGGGTGAATTCTATGAGTGTGTGTGTGTGTGTGTGTGTGTGTGTGTGTGTGATGTTCAGTCTGACTACCATGGCTGTTTGAATGCTTGACTAGTCTATAGAGATTGGTAGTAATTAGTGTGACAGACAAAAAGAGCAAATGTAGTCCATTTATGCCCCAGGCTGAAGTAATTTTAGTGTTAAGCATGAATCTAATATCCATAAATAGGGAATAGTTATTAGCAAATATTGAAGTCAGAGTGAATGTGTTGTTGTAAGGCAAGGTTAAGAATTGCCTAGCTTTAGTAAAACTATGAATTTTGTTGTTAAGGATCATATTGATAAGAAAAATGAAAATACCAACTGTGAATTAAACTCAGACAAGAAAGTTCATGTCTATCAATTCACAAAATTTGAGCTCAACCTTTCTGATAAATAGCAACAATTATTTGGTACAAATAATTGCATTCATTCAAGAAAAAAATTATGAGCTTTACAGAATAAGTGAAAACAGGATCTGTGTACAATATAGGCTTAATAACTGTTTCTCCTTCTCTCCAACCATTAAATCAACTTGTGGCTTTAAATAAAAGACAGTATATTTGTTCAAAAAATTGATTGACTCAAATTTTGATAGCACTGGAAAACTGAGGACTTGGTAATTTAATCTCAGTGCCCTTTTATAATCTCTTATGTATTGTCATATTATTAAACTATCAGAAGGGAAATTTTGTCACATCACTTCTAGATTAGCAGAGGAACGTAGAAACAGCAGCAGAATTTACTCTAACATATCCCAACCTGAGTATGTATTCCTAACAATTGTATGGATAATACAGAATTTAGCTTTTTGTTTCTGTGGCCAAAATACCCAGCAAGAACAACTCAGAGGAGGAAAAGTTTATTTTGACTCATAGTTGCAGAGGTTCTGTCTATGGTTGACGGATTCATTGCTCTGACCTGAGATGAGGCAAAACATCAAGGCAGAAGGGTGTATAGGAGAAAAGCTGCTCAGCTCATGTCAGCTGGGAGGCAGAGACAGAGAGAACTAGGAGCCAGGGACAAGATACATAATCCCGAAGGATACATCCCCAGTGACTTACTTCCTTCATCCATACGCCAACTTAACTACTGTTACCACCCTGTAATCCATTCAAGTTATTAATCCATCAAATGGTTTAATTCACTGATAAGCTTAAAGCTCTCACAATTTAATCATTTCACCTCTGTACATTGCCTAACATGAACTTTAGGAGGACGTCTTATATCCAAACTATAGCATTAGCTATGTCATGAGAATATTTTAAGTATATCATTAGTTGATGACTAAAATATAATGTTAAAAATAATAATGATGGACATATGTTAGCAAAAGCTAATTAGAACTAATAAGCAATTTCAGCAAAGGTGGAGGATATAAGATCAATGCACAAAATCAATTGTGTGACTGTACAAACTATGAACAATACAAAAATGAAATGAATAATTCTCACAATAGTATCAAAAAGAATAAAATGTTTAGAAATAAATTTAACAAAACAGTGAAAGATTAATAGATTGAAAACTACAAAAAATGTTGAAATAAATTAAGGAGTATCTAAATAATCCCAAGTCCTCCCACACTCACAGACTGGAATGCTTAATATTGTTAAGACAGCAACACTTCCCAATTTGATCTACAGATTCAACACAATGCTTATCAAAATCAAATATGGTGCTTTTTTAGGGGGAAGAAATTGCCAAACTGATTATAAAACAATTATATAATTCATATGAAAATGAAAAGGATCTAGAATAATCAGTACAATCTTTGAAAAGAAAAACAAAAGTTGAATGGGAAATGTTTTTCTGTTTAGGTTTTCTTTATTTTTTTCTAGCAATTTTCTATGGTCTTCATTGTATAAGACTTTAACCCTCTTGGTTAAGTTAATGTCTATTTTGTTCTTTTTGATGCTATCATAAATTCAGTTTCAAAATTTACCATAAAGCTACAGTAATCAAGATAATATGGTACTGGCATATGGATAAACCTGTAGATAACTAATACAGAATTGAAAGAACTCAAAAAATAAA
The DNA here is from genome assembly GCA_025594165.1 of Tamias sibiricus. NCBI lineage: Eukaryota > Metazoa > Chordata > Mammalia > Rodentia > Sciuridae > Tamias > Tamias sibiricus. Next base: position 137,280,738 of record CM046657.1, read on the forward strand.
CATGTTTGCCAGGTGCGGTGGTGCAGGCCAGTAATCCCAGTGGTGTAAGAGGCTGAGGCAGGAGGATAGCAATTTCAAAGCCAGCCTCAGCAAAAGCAAGGCACTGAGCAGCTTGTGAGACACTGTCTCTAAATAAAATACAAAATAGGGGTGGGGATGTGGCTCAGTGGCCAAGTGCCTCTGAGTTCAGTCCCTGGTACAGAAAAATGAATAAACAAACTAACAAACACACACATTTATGATCAATTATTTTAAAATATTTTATTGTGATAAAATATAAATGATATAAAATTTATCATTATAACCATTTTTAAATACTTGCATTAATTATTACAGCAATACATAATATCTGGGTTCATTTTGACATAATCATACATGCATAAGATTTAATTTATCCCATTTCAGTCCCTAGTGTACCCTCTTTCCCTCCCCTTTGCCCAGCCCCTATTTTCCATGCCTAATTATCTTTCTTCAACCTATTTACTATTTTTTTTATTTTTAATTGATGCTGTGTGTGTGTGTGTGTGTGTAACCATTTTTAATAATTTGGTTCAATAATGCTGAATACATTCAGAATGTTTGTTGCAACCATACCAACATCTATCACCATAACTCTTCATGTTGTAAAACTAAAACTCTATTAACACTAACACCAATCCCTGTCTCACCATAACATGAAAACCACTGTTCTACTTTTTGTTTCTATGATTTTTGACTACTCTAAATACCTCATATAAGAGGAATCACGTAATATTTGGCTTTTGTTGTCTCTGGTTGTTTTATTTAGAATAATGTCCACAAGATCCATCCAGGATGGAGCATATGTCAGAATTTCTCTTTTAAAAAGTCTAGAGAGCATACCATTGTATGTCTGTCTACACCACATTTTACTAATCCATCCATCTATCAATGAATTCTTGGGTTGCTTCCATGTTTTAGCTATTGTGAATAATGCTACTATGCATATGGGTGCACAAATATCTCCCTGAGACCCTGCTTTCAGTTCTTTTGAATATCTGTCCACAAGTGGGAATGCTGTATTGATGGAGTTAGTTGTCTGAGATCTCGAGGACTCAGACAACTCCATTACTAAATCATATGAAAATTCTATTTAAATTTCTTGAGAAAATGTCATGTTGTTTTTCACGGTGGTTGTACCATTTCATCTTCTCACCAACAATGAACAATGGTTCTCATTTTCTTCCCATGTTAACTCTTATTTGGTACTGGGGATTGAACTCAGCGGCACTAGACCACTGGGCCACATCCACAGCCCTTTTTTTTTTTTTTTTAATTTTATTAGAGACAGGGTCTCACTGAGTTGCTAAGTGCCTCGCCATTGCTGAGGCTGGCTTTTGAACTCGCAATCCTCCTGCCTCAGCCTCCCAAGTGCTGGGATTACAGGCGTGCGCCACCGCGCCCGGCTGCTATTTTCAGTTTTTTGAAAGCAGTCACACTAATTTATATGAAACGGTATGTCATTGTAGCTTCTGTTTGTATATCTCTAATGATTAGTGACATTGAGCATCTTTAAATGTGCTTCTTGGCCACTTGTATTTCTTCTTTTGAGAAATATCTAGTCTTGTGCTGTGTCCCACATTTGAACTGGATCATTTCGTGTGTTGTTGTTAATTTAAAAAATTCTCAGGCTGGGGTTGTGGCTCAGCGGTAGAGCGCCCGCCTAGCACGTGCGCGGCCCGGGTTCGATCCTCAGCGCCACGTACAAATTAAAAAAAAAAAAAAAAACATTGTGTACAACTAAAGCAAATAAATAAATATTTTTAAAAAATTCTCTATATACTGAACATATTAAATACTTGTCAGATAAATGATTTTAAAATATTTTCACATTCTGGATTTCTCCTTTTACTCTCTAGACAGAGTCTTATGTTATGCAAATTTTTAAAAGTTTTTATGGATATAATTTATCTGTTTTATGTTGTTTCCTGTGCCTTGGATTTAATATATATGCAAAAAATAATTGCTAAATCCAAGAATTTTCCTATGTTTTCATCTAGAAGTTTTACAGTTTTAGGTCTTACATTTAAACTTTAGGTGTATTTTGAATTACTTTTGTCAGATAAAGGAATAACTTCGTGTGTGTGTGTGTGTGTGTGTGTGTGTGTGTGAGAGAGAGAGAGAGAGAGAGAGAGAATTTCACATCACACATCACTATTTTTTTGAAAAGCTCTCTTTTTTTCTATTGAATGGTGGTGGTACCCCTCTCAAAAATCATTTAACCAACTACATGAGAGTTTTTAACTGTAGTCTCTATTCTATTTCATTCTTTTTTGGCAAATACGACACTGTTTTGAATACTACAGCTTTGCAGAGGGTCTTAAAATAAAAAAGTGTGAGTCCTCTAGCTTTGTTCTTCTTTCAAACTTGTTTTTAACTCTACAGGATATTTAATGTTTCATATAAATTTTAGGATGGATTTTTCTATTTCTACTGAAAATGTCATTGTGTATTCTCAGAGATTATATTGAACATGTAAATTGCTTTGAGTAGCACTGACATCTTAGCATTATGGAGTATTCCAATCATAAATATGAAATGTTTTCCCATTTATTTAAGTTTTCTTTATTTATATCTTCTAGCAATGTTTTATAATATTCATTGTATGATTTTAACATCCTTGGTTAAGTTAATGCTTTATTATTTTATAGCACTGTACTTTGAATAGATTTGAATGACTAATTGTTAATTGTATTATTGTTAATTTTATTATTACTGTTCAATGTGTTGAACCATCTTTGCACTCCAGAAATAAATCCCCGAGGGTCTTCTTGCATAATCTCTCCTATATGCTGCTGAATTTGGCTTGATAGAATTTTGTTAAGGATTTTGGATCCGTGTTTACAAAAGATATTGGTCTGCAGCCTCCTTTTTCCCTTACAGCCTTATAGAGAAAGTAATGTTATCCACAAAAGCAACTTAGAAATTGTGCCCCTACTTTAAATAGCTCTGAAAAAACTGAGAAGGGCTAATATTAGTACCTGCCTCCTCCTGCTCCAACTTTTCCTTTTAGTTGTCTAGTAGAATAGACCATTGAAGACCTTAGATCAGAGCTTATTTTATAGATTCTTTAATATAGGTCAAATCGGATTTTCTACACTGTAATTTAGACAAGGTGGGACTTAAGATTATTGGATTTGGCATATTTCATCAACTTTATTCAATGGGATGATATATATAATTCTTCAGATGATACTCATTATTATTTTTAATTCTGTAGAAATTGCAATGATGTAGACAGTGATGTTTGTGGTTACCAATTTTGGTCTTCTCCCATGTTTATTTTATTTATTTTATATTCACTGTACTTCCCTCTCTCTTTCTCCCCTTTCTGGTTAAAGGATTTAATTTGGGGAGGGTTATGAATTAGATGTGGTGACACTCAAAAGATCATGTGGGAGACAATGCAGGAAGGTTCAGAGGAGAAATGATTGGGTTAGAAATGATTGGGTTAATCCTGAATGGGATTAACTGAGTGGTAAGTGGAGGCAGGTGGGTTGTGGCTGGGAGAGGAAGTCCATAGGGGGGCGTGGCTATGAGGTGCATAGTTTGTATCTGGAGAGTGGAGTCTTTCTGTCTCCCTCTGCTTCCTGATCATCTTTGTAAGCCGTGTCCTTCTGCCACGATCTTCTGCCACGATCTTCTGCCATGATGATCTGTCTCACCTCAGGCCCAGGGAATGGAGCTGGTCTCCTGTGGACTAAACCCTCTAAAACTGTGAGCCCTCAGATAAGCTTTTCATTCTCTACAATTTTTTTTTCTGACTGGGCCCTTTAGTCACAGCACTGAAATAGCTGACTCAAAGAGAACTTGGTACTGAGGAGTGGGGTTCACCTGACCATGTTGTTCAGAATTTTGGGGAAGGCTTTGGCATTGGTGGTGAATGATGCCAGAGGCCCCCACCCAAAAGACCCTTGCCATAATTAGGCAGAAATACCCACCATGTTTGCGGCATATATGTTCCTCCTCTTGGGGAGCCTTTGCACAGGAGGACATCAGCTATCAGTAAAAATCTGCAGAAGGTATTGTGGTTCATAGATTCCTCTTTGTTTATGAATGCCAGGTTTGCAGAAAAATATTTTTGAAACCCCTTATGTGTCTAGAGGGTGGAGCAAAATGTGCTGGTCGTAGCCCCCCACCAGCTCACTGGGTATGAAGTCCAAGAATTTGTATACTCGTTGTTCAGAGGAAATATCCTTAGTCGAGAGCCACCTCTGAACACTGCAGTCAATAAACCTGCTTTCTGAAAATTCCTCAGATGTCCAGCCTCTTCTGTTCTACTTCAGTGGAAGGAATTTGCAGTAGCATAGCAGTGCCAGCTGCCAATTCTTTCTTTTGATGGTTGTAGGCAGAGAGATTAAGGGCAGATTCTGGTGAGAGCTCAGAAGACCACAATGGTGATAGGACTGTGGTCAGTGAACACCTGGCTCAAGAGTGTTCAGAAAAGCAAGACTCTATTGGTATTTGGAGTAGAGGCCACTCCTGTCCTGAGACTTGATGGAAGGCTGATTTTAAAAGTGATAGACTTCTTCATCTGACAGAAGAAATGGTTAGGCAGGATAACATTCAGGAAGTGGAATGAGTAATGCTGGAGGGCTTTAGCCAAATTTATTGCAATATTCAGGAGCAGAAAGCAGAGCAGAAATATTTGCAAACCTTGAACTTGAAAGGCAGAAATAAAACTAGGGCTGAGGAAGTTGCAGTTGTTAAAGACATTACTGCCACCAAAGACAAGCTTAAGACTATGCCCAGAGACAGTAAGAAAGATGGTTTGAGAGCATCTCAGGGGCTGGCAAGACCTCACCCATCTCAGTTTCAAGGGAGTAAAGGTGAAAATCCTCTTGAGAAGAGACCAGTGGGGTGCACTTCTTATACAAGGGAGCCTAGGGACACTCAGAGGCTGCTGCAGCCAGGGTCTCTGGAGGCCTGGCTAGTGCTGGAGATGGTAGCAAACCTTGGTGTTGACCACATGGTGCTGGTCCTGCGGGAATAAAGGGTGCTGGAGTTGGGGCTTCATGGAGGCCTCCACCAAGATTTCAAAGGAAGGCCTGGGAGGCCAGGGAAAGTGCAGCAGGGCCAGAGACCCTGCAGGCACTCCCTGAGAAATCAAAGTGTGGAGAGGTGAGGAGGAAGCCAAAGTGCAGCAGAAATCCCCTTCCCCCGCAATGACGAAATGTTGGTGACATGGGGCATCGTCCTAAAACAACTACAGGAATCCAGCAGAGAGAAGGCAAGAAGAAGGCCACTTTGGCTGCAACCAACAAGGCCTTGAGGGGTGGGGGGCATTGAGAATGACACCAGCCCTTGGTGGAGAACATCACCCTGCCATGTGCCCCAGACGAGAGACATGCAGCTACAGGACTTGTTTGCCCAGCCAGATTCCAGTCTTGCTTTGGTCCTTGCTTGCTTTCTGACTATGCCCCTGGTTTTGTGAATGGAAAGGTTTACTGTGTACCACTATATGTTTGATACTTGTAAATTGCTTTTACTTTTACAGCAGCTCACAAAGCGAGATTGCCTTGAGTCTTAGAAAAGACTTTGAACTTGGACTTTGAGCAATGTCAGAACCCTTGAGACCAGGGGAACACTTAGGAATGGACTGAATGTACTTTGCATTGTCAGATGAGTGTGAGCTTTTGGGGCCCTGGGCGGTTTAGATTAGGGTTCCCCCAAAAGATTGTGTGGGAGACAATGCACCAAGGTTCAGAGGAGAAATGATTGGGTTAGAGCCCTAACCTAATCAGTGGATCTGTCCTGGATGGGATTAACTGAGTGGTAAGTGGAGGCAGGTGGGGTGTGGCTGGAGGAGGGAGTCCATAGGGGGCTTGGCTATATGGGGTACATAGTTTGTATCTGGAGAGTGGAGTCTTTCTACTTCCTAATCATTTTGGGATATCAGGCTTCCACTACCATACCAGTTTATGATTTCTTAATTCATTCAGCTAAATGTTTGTCAATTTTCTTGATCTTTTCAAATAACCACCTTTTGTTTTCATTGGTTTTTCTCTCTCTCCTTTTCTTTTTGTATTTCATTTGTTTCTGTTTCATTATCTGTTTTTTCTGTCCTTCTGTTATATTTGAGTTATATAATTTGTGGGTTTTTTTTTTTTTTTTTTAGTTCCTTGAATTGTGAATTTAGTTGTTATGATCTTTTTTGGTTTTGTTTTTTAATAAAGCATTTATATCCATAATTTTTTCCTTTAGCAATGCTTTCACTGTGTTCCTTGAGTTTTGGTCGGCTGTAATCTTGTATGTCTTCATTTCTAAGTGCTAAGTATTTTCTGTTTCCCCTTGTTACTTATTCTTTGTTCTGCTGGTTTTTTAAGTGTATTGTGTTTAATTTCCACCAATTTGTGAACTTTCCAGTTTTGCTTATCTTTTTCTACCTTCATTCTGTTGTGAATGAGGATGATATTTGTATGCTATTTATCTTTTTTATATCTGTTGAGAGTTAATTGTGGCATAACATATTGTCTCTTCTGATAAACATCTCATGTGTACTTGAAAATAATGTTTATGTTGATTTGTTGAGAACAGTAGCTTATGCTTGGCTTTTAAAGCTGGTTGGTTTATTATGTTATTTGAATTCTCTATTTCCTTACTTAATTTCTGTTTGGTTGTTCTATCCATTATTGAGAGTGGGTTACTGAAGTCTCCATTTATTATTGTAGAATTATCTATTTTTCCTTGCAATTTTGTTAGTTTTTGCTTTATATATTTTGATTGTTTAACATTAGAGGTGTAAATGTTAGTGATTATTGTATCTTTTGTAATATAGAATCTTCTATAAGTGCATAATGTTCTTCTTTTTGTTTTGTTATCTTTTTTATTTGAAAGCTATTTTGTCTAATATTAATTTAGTTATGCCTACTCTCTTTTTGTTTCTATTTTCATATAGTATATTTTTCTGTATTCTCACTTTCAGTCAATTTATGACTCTGGCTGTACAGTGAGTCACTCATAGAGAATGTATAGTTGTATAACATACTATAATGCTATGGTTTTAATAGACAGTCCTGCAAAGATAATACACAAATGGTTATTAATCCCATAAATAAATGACTGATATCATTACAGTAATGCAAATCAAAATCATAAGTAACTTAACATCCATGAGTGTTGCTAAAATTAAAACTGTAAATAAGACAATATGAAATCTTGAGAATATTGATAGGTTAGACTCCTCAAGTCTTTGAAAAATAGTTGAATAATTCCTAAACAGTTAAGCAAGAGTTATTCTGTGATTCATCAATTTGACTCCTAGATATGAACCCCCAATAATTAAATACTATATGCAGTTAATAATTATACATGAAAATTCCTACCAGCATTATTCATAATAGCTATAAAAATAGAAACAAATCAATGATGAATGGAGAAACAAATGTGATATGACTTCAAAACAGAATATTGTTCAGCCCTACAAAAATGAACACTGAACATGTATAAATCTTGAAAACATTCTACTTGCTATGCAGAAAAGAGTCAAACACAAAGTGTCTGTTATATGATTCTATACATATAAATTGTCCAATATAAGCGAACTAATTGAGACAGAAAGTACATGAGTATTTTCTGAGTAATGAAAAGAGATTAAAATATGGAGACACTGCTAATGAATATAGGGTTTCATTTTAAGGTGATGGAAATGCCCTAGACTTAAATAGTGCTGATGGTTTTAAACCTTTGTGAATACACTAAAAACTGCCAAATGGTACACCTTAAAAGGATAAATTTTATGTTACATGGATTATATATACAATATACATGTACATAGCATGTATGTATGTATAATACATATGTATCAATGATAATGAATATGTACCACACCTCTGCATTCAAAACAAGAAAAACCTTAACAATTTATAAGAACTGTAAATTTCTCACTATCTCACTCACTATTAATTGGAACTGAGGCAAATGTTAGCATTCCAACATTATGTGGAAGGGGTAAACTTTTCCTCAAATTAAATTGGCAGTTTCTCAAGACAAATAAGCAATTTTGGGATTAGGGAAGACTGACGTTCCAGAGGTTGAAGAAATGCCCATTATGGGCACTTGCAGGCAGGCCAAGAAACTTGTCATCTTTGGCACAGGAAGAGAGATTAGTTAAAGATCACAGGAGAATCAGATAAGGAATAAACTAAAATAAAGGAAGAGAATATATTACAAAATAGTCTACATTTTCTCAAAAATTTGCCAAGATTTAACACTGTTCATGAACATAATCCTCTTCAAGCCATTCCATCTATATTTTAAGAAAGAATGATTTAAAAATTTTTCTTACTATATCCTCCTTTGTTTATTACAAACATGACACAGCACAATTAGTTTGTAATTACATGTCCTCTTACATTATCTCAAGTACTGCAAACAGATCTTTAACCTCAGGTGTATTAAAATTGTGGAATAATTACATAGGTATAAAAGCTAAGGTAAGGGAAATTCATCATAATGTCCAGTTCATGAAAAATTGTGTGTTCTATACCTACCAGGTTTAGAAGCTTATCAGGGAAGTTGGATGTAAAAATCTCCCTGGGCTGTTAATTCATCATGAATTACACTAAATCATATCATGGTCTTGTATCTAATATGCTGTAGTAATATTATTTTAGAGTTATATTTTTACAGAGAAATATATACTTAAAGAAATTAGCTTTTAGGTTATGTCTATATGACCATAAAAAGTGTGAAAAAATTTTATTGTATCCTTGGGATATCTTAATTAACATTCTGCAAGAAGTAATACCAGGTCACTGCCCTTGGCATAGTCATAAAGATGTACCCCAGCAGAGAACTAACCATTCTTTTTTCTTTTCTTTTCCTTTATTTCCCCAATAAGACTATATTGTGGTTACATAGTCACAACATAGCAGATCAGCTCTGTTGAACAATTAGTTAAATTATTCCAAAGGAGACAGTTGAATAGGAGAGGAGGTAGTATTTGACTTGGATTAAAATAAGTTTAGTCCCAATATTTGTCATCAAAACTTAATATGGTTCTATAACTTAAAAAAAAAAAACTTGACATATAAAATTTCCGCCTCTTTCCTCCTTTCCTTCCTCCTTTATTTCTTTCTCTTCACTTCATTTTGGTTTTTTTCAACCATTACTCCCTATCTCACCCTTATCACATTACTATATAGAATACTTTGTTGTCAGTGTCATTGCTGTATCTATCTGACTGTCTCCTAAAAGAGGCATGGACTACAAAGTAAAGATTGAGTATCTCTTCTGGGTCTAGAAACGTCATTTAACAGAACCTTTTGCAATAGCAGGGATGTTCTAAATCTGCACCATTACCACTACTAACTTTTTGAAGGGAGATTTGTATAACATAGGCACTGTAGTTTTAATCTTATTTCATTTTAAATAAGTGAATTTTATTATTTGCATATAGCTACTGACTACTATTTTGGATAGCACCAATTTGAAATTTTCTTAAATCTTATATATTTAAGTCAGTTCCTAATATACTTATATTTAATATGTTCCATCAATTTGGGGTGCCATCAGAGTTGCTTTGAAAAGAGCAAAGATATAATTATTTAGACTATAAAAGTGAATTCATATATAAGACAGCAGATATGAATCATCAAACAGGAATAAAATAAATTGCATAATTTCTGTCTAGCCTATCAATTGCCTTTTGACTTGGTAGCTTAAAAATCTTTAGTTATAGGTGAATTTAGTTCAGATGTGCTGCAGGTGGTCTTAACATTCATGGTCTTTTGAAGCTGACAGTTCAACCAAGTCCTGAGGATAACCTTGAAAAGTTTGAATAATGCCATTAAATGTGGTAGAATCTATGTAGAAGTCCAAAATTCAAGAGGACTTGCCAGGGCCAGCCCTGGATTAGGCAGGCTTTCTCACCTCATTCTGGCAAAAACTTAATCCTCTGGAATCTATCTTTGAACAGAACTGTTTAAAATAATCCTAGAAACCTGGCAAATCCAAAGATTGATAAAGTATAGGCTGAGTGAACAGAGATCCTATAGCCTGCTAATTATTTGGAAGTGTATATTTTTGGCAATATGTGTTGTAAAACAAAGGTAAGAATGTATCTATCTCACTGTGCACTAAAAGAAGCATGGACTACAAGGGAAAGATTGAGTAACTGCAGAGCAGTTCAACAGATTGAGTAACTGCAGGTTCAACAGAACCTTCTGCAAAAGGTGAAAACATTAGTTAAATAAATAACCTCCATAGCAGGCTAAAGATCTTAATTATAAAGCCCCCAAATTCTTAGACTAGACTATCTCTGTCCTGGATTTGGGTAGATTTTAGCCTAGCTGTCTTTCCCTTCCTTCCTGCTTGTCTTTGAATAAAGCGTTGCATTTCAAAATAGATAATGTTAGCATTTTATCAAAATTGTTTTCTAATAATCCCCCCATTTTTTAGGTACATCTAGAAAATTTCCTCTCAGTACTTGCTATTAATATGAAAAATTCTTCTGAATTATTTTCTACGTAGCACTCAAAATAGTGATTAGTAATAAATAGAATTTGGTGCCCCAAATCTCTGTGAAGATATGACCTACCTATCATCTCAGTAAGAAACATTGTTTAGCTGTATTGAGAAAATATACTGCTACTGAATATTAAAATACTCCGGAATTTGAGGGAAAAAAACAGTATTTTAAAGTATCTTACTCAATGTTTCACCATTATAACCAAGACTTATCAATATAAAAGCTGCTGGAGGAAGAAAAATTAAGAAATAAACTTTCTCTGAAGAACTTTTTTTTCATTCCTCCTCCTCCTCCTTCTCCTCCTCCTCCTCCTCCTGCTCCTCCTCCTTCTTCTTCTTGTGTGTGTGTGTGTGTGTATGTGTGTGTGTCAGACATTATGGTAAAGGCTTTTTACAGATGGGGGGAAAAGACTCAAAGTAGTTAAAAACATATGTTCTAAATCAAGCAGCTCATTACTGCCAGTTAGAATAAAAGCCCATGTTTATTTGGTTCTATGGGTCAATAGGAAATTTTGACCAGAAAGAGTGAATTGAGTTGAGGATGAATTTATCTACAGCCTGGCATCCTCAACTGACTGGGCTCTTTCCAGTTGCTCTCTTTTCTCTTGCCAATGTCCTACAGTGGTCCCTGTGTCATATCTCTCTCTCTCTCTCTCTCTCTCTCTCTCTCTCACACACACACACACACAAACACACACACACACACACACATGAGACAGACAGACAGAAAGAGAGAGAAAGGTGCTTAGGATGGAACCCTGGAACCCAGGGCCTCACTCATGATGCTTGGCAAGCACTCTACAACTAAGCTACAACCCCAGTCCCTCTTTTTCACTTCTTTAGATCAAAGCAGAGTAATAATATCAGTCATTTTCCCATTGATATACTAAATAACACCAACATCCAACAGGGACAATCATTCCCTGTAATCAAAAGGAAGAACATATTCTTTAAATGAAAATATTAGTTGAATATAGTAAAATTAACTGAAACCCAGTTTCAACTACTGAGAACAAGACAATGGATATAACTTTCTGTTATCATTTACCTGGTTTTCTAAAACTGAATTCCAAAAGGGATGACAGGAAGAACTTAGGAAAATTTCATGTTAAGGTCTAAACTGCTATTGAGATTTCCAAGGCTAGTATTCCTTTTCAAAATGATTATGCCTAAACTTTACCATCATTTATATGGTTGCTATGAGCTGAAACAGATCATACAATGCTACTTAACAACTCTTGCATCCATATCTTGTGTCAACATCAGAATGTCAGTCTCCAGAGGCAGGAATTACAAATTAAATATTTTATATTCCTTAAGATACTTAGATAGGTACTTGTATGTTATAGAGATTCAATAATGCAACTGATTAAAGTTTATATTTATAATTCAAATACATATTTGGTAAGTCTCATATAATTGTTTAGGAATGTAACAAGTAGAATAATTGATCTATCCACATATTTATTGAACTGCAGAAAAATGTTTGAAACCTACTATCAAAACTATACTTAAATTTTGGAAAATATGATCGCTGGATCTTCCATTGCTGTAGAACTCTTGATCAGGCATCAAAATTTTAGAGAGAAAAAGCATTAAAAGAGAATACAAAAACTTATAAGTGGAGAGGGGAGAGCCTGTGTGTGTGTTGACTTTTCTAAAAAAGAGGATTTCATATAAGATAATCACGTTGTACCATTCTCAGAGTAAACTGATTTGTGTTCCCCTTGGAGGGATGAAAAAAATTAAATGTAATTGCTGCATAATGATGAATTATTTGTTCTGCATCATGCCTAACTCAATGGATATTTTGTTCTGATATTGTAGCTCACGTTGTCTAAATCATTGAGGAGAGTCCAACAGAGCTAAATTAGTTCATATTAACAAGCTTTTTAAATATCTAAACAACATAAATATATTGGTAATATTATACTACATATAAATATGCATTTTGTATATATATATTCATATATCTCTTTGTGTGTGTATGTATCTCACTCTCTCTTTTGTTAGGAATTACTTAAAAATCTGATTGACATTTAAGTAGTTAAGAGTGAATATGCTCCCTGCTTACTGCTGTGTTAGAAATCATCATAGCTCAGCACTGTGGGACGTGCCTATAATCCCAGCAATATCGGAGGCTGAGGCAAGAAGATTGTGAGTTCAAAGCTAGCCTCAGCAAAGGCAAGGCACTAAGCAAATCAGTGAGACCCTGTCTCTAAATAAAATACAAAATAGGGCTGGGGATGTGGCTTGGTAGTTGAGTGCCCTTGAGTTCAATCCCCAGTACCAAAGAAAGAAAGAAAGAAAGAAATCATAATAAAATTTTGATTTGAAATAACCATCATTTATGATGTCAGTCCTATGAATCAAGAATTCAGTAGTGACTCAATTGGTGATTTTTATCTCAAGGTCTACTATGAAGCTGTGGTTAGACATTGACTGGGGCTACAATGATCAAGACTTTACTAGAGCCAGAAGGTCCACTGCCAACACATCTTACTCAAGGTTAGCAAATCAGTGCTGGCTATTGGCTGGAGACTGCAGCTCTTCTTCACATGGATTTTTCCACAGGGCTACTTGATTTTCTCCTGGTATGGTGGTTGGCTTCTTAAAGAACAAGTGATTCAAGAGACAAAGCCAGAAATTGTAATGCCTTTTAGAACCTATCCTCTAAAATCATACATCATCACTCCCACTTTGTTCTATCGATCACTAAAGGTAAGTCCTGCTTTAATGATGGACAATAAGATTATTGAAAGAGGAGGATCATTTGGGGGCCATATCTGAGGCTGGTTACTACATTGAAATGACTCTTGTATTTGAATTTTTTTATGGCACTCTCTCCAAAATGTATTATTTATGTTCCTGCCACAGAAAATGGTATGCTTCCAAAAACTAAACTTTTTTTTTAAATGAAGCCAAGACTTGAGGAACATCTGTGTAAGTATTGTGCTGTAGAACAATGAAGATTTCAGATATAATTAAAATATGAAGGGACAAGTGGTCCTCTATGGAATTGTCTAAAGAAATATACCTTTTAATTGACATGCCTTTGTTATATCACTCTGATATGAGCAGTGTGTCCAGTTGTGCCTTTTTTCTAGATACTTCTAGATTATATTTCTTTTTATTAATACATTTTATTTTATTTTCCCCAATGGCTGCATGCACTCTTCAATGTCATTTTTAATGCTTAACAATGGTTCCATATCTTTCACTATTTGCTTACATCATCAACGATTCTTTCTCTACTGCTTCTACTTCCACTTATTTCCATTATCTTGCCACTTAAGCCAGGATTATGCAGGAAGTAAAATTTCCAAGTCTAGCTCAGAATAATACTTTCTAAACTGTCCAAATGCCAACATTTGTCATATTTCAATCATAAGCATTTTCATGTGCATAAAACAACTTGAAGTTAGAATTATATTATTGGACAGTTATATTACTGGAGCTTAAGCTTTTCTAACCTCCAAGGTGCAAAAATATCTTCATTCTTCCACCTCTTTTCCTATAGGCACTACCAATTCAAGTCAACTTTGTGGGCCAATCACCATCTTTAAATAAGCCTTGGTTATAAAATATCTGGTTACTCTAAGAAAAACTTTTTAAAAAATACCCTTTAGTAACTTTGGGTCACCAATCTTGAGTTCTATTCCATAATAATGATCAACTATGATGTTCATTTAAAGCAAATAAGTTGACATGGTTCGGCATGGGAGTTTTATAGTCAGAAGGAAAGGATTTGATTGATATTTTCCTATTTCTTCAACCAGGACTTCTCCCTCATCCTCAGCTTGCCAAAAAAAAAAAACCCTTTTTCTTGGTTCATAGAAAAAGAAGGAACAGGAATGAATACTTGATTTGTACTCTAATCTTAAACTACTGTCAGTCTTCTCTTGGCCAGTCTTTGCTTAAAATTGATTCTTCCTCTTCTGGTACTTTGCTGGATTCATGAGTTATCTTGCTGCACTGGTATGGGGGACAGAATAATAGTCTTCAAAGATGTCTACATTCTAATCCCCAGAACCTGGGAATATGTTATCATGCATGGTAAAGGGATTCTACAAATGATGAAATTAAGAATTTTTTAGATTTTCCTAAATTATCCCCAAGTGTCCAATGTCATCACCAGAGTCCTAAGAAGGAGACAGAAAAGTCCCAGGAACAAAAGGCCATGTGATAATGGAAGAGAGAGAGGGAGAGGCAAAGGAAGAGGGAGAGAGAGAGAGAGAGGGAGAGAGAGAGATTTGAAGATGCTCTGATACTTGCTCTCAAAATGGAGAAGGGAGCCACAGCCAAGGGACACATGTGGCCTCTAGGAGCTGCAAAAGGCAAAGGACCAGTCTATTCCCCTGAGATTTCCAGAAGGAACAGAGCTTGACCACACCTTGATTTTAGACTTTTGGCCTCCAGAACTGTGAAAGTATAAACGTGTTATTTTAAGCCACCTAATGTTTTAGTTTTGTAATTTGTTACAGCAGTAATAGGAAACTAGATCAACTGAAAATCTCTGAACTGTAGTTGCTCTCATACAGAAGTTTGCTGAAAATCCCTGCCTGAGTTCTGGAGCACCCCTTGATATACCATCAGGATCTTCTGCTGAGGTTCCCTCACCTCTCAAGGTGAGATGCTAAGGTGACTCCAGCACTACACCCACCTGAAACACAAAGACTTGGCCTGCTGTGGGTGGAATTCAAGTCTTCTTAAGTGCAATGTTTTACTCTGCTCAGCCTGCTGCAGCTACTTTCTTATCTTTCACCTTTCCTCAAGGTGAGTCTCCACCACGTCCACTCTGCTCCCCCAAGCTCTACAGGACTGGCACCAGAACAACCCTTACCAAAGCCAAGGTAAAAATAAAGAAATTTTCTCCCCTCCTTCACTGACATCTTCCACCAAAGAGAATTCTCTCTTTAAATCATAACTATCCACTCAGTCTCAGCTTCAGAGAAAAAAGAATTACAAAACATGTTTTCAGCATATGTAATCTAGCTCCTTACTCTGGAATATGAAAGTCTTTGCCAACTATTTCCTTCATGACATAATGGAAAATGACATGTAAAGAATCCCCTTGGAACATCCTATTGTGATGATGAGGTCATCCATTTAGGATCAGCCATTAAAAAATTAAATAAGTTAGATAATTCTCAAACAGACAAAACTCCCTCACATTGAAAAGTCCTTAATCTTTCTCTATCTTGAAATTATTGTTCTTTTTTAATATACAGTTCTCAAACAAGTCAATGATCTGATTTTCAAAATTACATTATATGGATGTTGGCAAACTAAGCAGAATAGTTCTGGCCATTAGAGATAAATAAAAGGACAGCCTTGAAAAGCAACAGTTGAACTGTTAAACTTTGACAGTTTAACTGCATAAGAAATAGCATTTTTAAAAAGTAAGCAAACACAAAGTAATCAGAGTGTGCAAGTTAGCAATCATGATGACAAATGTCATGTTTATAATGATGTCATAGTGATGTTCACAGTGATGACACAGAATCATGTCCAAGGAAAAAAATCAAATGCTAAAACCTGACTCTAAACACAAAAATGGATGTGTGAAATCTTATAGTTTTTATAATGTTTTTCTCCCACATGAACTCAATTGATATCCACATGGGATGAGGCAGTATTAGCAATAGTAGTTAATAATTATTGAACAATTTGTTATGTGACAGAAGTAGTAATAAGTGCTAAACTAGGCGATTCCATTCAGTCCTAATCACAACCCTGTTGAGAAAACTAGGACTTTGAAATATTGAGCAGCTTGGCAAATCTCACAGCTAGAAATTGGTAGAGATAAAATTCAAGACTAGTGAGATTGAGTTTAAATTCCCATAACCACAGTACAGTATTACCTCCCAAGTAATTGGCATGATGTGTATCTTCATGCACATTTTTAAGAGGAGGATTGTTTTAGTCAACTTTTTCACTGCTGTGACTAAAGGATCTGACCAGAACAACCGTAAGGAAGAAAAGTTTATTTGAGAGCTGATGGTTTCAGAGGTCTTAGTCCAGAGAAGGCTGGCTCCATTCCTAGGGGCTCAAGGTGAGGCTGAACATCTTGGTGAAACAGTGTGACAGAGGGAAGCATCTCTCATCATCAGGAAGTAAAGAGAGTCTTCACTCTCAAGATACAAAATATGTACCCCATAGCCATGCCCCCAATGAACCACTTCCTCCAGCCACGTCCCACCTGCCTCCAGTTACCACCCAGTTAATCCCATCAGGGATTAATTCACTGATTAGGTTACAACTCTTGTAATTCAATCATTTCTCCTCTGAACCTTCTTGGATCATATTGCATGTGAGCTTTGGGAGGACACCTCACATCCAAATCATAACAAGGATCCTAGAATATGTCAATATTAAATATTTTGCCCAGGTTGTACAAACAGTATGCTAGAGCAAAAAACCTAGATTTCCTGATTTCTAGTTCATGTTTTATCACATATGCTGATCTCTTTTATCTTTGTGGAAAATGCCTTATTCCTTGCTCATTTAGATACATCAAATTCTTCAGTATAATTATAGCATGATAACATATTTGTTAATTAACAAGCATATTTTTCTGCTTAATTTATACTACACCATGATACTTCCTTATATAAGGTTATGAGACATTTCATCATTTCATGAGAGGATTTATTCAGAAGAGAACCAGATAATAAGAGCAGGATTTATACCTTTTGTTTTCAAGAGAAGTAGTCCAACTATGAAACAATAATGAAAAAATTAAGTTTTCATTCACCAAAAGTCAGTTTTCCTTGTCCCTCAGAAACTAAGGAAATGTGTGAGAATTTAGGGAGTCCTGGAGGAGGAAGATGGTTAAGAGTCCTGGACCTGGAGAATCCCCTATGGATGGATCAAGTGGACAGGAGAGAGCCTGGTCAAGGAATCTTCAAGCTCCTCACAAAGAGTTCTGACTACACCACCAGAGATATAGGTCAGCACTTGGAGTTTCAGTCTTTTTGTAAGTCAATATCAAAGAGAACTTACTGATTCGGATCCAAGATGGTGGAATAGAGGAGGTCCTGTTTCTGGCTGCTTTGTGGCATGAAATTAAGAAAGCAGACAGGCAGCTTCTCCACAAGGTGGGTGAACAAAAGAAAAAAAAAGGGGGGGGCTGAAACTTAAAACTGTACATTCAAAGCAGACCAGAGACACAGGACATTGGATATAATAAAATAAGGACAAAATGGGCCAGAAGCTCCAGCCAAAGAGGTCTATCCATGAGCATAGTGGAGGGATAAGAGAATTAAAGGAACCTGCATTTTTGGGAGGCCCAAGAAGTGTATGGGTATGGAGCATTTAGAGACCAAGGATGTTGCCCAAGAAACCTGAAGAACTCACTGCCCAATAGCTGTGTGTGGGGAAAGAAGCACATGGCATGTGGAGAACAAAGGAAGGAACCAATTTGTAGCTGCATCCAGGGTCTGGCAACAGAGGAAGCTGATTCCTGGTGAACCCAAGTTTGGCCAGAAATACACACCCAGTAAACACACACTGCACAACATAGAGTGTGCTTAAGTGACCAGGAGAAAAATCAAATGTGAAGAGGTTTACACAGGAGACAACTGGTCACAGAAACACACTGGCTCTATCCAACCACTTGCAGGACCAACTGGGAGAGACACATCTGGCTGGGAACTCAGAAGGGTGGGGGTGGACAAATTATTTAGAGACTGCACTCAAGACCAGAAAATGTGGGGTCTGCAGGTGACGTAGGGGACTAGAATTGGCTCCCCCACCACACAAGTAGAACCCGGGGGGGATCTCTGGGGTAAGAACTTCCAGTTTAGACCAGCAAGTACTGGGCATTGGAGGTGTGCTAATTTAAAATCTCCAGACCAATTAGTATTCAGTGAAGAGCCTGGAGCCTGTCAAAGACTAAACCAGACTCCATGTACTCCACCTGTGGAATTACCTCTCTCACTCCAGCAATCCAGAGGGTGGAGGATCACACTTCAGAAGACCCCACCTAAAACTGTTGAGAAGCTGAGAATATTTTGAACTCCAAGGGAAAGAATTTCTTAACTTTTCATCAGGATTTTTTTTTCCTTTTCTTTCTTTCTATTTTTTTTTTTTTTTGTATTCTTTCTTTCTTTCTTTTTTTAAAATTATTTTCCATTGTTTGTGACCTTAAGGGTAGATGAACATTTATACAGTTTCCTATTTTTTTTTCTTCTCATCTCTGGCATTGCTGAAACCAGTTATTTTACATGGATTGTGTGTGTGTGTGTGTGTGTGTGTGTGTGTGTGAACTAGGATGTTTGATTAGTGTATTTTAGTTTTGTCTTGTAGTCTTTTTTTTTTTTTTTTGTAATTTTAGCTTCATATATTTTTTCTCCTTCCTGTTTCCCTTGATTCTCTCTTTTCTTCTAACAGCCAATATTTATTGTTCTCTCTTTCACTCTTCTTTCAATCTTTTACTTCTGTCTTCTCTCCCCCCTCCTCATAATCATCATACCCTATATGACTTGTGTTCTCTCCCTGTCCGCAATCTGAAAATGTAAACCCTCTGCAAAATTGCTGTTCTTATTATAGGCAATAGCTGACCACATCATTTCTGTTTATTGTGATAATTAACATTGTAGATATCATAGTAGGAACTATTTGGTTTATTGCTATAAATTCTTTGCATTGGTTGTTTTTATTTGTCTCCCCCTGAACAGTGAGGCACTGGACACTATCAGTCCACAGGGTAGAAACTCTACTGCCTCAGATCCATATTGTTAGATAGGTAGATACACAAACAACATAAAAAAGCAAGGGAACAAATTGCCCCAAGCAAACCAATATACAGGTATCAAGATAACAGAATCTATTGATACCACAGTGGAAGAAATGTCAGAAAAGGAGTTTAGAATGTACATAGTTTAACTGATCTGCAAAGTAAAGGATGATGTAAGAGAGCAAATACAGGTAGTAAAAGATCACTTCGATAAAGAGATAGAGATTCTGAAAAAAAAAATACAGAAATCCTTGAAAGAAACAATAAACTAAATTAAAAATTCAATAGAAAGCTTTACCAACAGATCAGACCAGTTGAAAGACAGAATCTCAGGCAATGAAGACAAAATATATAATCTTGAAAGTAGAGTTGACCACAGAGAGAAGATATTAAGAAACCATAAACAGAACTTCTAAAAATTATGGGATAACATGAAAATACCAAATTTAAGATGTATTGGGATAGATGAAGGCACAGAAATATAAACAAAACGAATGCACAATATTTTCAATGACATAATATCAGAAAATTTTCCAAACCTAAAAAATGAAATGGAAAATCAAATACAAGAGCCTTACAGGATCCCAAATATGCAAAATTAAAACAGACCCACATCAAGTCACATTATAATGAAAATGCCTCGTGTACAGAATAAAGATAGAATTTTAAAGGCGAGAAAACATCAGATTATATATAGGGGGAAATCAGTGTGTATCTCAGCTGATTTCTCAGCCCAAACCCTCAAAGCCATGGAATAACATAAACCAAGCTCTGAAAGAAAATGGATATCAATCAAGAATCCTATATCCAGCAAAATTAAGCTTCAGATTTGAAGATGAAATAAGAGTCTTCCATGATAAACAAAAATTAAAAGAATTCACAACCAGAAATCCTGCACTTCAGAATCTTCTCAAAAAAATTTCCATGAAGATTAAATGAAAAACAAAAAAATACAAACCAGCAAAGGGAGGAACTACACTAAAGGAATAGTCAATCAAAGAGAAACTCATTTAAATTAAAAACTAGAAATAAACCAAAATGACCAGGAACACAAATCATATCTCAATAACAACCTTGAACATTAATGGCCTAAACTCATCAATAAAAAGACATAGACTGGCAGATTGGATTAAAAAATACATGCTTTCTCCAAGATACTTTCCTCATAGGCAAAAATATACACACACTGAGGGTGAAAGGATAGGAAAAGACATATCACTCACATGGATCATGTAAACAAACAGGAGTTTCTATCCTAATATCAGATAAAGTGGACTTCAAGTTAAAATTAATCAGAAGGGACACAGGACATTTCATACTGCTTAAGGGAATTATACATCAACAAGACACAACAATCATAAATATTTATGCTGAAAACAGTGGAGCATCTATGTACATCAAAAAAAAACCTTCTCAACTTCAAGAATCAAATAGACCAAAACACAATAATACTGGGTTTGAACACTTTTATCCATATATATGAATATAAATATGAAAACGTTTGTAAAAATATACATGAAAATATTTAAATAGATATGAATTTGTATATTGTTATTTTTCTTTTGAGATAAATGTTTACAATTTTGGTAACATATAGGATATGATTATATATCTGAATATATATGAAAATTTATGGGTAGGATTTTGGGTGTCATTAGGATACATAAATATATACAAAATATATATGTGAAAACATATATGGTTATTCAATGTAATTTTTGTTTTAAAAGGCTCACGATTACGGGTAGGGTTAGGTTTAGTTCTGAGTTATGGCTTTGGTTTAGGGGACATGTTACTTTTGGCCCGTATATATCAATGTATATAAATATAAGTATGAATATAGAAGTAATATATATCAAAATTTATATAAATATATATATACACTTTTATCTATCTATAGATATTTTTAAGGTAAACAATACTGTTATATTACATGTGAAATCTGGGTTGTGCCTATGGAAATAAGTATATATGTATATAATTATATATTATATATATGTGTATATATATATAATCTATGGGTTTTTATGTGAATTTATATCCTCCAACACATAGGTACATTCATGTAAAATGTTATGGTTTATATGTGTAGTTTTCTCTGAGGTGTATTGGTAAATATAGGACTAATATAGAAAAATAGGGTGAGTTTAGGGATTGAACTTTTTTATTCATATATAGGAATACAAATATGAATATATATGTAAAAATATACATGAAAATATTTAAATGGATGTAAATTGTATGTAGTTATTTTTCTTTTGAGATGTATGTTTATAATTTGTTTGAATAATGTTTATGATTATGTATCTGCATATATATGAAAATGCAGAAGCAGGAATTTGGTTGCTGTTAGGGTATATTCATATATATATATATGAATGTATATAAACATATATAAGAATATGTATGGATATTCAAACTAAAAAAATAAAATAACTTTAAAAAAGAAGAGAGAGAGAGAGAGATCTTACAGTAGTCCTTCCCATTGTTGTCAGAGGGGATCTCCCCATAACAACATCTTTTACTGATCAACAGAAGTGATAACAAGGCCATGAGATTCTGCTTAGGCCCTTTTCAGCTACACCTTATGTTTAAATCCACCTTCAAATGGAGTAGTTCATAAAATGTCCTTTACCCAGTGAAAATTCCCATCCCAGGCAGAAAATATGCCTGGGACCACTTGGGACAGAGTGACTATAAAGAATAGATGTCAAACTCTACCCATTTCTGAACACATTCCCCCCAACACTAATGCACTAGACTATGTGAGACTGGAATCAATATGAGCTTTCCTCTCAAAGCCCACAAGTAAAGAAACATAAAAATATGCTAATTTGGTTTGTTTGGCATGCTTAATGTATACTATTCCACTAAATTATTTTATCTTTGAGGGTGACTGTAGGAAACTACAAGTTTTTCTTTTTTTTTTCCCTTTTTTGCAGTTTTTCTTTTTGCATTGCTCTCACATTATTTCAATTAGGTGCTCACTGGATGTTTGTCTACTGGCAGGTCTACTGGAGAAACTTAGAACCTATTCAAAATGTGCTGAATGCTTAAGCAAGTCTCCCCATCCTTTCTCTGACCACAGCACTAAAATGATTGGGATTCTGCAATACTCTAATGGAAATCCATAAGAAGACCACTTTGGCTAAATTGATATTACTTGGAGATAAAGGATTATCCTATGGGTCCCTATTGCTCAAAGCACTAGGCCCTCCAGCTAAAGGAAATTACCACCCCTATCAGGTAGAACATATCAAGCATTGTCTGCAATAGAACATTAGTGTATGTCTCTTGTATCAGCTTTTCTCTTGGTCTTGCAACCAGATACTTTGGGTTTACTCTTTTTCTTTTTTTTTTTTTTTTTTCTTTTTTTTTTTTTTGTACCGGGGATTGAACTCAGGGGCACTCAACCACTGAGCCACATCCCCAGCCCTTTTTTGTATTTTATTAGAGACAGGGTCTCACTGAGTTACTAAGTGCCTCGCCATTGCTGAGGCTGGCTTTGAACTCGCGATCCTCCTGCCTCAGCCTCCCAAAGTGCTGGGATTACAGGCGTGCGCCACCGCGCCCGGCTTTTTCCTTTTTTTAATCAAAGAAATAAGATACTTTAAAATATTTTACTATAAGAGCTTACATCTCAGGGTTTTTATTTTGTTGTTTTAAAATCTTGCTTTCATAAAGCATTTGGAATTACGTTTGTAACAAAACTTTTCAAGAACAACAAGAGTCTTAAACTGCTGGAAGCTGGAGGATGTCACCAGACCTACAAGAGGCTGGGAACAGTTTATGGAAACAGTTATTCCAAATAATCACGTGCAGTTTATAAATTACAGTTTTATTAACTTTTTAAATGCCCTACTCACTAAATTCTAATCCAGCCTTCATTCTTTATTTGTCTGCTCAAACTCCAGAGTTTTCTATTAGTTTCCAGGCAGAAAGAGAGAGCTGTTACAGTTTTTCA
Organism: Tamias sibiricus; assembly: GCA_025594165.1. NCBI lineage: Eukaryota > Metazoa > Chordata > Mammalia > Rodentia > Sciuridae > Tamias > Tamias sibiricus. The sequence goes on from CM046657.1 coordinate 137,303,930, forward strand.
TGCTCTCAGAAGGCTGTTCACAAAGCATAATATTAATTCTGGAATTCTAAAGTCTTCTTATAAAATAAATGAAAAGAAACCTACAAAATCTATTAAGGAACTGGCTTACAGGTAAACCAGTTCAGATAGAAATTAAAATTCCTAGATAGAATGAAAATAGTCAGTCACTGTTCCAGTTGTTTTTAGCTCTTTTACAACAGGTAGTTGAAAATGGGTCAAAAACCTCTGGTAATGCTTTTCTCCATGCATATATTAATGCTTTGGTTAAAAGACTCTGGGAAATATCCAGTATTTCTAAGAAATCAGTTTGAAGGATGCATGTCCATCCTGCTTAATATTTGGAAAAATAGGTAATTACTTCACTGACTGAAGCAGTTGAAGATACAGCATCCACCTTTGCCTCCCAGTTTAATAATAAAATTATTATATTATAATAAAATATTTAAGCTATTTTTGCAAGAAAAATTGATATTTTGATGACAATCATCTACTTTTCAATAAGCCCAACCTTTCTTGCTATTTAAAGGCAAAGAAAATTGATGAAAAATAAATGCAGTAAGAATTCATAGGAAGCCATAAAAAATTAGTTCTGTGTAGAAATAAGTAGACCATTGTTTTAGAAATGGTATCTCAAGTTAACATTTTGTGTAGTCACTAGATCTGCTCACTAATTTTAACTATTCAAATTAGAAGGATTTTCTTCTCATTGTTTTCTGATAGTTTGGTTCTTGCACCAGACATCTTTCATACTCTGGTTGGAAGGTGCCCTGGAAAGCTCTGGAGCCAATTACATCATCATACTCCCAGCAGTGTGGCAACAAAAAGTTCAATTTGTAAATGAGGCCACAGAGTCACCAAAAGGTCAAATGACATACTCAGTCTGCATGGGCTGCCTTAGCCAAGTTGAAGGTTCACCCTGGGAGCCTACCTTATCACACTTAGAGATTTAGTCAAGTCCAGTGCTTTGAAACGATGAAAAATTATCCACATTTCATCAAAGACTTTGTGGAATTCACTGGTGTTGCTAATGGAAAACATTTAAGGACTTCAGAAATTCTTTTTGCTGAGAAAATGCAAGTTTATATAGATGTGGGAAGTTTATTAATGTGTCTGATTTTTCATCATTATCCCAGAATGTGATGTTACACAAAGGTGACTTTTCAGCTCCAAAATTTTTGTTTTCATTCCAATTATTCTGATAACATTTTTTATTTAATGAAAATCTTTACCTCCTTAAACAGATGGGATTAGCATAATTCAATTTTATCTTGATTATTCAAGGTCATTATGAGAATTCACAGTGATTCTGTAAGGGAAAATAAAAGTGTGCTAAAATTTAAAGTTAAGATTAATCAGTGTTTATTATTAAATTATTGCATTAATAGTTAAGAAAAAAGTGGATTCTAGTGTATTATTGAAGTTAAAGATAGCTACTAGTAGAATTCAAAATAAGATTGTCTTTTCCAAGTCACTAGGGTAAAAACTTACCTAGCACAAAAAGAAAAGGTTGAAAAACCCAAGGAGGCACAAATTCCAATTAAAAAGAAGATTTTGTATTATTTATTAATAAAAAACCACAATTATTAATTTTCTTTCTGTACTTAAAATATGCAAAATAAATAAATGCTAATGATTAAGTTGCTATGTCAATTCAAAGACCCTGGGATTGGATCACAAGAAAAGTCCAAATACATGTTGCAGTATCCTGAAACAGAATAACCGTTTCAATTTAAATATCCATGGAATATTTTTAAAAAGCTAATTTACTAAGCTATGACAGAACCATTTTACCACTGCTTTCCACAGGCATATTAGTGTCCCCTACACAAATCAAATCAACATCTTTAAATTTAATCAGTTCACAAAACTAATTGTAAATAATCCAGAACTAATTAGGAGAAACCATGTTCAACTTTCTTTTTTTCTGGAATCATTTCTATTTCTGTGTGAATAAATCATTGCCTCTTCCACGAGGGAAGGGACCATTTGGAATAAATCTTATACCACCACTCCATGTTAAGTCTTTATTTTTGGAAGCTTAAACACATAGATATATCAGCAGCCAGATCAGACTTAGTGAGAAAAGTCCATGTAGACACAGCCTTCATCCTCATGCCAATTTGTACATGGACCCCAGAGATCCACTGAAGAAGAGACTGACTAACACCCAGGGAACATGTCCTTTTAGCCTTCGTGAAAACAGACAGTAAGCATACACATGATACACAAATGTCTTCACATTCTGCTCATTCCAAGAGTTTTGTCTGTTTAACCTTTCCTCTGAACCATTTTCCACCATCTTCCAATCCCGTACCTTTCAAATCTCTGATTACATTGTTCAAAACAATTAGCAAATGCTCACAAATCAATGTGATTTCTAAGTATTTCTCAATTGATCCAAAGTTAAAAAGCCAAATGTGCTGCTTGAAATTCTGCCCATTTGGGGAATTTCCCATCCCCATTGTTATTCAGGGACAAAATCAAGTGGGGCTGAAACTCTGCTGCCATCCACCTAATGTTGTTGCCAGAAAATTATGCAAAACCATCTGAAAACCTGGTTTGAGGTTTTGACTGTCCAGTTAACTGGGCATTAAAAAAAAAAAAAAAAAAAAAAAAAAAAAAAAAAAACCACCATGAGAATATAGTTGAAGGTTATAGAGAAGAAACAACACAAGAGTTATTGTCAAAAGGATCTGGATCATCTGTCTGTGCAACTTACTAATGCTCCTTGGACTTTCTGGAGACTGATTTATTATATACCACTGCAAAATGATGAATTTCTCCTCAGAATGACATAGCAGTTCAGATAACACTGTTTCTAATGAGTAGCTGAAATTCCACTGTTACACAATATTGCCCAATTAAATATTCAGTCCACTTGTGCGCTCACAAGTAAACCAGAAGCTCTTGCTGGGAAAGAGACCTATATCTTCATAAGAAGGCATGGATTGACTCTTAACATCATAGATAATCTGTGCCTTGTAAGAGACTTGTAAGACTCCATATTGTAGCTCTATTTATAATCACAGATCCTTTATATATTATTACATTTATTAGATCATCTATGAGCAGGAGCGCAGTTTGGACTTGCTGCAGATCTTTCACTTTGTTCCTATTGGAATATAGCAGCCACATGTGTCACTTAGTACATGAGTCATATTGAAGAGGGGCATTCGAACTTCAAGATTATTAAGATATCAGCTGACTAGGACTCTATTATAGCAGAGAGTAGGACAATTAACATAGCCTTGAGGGAAGACTGTGAAGGTGTTATGTTGACTTGTCAGATAAACGTAATCTTCCTGTGAACCTTGCAAATTGGTACAGAAAGCAAAGTAATGTTCAGGTCAATTAGCCACATGCTACAATCTAGGGTCCTGGAATGATTTATTTTAGGAAAGATGTTACATCTAGAACAGCTACGTATGGAGTCACTCTCTGACTAAGATCATGAAAATCTATCTACCTTCTATACAGGCAAAAAGATCTACCCATCCTCTATATAGGCAAAAAGCTAAGATAAATATGTGTGTGAATTACTTTGTCTTTGGTGGCATCACTAATCTTTGCAATTCCCCCAGACACGGGTCATTGCTTAAACTTCACTAAGTAGGGAGGGAGTTCTTAATGGCCCTTCTTGCTATAACAGCTGATTGGGGAATTTCCACTATTGCCAAATATATTTATTCTAATCTAATAATCTAATCTATTCTAATTTAGGAAATGAGCAAATAATCACTGTTTGAGTTCAGGGACTTACTGGGCCAATTGTGACCCAAACTTGAGTGACCTCCATTATAATCTAATTTAACTGATACACTAAAATAGCTTTTTTGAGTTCTCAGTGATTAGTGTCAATTAAAGCATATGGAATCTTCTAATTGCCAGGTTCTGGCTATTTTCTTTTCTACATGCATAGCCACTCAATCATTGTTGTTTTGGAGAAAAAGATTTGATATGAGAGTTAAAATACATATAATATAGGCTTGTCATAGCATTTAGAGGCCCTTCATCAGGAAGTTCTATCCTAGCTGGGCCAAATGGAACATGCTCATACTCCCAGCTACTTGAGAAGCTGAAGCAGGAGATCACAAGTTCCAGAGAAGCCTGGGCAACTTTACAAGACCTTAATCAAAAGGAAATTTTAAAAGGGCTGGTTGTGTATCTCTGTGGTAGAGCTCTTGCTTAGTATGTGCAAGCTCCTGAGTTTGATCCTCATTACTATGATAAAATAAACAAACAAACAAACAACAACAACAAAAAAACAGGATCTCTCCTTCTTTTCAAGCAAGGGGCTCTAGATAGTTAGATTTGCTTATGACTGGAAACTAAGGCTGTGAATCTGCATTGAGATGAGTTGAATCACACTTCTTTCTCTGGTGCTGTTTTACCTGTTATACAAATCAAATAGGATTTTTGTAGAATGCCCAACTATTTCATTCTTAAGGATGCCAGAATATTTTGCTACAAAATGAATCCTTTGTTTTGTTACCATTCCTGGAAGTTTATCAGTTGGTATCTAATATGTCAGCAATCTTTTTCCCTCATTGGAATGAGCATAACTACTAAAATAGTAGACAGGTTAAAGATGCCTACAAATCTCCATGTTCTCGTTCTGATTTTATTCTTGCTTTCATTTTATAAGGTCCATTATAAGGTATACTGTGACCACTGAAATGACCTGATAAGTTCCCCAAGATCCTTAACTTATTCACAATTACAAAATTCATTTTGTCACATGAAATAACATACACATTGGTTTGTAGAATTAGGATATAGATATTTTTGTGAAAGATAATTATCTGTCTCCCAAAGAAGATTTAATAAAATTACTTGGAAAAGTGTCATGTGAAGCCACTAATGCATAGGGCCAATGTAATATAAAATATTCTTAAAAAAGAAGATTCCATTTTGGTTTACACAGTAAAAAAAGATATTGAAAATTCAGTTTTTAGAACAATAATATTCTATGTGTATTTTTATATTAAAAGATTATGTTTTTAATTGATTAAGACTTTTTATTTCATTGAATGAAAAATTTTTAATCACTCACATTAAACTCAATACAGAAAGAAATATATGCCTCTTTAAACAAAATAATTACCTAATTGAAAAAAAAAATCTGAAAACTAAAAATTGCATCATACACTCTGAGGAGTGAGCCAAAATCACCTATAAGGATTACTGATGGTCATCATGCCCCTCTTATTCTTTGCTGAAAAATCAATTAAATATCAGTAAAAATATGAACTACATTGGTGATATCCATATTTTGAAGTATGTGAGAATATCTACCAATGGCATCTCATTTGCTTTAATTCTTACTTTCTTCTATATCTATGTGCTAAAAATAGATGTGATTGAGCTTCTTGAATTATACCTATATATCATTACTTGGATAAATAAACTGCCAAAATTCCTTTGTCGTTGTGAAAAAAGTAAGTGAACTTTCTTTCACTTCTCCATCTCCACCTTCATGTGCAGGTTTTTATCAAAACTCCATTTTCAAAAAAAAAAACTTTTTCATATATAATTATATGATCTGCACACTGGAAAAATATCACAGCCCAATGATTGTTGAATTGGGGGTATCCTTTCTCTTGGCCAAACCTCATGAAAAATTTTAGGCCAGGTATGAAGAGTGATAATTAAACATTTCTGAAGCATCATTACCCAAGCATGTGGAAATTTCTAGGTTCAGTGAATGGAAGAATACCTTTTACTGATTCAAAAATGCCAAGCCAGATGCAATTACATATTCTGAATGTTTTCCAATGGATAATTTTTTGGTGTTAGAGTAATTAGTGAGCAAAGAAGAGTTGCCCTCTTATTTCAGAAGGGAAAATCAAGAAGCTTCTGCCTCATCATTAAAACTTTACTAAAGGCTTAAAAATTGTTTAATTATCAAAGACAAATTCTCAAATTTATATTCAGTCATCAACACATTTTGCTTTTATCTAAACATAATTTTTTGTTTGTTTTGTGTGTTTTTGTTTTGTTTTTGGTACCAGGAATTGAATCAAGGGATGCTTATACACTGATCCACATATCCAGATCTTTTATATTTTATTTTGAGACAAGCTCTCACTAAATTGTTCAGGGCATTGCTAAGTTGCTGAGGGTGGCTTTGAACTTGTGATCCTCCTGTCTTAGCTTCCTGAGTAGCTGGGATTATAGGTGTGTGCCACTGTGCCTAGCTTAAACATAGTTCTTTTTTGTTTTTTAACACCCAGAAAGTATGTGTCCCCCTAGAATCTCTAGAAATATTGAAATCTTGGCCAATATCTTTTACCAAATCCCAAATTTCTTCGATGCATCTTATAATATGAAATATTTATATTTCGTGTGTGTGTGTGTGTGTGTGTGTGTGTGTGTGTTATGCAATTCCTTCTAAACAACTATTTCTCCCCTTTTCTTTGACTGGAAAAGGCTGAAAAGTATTTTAGCATTACAGTTTTCTTTCCTGTCTAGGAGTGCTTGAATTAAAATAAAGAAATATTATTTCTCTTATCTATTATTTTTTAACCAGGACAAGTAAAACTACCAAGAATAAAAAAAAATTGAACAAAAAAATTTCATTGGAAAATGAACATCATGTGAGGAAAATCTTTTACACAGTCCATACCGCCGGCAAGGATAGAGTAAAGTGTTTCTTATCTATTATTTTTAACCAGACAAGTAAAACTACCAAGAAATAAAAAAAAATTGAAAAAATTCATTTGAAATGAAATCATGTGAAGGAAAATCTTTACACAGTCATAAGGGCAGATAGAGTAAACTTCATTTCTAAAGATTGAGATAAATTAGACTGCATTTTAATTTGCCCAGGAACAGAGAGATGGAGAAGTGAAAGGGAGTTCAATATGAAAATATTCCCTTGAGATGCTTCAATTGGATTCTTGTTCCTTATCCCTAACAGCAAGAAAACTACATATTTAGATCAGACACCCTCTCAGAAATGATAATCACCTTGCCATCTGGGTTGTCTCAGGATGACATGCTGCTTTTCCAATGAACCCTGATTGTAATATGAAGGTATCAGAACCCACTTCTGATGCATCTCTCTGGAAAATAAAAGAGAGAGCAATATACTAAATTACTGTACAAGACAGGCAGCTTTCAGAAGAACTTATATTTGAGAGAAAAATATTCAATAGTTGAACACAAGCAAAAGTTAACAGGAAAGATCTCAAAGACTTGGAGATAAATTATTTGATCCTGAGACCTAACTTCCTAACTTCCCTCCTTCTTTCTTCTCTCTTTCCCCTCCTCCTCCTCTATCTCCTCCTCCCCCTCCTCCTCCTCCTCTTCTTCTTCTTCCTCTTCCCCCCCTCTCTCTCTCCCTCCCTTCCTCCCTCCCTCCCTCCCTCTCCTTCCCCACCCCCCCCCACCCCCACCCCCCTGCCTCTCTCTCCTTCTTTCAAGGAGATACAATTTTAAAGTAGCATGCCAAATTTTTCCTCTAGCCTTCTTTTGGATTAAAACAAATATTCTTCTTCACTTAATGAATGAGTTTAAGCTATTCTTGAAAATAAAATATTTTTGACAACTTAAAATAAACTACATTAACAGTTTATTTTGATGATTACTAACATACTTGTAGCAGCAACTTCCAAATTATTTTGCAAACCAAATGAGAGTGAGTGATATTTTTCTGCTATCTATGTGCTAGAAGAATGTAATCATCAAATTCAATAATCTTTATGCTGTACTATATTGTGATTTTTGGCCTTTCTACCAAGATGTTTATGGGGAAATGAGGGAGCTCCAAGTTTCCCAAGTGACATTAAGGTAAACCATTTCATTTTGTCTCTTGTGTATATAAATTTTCCACAGAAGATGTTACATGAATAATAATGCTGTATAGCAAAACATTTCAAAGAACACTAAATAAATCTGTCACTCTAGAAAAGAAAATCAGAAAATTCAAAGAAACCACTTTATCAAAGATTTGAGGTTTGTTTCTATTTGCAGAAAAGTCTAGGTATTTCCAGGAGTTTGAAATATAAAGGTAAACTTCATTTTCTCTTCATTTTCTTTATGAGATCAATGAACATCACATGTTTCTTCACCTCTTGAACTGTTAGCCATGGGTGAAGGAACCACAAGTTTTCTCACCTATATCAACCATTTTGTGATCATTTATAAATGATTGGCTTGTGAGCTAAACCATCCTGATGAAAGCGCCTTTGAAAGGCCAAACATTGCTGTATTACTCAGTAGTCCTGTCATTATTTCCCCTTCTCTGACATCTAACGGATAGACTCAGGCTAATGATCAGATAGTAAGTCAGCATCATAGCCAATTACCAAAGACAGAGCAGAGGGCACTGAGTGGAGAAGGGTACTAAATTCCTTGATCATGAAGTTTGGCTTTCAACATTTGAGGGTTTCACATGTACATGGAAAGTGAACAGCACACACACAAAAATGATTTGGGGCAATTACACTGATAATGTAAGAAAATAGCTCACTCTTTTGATTATTTGAATATGGTAAAGATATTTTTAAAGGAAGTCTGTATTACTTTCAGTTTTCATTTTGGGCAAGAAATGCATACCCTATAGACAATGAAATTCCCAGCCTATAGGAGCTCTTCAAGGGTTTCATCACCCTTTCCATTCACAAAAAATCTTTCCTTTCCCAAGACAAATGACTATCCTTGAATTAAAGGAAACTTTTTCTGACATCAAAGACCAGCACTTCAGAACTTAGGGCAGGATTTTGCACCTCCTGAAAGTCTTCCCACCCCAAGTAGAAATGTTCTAGTTTGAAGCCAGAATTTCCTGAAATGGGCTATTTATTAGCAAATCATGAGGATCCTACAGCTTATCTCAAGCTTTTGTGTGGCAAAGTTGTTTCAATACTCTTTTCAGAGAAACTTAAAGCTCAGCTGGAAAGGAATAATTCTGAAGCATGTTGTTATTTATTTAAGGACCTTTTCTTCTCATTTTTCCACAGTGATAAAACAACACAAGTGTTTGTATGTGCAGAAGTATTTTTCCCAGGTATTTTTCTCTGCTGGGATCTTTTGCTCAAAAAACAAACAAACAAACAAAAAACAATGTTTTTCTATTTCAGAAATTGCTGATTTAGAAGGAGTTCAACCTGCTTAGAAATTTTACTTTTCTTTTCTGCTTTTTACATAATCTCTAATATATATTTATTGGTACCTCAAGACTTCATACCTAGTTTCTCCTCTTCAATTGAAAACAAAACCAATGTGACCAACATAAAAAAATTTTGGCAATAGGATAACTACCTCTGATCCCATTACACTAGCCCCATTAACATCATTTTTTTTTTCCTTTTCTACACATTTCCCATTTGCACAGTTGGTATTTGTATTGCTATAATCAGAGAACGAATACAACATTGTACTCTGCCTTTTGCTTCTTATACTGTGATTACTTGCATTTCCCATGTCTCCTATAATTATTGCCTTATTGTCTACATAATATTTTTATGAATAAGTATATCATAATTTGCTTAGCCATTTCCTTATTATTGGACATTTAGAGAGACAGGGAAAGATTACCTTTTCCTTCATTTGAATTTTAATGTAATGTAAATTCTCAAATGTAAATTTTACTGAGCCAAATGACAAAGCAGTTTTTACCCTCCTCCCCCCCTTTTGTTATTGGTGCAGATTTTACTCTTGGTAGGTCAAATGAAAGTAAAAAATAATGGTATCAAATTTGGCTAACAACATCAAATTGAGAGTGATCTAATTTTACCATAACATTTTTTAAGTTGATATTATAATTTAGTTATATGTTATATAGAAATATAATATTTCATGGATATATAATCATTTAATTATTATTTCATAATTTCAAAAGATGTGTGTTCTTTTGAGTGAATGATGAAATTAAAACAGAAAAAAAAATTACTTGCTTTATACTGAGATTTTCTTACGTTAACCTCAATTGCCAAAATAGTTTTTATAGTAAAGTTACTCTGTAACAAATAAATTAGAAAAAAAAAAGTCCAAATAAACAGTTTTCATTAACTATTTCAGTGGCATTCTGATAAAACCAACAAGAAAGCTTTATCTTCAAAGTAGGAACAAGACACAACATACACTTTGGATAATGTTTTCTGGTTGTAAAACAAGTTCAAGTTAACTCAGATAATCAAAGTTTACTACTAGTTTATGAGGAGACCATGAAACATAGTAAATTCTCATTGAAGCCCAGTAATTAGCCTTTGCCCAGTAGAGAAAAACAGTTCTAATGCCGAAACAGAAACTCAAGCAGTGGGCCCTCAGAAATCCTGTCTCCACCAACCATCATTCACGTGATTCAACTTCAACCTGACTTATACTTCTATTTCCTTATATTGCTGATTATGACTATTTCTCTGCCTATACATTATTTCCCTACCTTTATTTATTCAAGATTTCCACTAGATCACTGATTTTATTTACTGTTTTTGAAAATAGCTTTATAGAGATATATTTCATGTGCTATAAAATTTCCCTTCTTAAAATATAAAATTCTGTGGTTTTAGTATATTCATAGTGCTTTAACTAAGATCTAAGTTTATAACATTTTTATCACCCCAAAAAGAAACTTTGAACTCATTAGCAGTCACTGTGTACCCATCAGCTCTAGGCAACCACTAATCTACTTTCTCTCCCTGAAATAGATTTGCCTATTTGATACTTTATATGGATGATATCTTTTGTGGTCTTTTAAACTCACTTCTTTCACTTCATATAGACTTGTAAAAGTCAGTCATGTTATAGCATACAACAGTACTTCATTCCTTTTCATTGTCAAATAATAATCCATTGTATGAATAAACTACATTTTATTTATCCATTATTCACTAGTTCATAGACATTTGGGCTATTGCACTTTTTGCCTATCACAATTAATTCTGTTAGGAACATTGGTTTTCATGATTTATATATCCAAGGCTAGATTGTATCACATGGTAACTTTATGATTAACCTTTTAAGAAACTGTTACACATTTTCCTAGAAGTGGATGAACCATATACCATCCCCAGCAGGAATGGATAAGGGTTCCAATTTCTTCATATCTTTGCTAATACAGGCTTTTTTTTTCTGTTCTAGTGTATATGAAGTGATATTTCATTGTAGTTTTGATTTGTATTTCCCTAATGACTAATGATGTTGAGCATCTTTCAGAGTATTCTCTAATCATTTGTCTATCCTTACTAAAGAAATGTCTGTTGAAATCCCTGACCCATGGTTTTAAAATTAGATCAGTCTTTTTTTTAACTTTATTTTTATAATTTTTAATATGTACAACTCATAGTGCATGTGTTTAGCATCTTTTTAGATACAACTGTTTGTATACAAAGTATATTCGTACAATTCAGGTCTTAAAAGATGCATTTAGGAAAATGATATCCGTCTCATTCAACCACCTTTTCTTTTTTTTTTTTTTTTTTTATTCTTTTCTCCCCCTCCCGCCCCCCCCCCTGCTCCCTCCCTTACCCTCCCTTACCTTTGACCATTCTAGTGTTCCTCTAAACCTCCTATGTACACCCATCCAACAATGCTATGAACTAGCCTCCTTATATCAGAGAAAACATTTGGTACTTGGATTTTTCAGACTGACTAACTTCACTTAGCATTATGTCTTCCAACTTCATCCATTTACCTGCAAATGACATTAATTTATTTTCTTCTATTGCTGAGTAAAATTCCATTGTGCGTATATACCACATTTTCTTAATGCACTCATTTACTGAGAGACATCTAGGTTGGTTCCACAACCTAGCTATTGTGAATTGCGCAGCTACAAACATTGAGATAGCTGTGTCACTGAAATATGCTGTTTTTAAGTCCTTTGGGAATAGACCCAGGAGTGGGATGGCTGGGTCATAGGGTTGTTCCATTCCCAGTTTTCCAAGAAATCTCCATACTGCTTTCCATAATGGTTGCACCATTTTGCAGTCCCACCAGCAATGTATGAGTGTGCCTTTTTCCCCACATCCTCTCCAACATTTATTGTTGCTTGTGTTCTTGATAGTTCTTGATAGACATTCTGACTGGAGTGAAGTGAAATCTTAGAGTAGTTTTGATTTGCATTTCTCTAATTGCCAGCGATGATGAACATTTTTTCATGTATTTGTTGATTAATCATGTATCTTCTTCTGAGAGGTGTCTTCTCAATTCCTTAGCCCATTTATTGATTGGGTTTTTTTTTTTTTTTTTTTTGGTGTAAAGTTTTTTGAGTTCTTCATATATTCTAGAAATTAGTGCTCTATCTGATATGCATGTATTAAATATTTGTTCCCAATTAGTTGGCTCTCTATTCACCTCACTGATTGTTTCTTTTGCTGAGAAGAAGGTTTTTAGTTTAAATATATCCCATTCATTAATTCTTGGTAGTAATTTTTGCGCTACAGGATTCTTATTAAGGAACTTGGGGCCTAATCCGACATGTTGGAAATTGGAGCTTACTTTTTCTTCTATCAGGCGTATTGTCTCTGGTCTAATTCCTAGGTCCTTGATCCACTTTGAATTGAGTTTTGTGCATGGTGAGAGATAAGGGTTTAATTTCAATTTGTCGCATATGGATTTCCAGTTTCCCCAGCACCATTTGTTGAAGAGGCTATCCTTTCTCCACTGTACATTTTTGGTGCCTTTGTCTAATATAAGATAGCTGAAATTATATCTATTAGTCTCTGTGTCCTCAATTCTGTACCACTGGTCCACCAGTCTGTTTTGGTGCCAATACCATGCTGTTTTTGTTACTATTGCTCTATAGTATAATTTAAAGTCTGGTATGGTGATGCCCCCTGCTTCACTTTTCTTGCTCAGGATTGCTTTGGCTATTCTGGGTCTCTTATTTTTCCAGATGAATTTCATGACTGTTATTTCTATTTCTTTGAAGAATGACATTGGGATTTTGATTGGAATTGCATTAAATCTGTATAATGCTTTTGGTAGTATGGACATTTTGACAATATTAATTCTACCTATCCAAGAGCAAGGTAGGTCTTTCCATCTTTTGAGTTCATCTATAATTTCTTTCTTTAGTGTTCTGTAATTTTCGTTATAGAGGTCTTTCACCACTTTCGTTAGGTTGATTCCCAGGTTTTTTTTTTTTTTTTTTTTTTTTTGATGCTATTGTAAATGGGGTAGTTTTCATCATTTCCCTTTCAGAGTCTTTGTCACTAATGTACAAAAATGCCTTTGACTTATGTGTATTGATTTTGTATCCTGCAACTTTGCCAAATTCATTTACTAGTTGTAAAAGTTTTCTGGTAGAGTTTTTTGGGTCTTCTAGGTAGATTATCATGTCATCAGCAAATAGTGCTAATTTGAACTCTTCTTTTCCTATCTTGATCCCTTTAATATCTTTCATCTGTCTAATTGCTCTGGCCAGATTTTCCAGTACTATGTTAAATAGCAGTGGTGAAAGGGGGCATCCTTGTCTTGTTCCAGTTTTTAGAGGGAATGCTTTCAATTTTTCTCCATTTAAGATAATGTTAGCTCGGGGCCTTGCATAAATAGCTTTTATAATGTTGAGATATGTTCCTGATATTCCTAGTTTTTCCAGTGTTTTGAACATAAAGGGGTGTTGTATTTTGTCAAATGCTTTTTCTGCGTCTATTGAGATGATCATATGATTTTTGTCTTTAAGTCTATTGATGTGATGTATTATGTTTATTGATTTCCGAATGTTGAACCAGCCTTGCATCCCTGGGATATACCCCACTTGATCGTGGTGCACTATCTTTTTGATATGTTTTTGTATCCTATTTGCCAGGATTTTGTTGAGGATTTTTGCATCTATGTTCATTAAAGATATGGGCCTGAAGTTTTCTTTTTTGGATGTGTCTTTGCCTGGCTTTGGAATTAATGTGATATTGGCCTCATAGAAAGAGTCTGGAAGAGCTCCCTCTTTTTCTATTTCTTGAAATAGTTTGAAGAGCATTGGTATTAGTTCTTCTTTGAAAGTCTTATAGAACTCGGCTGTAAACCCATCAGGTTCTGGATTTTTCCTTGTTGGTAGCTTTTTGTTGATGTCTTCTATTTCTTTGCTTGTAATCGGTCTGTTTAAGTTGTGTATAGCCTCCATTTCCAGTTTAGGCAAATCATACGACTCAAGAAATCTGTCAATGTTTTCAATATTTTCTGTTTTATTAGAATACAAGTTTTCAAAGTAATTTCTAATTATCTTCTGTATATCTGAGGTGTTTGTTGTGATATTCCCTTTTTCATCATGAATGTTAGTAATTTGAGTTTTTTCTCTTCTTCTTTTTGTTAGCATTACTAAGGGTCTGTCAATTTTGTTTATTTTTTCAAAGAACCAACTTTTAATTTTGTCAATTCTTTGAATGGTTTCCTTAGTCTCAATTTCATTAATTTCTGCTCTGATTTTAATTATTTCCTGTCTTCTACTGCTCTTGGTGTTGGTCTGTTCTTCTTTCTCTAGTGCTTTGAGGTGTGATGTTAAGTCATTTATTTGTTGGGTTTTTTTTCCTCTTAAGGAATGAACTCAGTGCAATGAATTTTCCTCTTACTACTGCCTTCATAGTGTCCCAGAGATTTCTATACATTGTATCTGTGTTCTCATTTACCTCTAGGAATTCTTTAATCTCCTCTTTGATGTCTTCTTGAACCCCTTGTTCATTCAGTAGCATGTTATTTAGCTTCCAGTTGTTGGAGTAGTTTTTCTTAATCCTTGTTTTGTCATTGATTTCCAATTTCATCCCTTTATGGTCTGATAGAATGCAGGGTAGTATCTCTATTTTTTTTTATATTTGCTGAGAGCTTTCTTATGACCTAATATATGGTCTATTTTGAAGAAGGAGCCATGTGCTGCTGAGAAAAAAAGTGTATTCGTTTACTGAGGGATGAAATATTCTATATATGTCTGTTAGGTCTAAATTGTTAATTGTTTTAATGAGGCTTAAAGTTTCTTTGTTTAGCTTTTGTTTGGATGATCTATCCATGGGTGAGAGAGGTGTGTTCAAGTCCCCTAGAATAATTGTGTTGTGGTCTATTTTACAATTGGACTTGAGAAGAGTTTGTTTGATGAATGTAGGTGCTCCATTATTTGGGGCATATAAATTTATGATTGTTATATCCTGTTGATGAATGGTTCCCTTAAGTAGTAAGAAATATCCATCTTTGTCCCTCTTGATTAGTTTTGGTTTGAAGTCTACCTTATTTGAAATGAGAATGGAAACCCCTGCTTGCTTCCGCCGGCCATGTGAGTGATAAGACTTTTCCCAGCCTTTCACTTTCAGTCTGTTGATGTCTTTTTCTATGAGGTATGTTTCTTGGAGACAGCAAATTGTTGGGTCGTATCTTTTAATCCATTCTGATAATCTGTGTCTTTTGATTGCAGAGTTTAGGCCATTAACATTCAGGGTTATTATTGAGATGTGATTATTATTCCCATCCATTTTTATTTGAATTATGGTCTTTAGCTTGATTTGGTTTCTCTTCTGGTTGGTATTTCCCTTAGTTTAATATCTCCCTTTGTTGATTTTTGTTGTTATCTTTCTCTTCTTCTTCATGAAAAATGTTGCCCAGGATGTTCAGAAGTGCTGGCTTTCAAGTTGTGAAATCTTTTACCTTTTGCTTGTCGTGGAAGGTTTTTATTTCATCTTCGAATCTAAAGCTCAATTTTGCTGGTTATAAGATTCTTGGTTGACATTCCTTTTCTTTCAGAACTTGAAATATGCTATTCCAGGATCTTCTTGCTTTTAAGGTCTGGGTTGAAAAATCTGAACATAGTCTGATTGGTTTCCCCCTATATGTAATCTGCTTCCTTTCTCTTGTGGCTTTTAGTATTCTCTCCTTGCTCAGTATATTAGGCATTTTCATTATAATGTGTCTTGGTGTGGATCTGTTGAGATTTTGTTTGTTTGGTGTTCAGTATGCCTCTTGAACTTGGTTTTCCCATTCATTCCTCAAGTTTGGAAACTTTTCTGTAATTATTTCGTTAAATAAATTACTGATTCCTTTGGCTTGAAACTCTGCCCCTTCCTCTACGCCAATCACTCTTAAGTTTGGTCTTTTTATGCTGTCCCATAATTCTTGGATGTTATGTTCTTGATTTCCAATGAGTTTTGCTGTATAGTCTAAATTCTTCTCTAGGACATATATTTTTTCTTCATTGACTGAGGTTCTTTTTTCCAAGTGGTCTACTTGTTGGAGATGCTTTCAATTGAACTTTTATTTTGGTTTATTGCTTCTTTCATTTCTGGAATTTCTGTTTGGTTTCTCTTTAGAGCCTCTATTTCCCTATTGAAGTAATCTTTTACTTCCTGTATTTGTTTTTGGAGTTCTTCGTCAAAATGATCTTTTGCCTCCTGTACTTGCTCCCTCATCTCATTTTTCAGTTCATTCTTAAGTTCCATAAACATTTGGAATATGTAATTTCTAAATTCCACCTCTGGCATTTGACCAACTGTGTTTGCCATAGAATCTGCTGGTGAGGTATCTTGATTTGTTTGTGTCACTTTCTTCCCTTGTTTTTTCATGTTGTTTGTGTGTCTTTTCTTCCTGCACTGTGGGACCTTGACTATTTCGATTTTACCTTAAAGCCTTATGTTGTTCCTGTAGTACAATGCTATCAGATCCCCTTATAATTCCTTTACACTTTAAAACCTAACACTTTCTATTCAGAAAATCCAAGTTTGATCCCAATGTACAGATTTGGTTAACCCAGATATTATTTCCAATTTACTCTGTACCCTTCTGATGGGGTTTTATAGCTTCAAGTATTGGATACAGAGGTGTTATGTTTAGGAAGAAGGAAGTGTCTTGAATTGTTCTTCCTTGGAAAGTATGAAAAGAGAGTTCTATTGAAGTGGTTTAGTGGAAGTGGTTTAGTATAAGTAGACGAGAGAAGAAAGAGAATGGAGTAGACAATTAGGTGGAAAGACCAATTTATATATAAAGTAAGATGGAAAAGAAAAAAAAATGATAGAAGAGTAGGAATTGGTGTAAGAGAGAGGAGAGAGAGAATCAAGAAAATATAGAGTAAACTATATATAACACCGCTTTGCTATCCAGTTCAATTGCACTGGTTCTAGAAATCCCAAGTTCTGCGTATAACTTGTTTTTGCCTCTGTTTAGTATGCACTGGCAGGGTGCAAATATGAAAGATGAAGGAGGAAGAAAAGATGCAAAAGTGAGAAGGAAGAAAAGAAGGAAAGAAAAAAGAAGCAGAAGCAAATAAACACACTGACAATCAATGCAAAAAAAAAGCAAAACAAAACAAAGACAAAAAAAGAAAAAGAAAAACAAACAAACAAAAAAACCCCGAAAACCAATAAAACAAGCAAACCAACAAAACAAAACAAAAAAATAAAAAGTTGAACCCCACGTCTCAAACAAAACGGGCCCTGGGAAGTCCCCCTCTTTTTTCCTTTCCAGTTTAAGCCAACTGCATTGGACCACATCCAGACAGTCTGCGACCCTGTCAGTGGAGTCAAGGCTGCACCCTAGGCCAGTAGCAGAATGGCTCAGCGGAAGAGCGGCTCAGGGGGGTTGTGTGACAGCAGATGAATGGCACCGGGAAGGGGACCCTCCAGAAGGCACCCTTTCCCCACGCCCACCCACAGTTGTAGCTTCTTGTGGCCACTGCGCTGGCCTCAGACACGCCCTCCCCTGCTAGTTATCCGAGCCTCACCCAGGTGTGCGCTGCCTTCAGAGTGCTGGCGGCTCCCTGGGTGTCTGCAGCTGTTCTTCCCCTCTGTCTTTTCCCCTTTGTCTGGGTCAGCCACTGTACTTCTCAAAGATGGAGGTGCTCTCCTCCCATTCAACAGCAACTCCGCAGACCCTTGTGTCAGTCCAGAGCGTGCGGGATAGGCTTGGCAAGCTGTGCGAAAGAGCTCTACGTGGACACTGCCCACACCTCTAGGCCTCTTTCTATCCTTCCTCGATGATTGGTTTCAAAGCCGCTGGGTGGATGTCTCCTTGCCAAGATGGTATCGGGCAGCTGCAATTACAGTGCGGACAGCATTGCTTCGGACTGTGGACCGCTCCAACTCTGCCCCCTGTTCGTCGTGGTCCGAAGAACACTGTATCTCACTGTCCAGAGGTGCACGAATGTCTCGGCTCCCCTTCAGTTGCAACAGAACTGCTAGTAACACGCTCAAACTTCCCACTCCGCGCCCTTTAGCAACTGTGTCCAGAGAGCACCTCCCTCCTGTCGGCCATCTTCCCAGGATCCCCAGATCAGTCTTTTTTATTGAATTGTGTTCTTTAGATAGTCTGGTTATGAAACTCTAATAATATAAATGATTTGCAAATCATCCCATCGTGTCAGTTTCCATCAGTTGTTTTCTACATTCTTAATTTCATCATTTACAACAAGAAGGTTTTAATCTTGATGATGCCTCATTTATCTATTTTATATTTTGTCTTTCATGCTTTTTTTAAAGATGGACATAATATCTTTAATTATATTTATGTGCTGCTGAGGATTGAACCCAGTGCCTCACATGTGTGAGGCAAGAGCTGTACCACTGAGCTATAACCCCAGCCCCTGTCTTTCATGCTTTTGTGTCATATTTAAGTAATTTGGTTGCCTAAGCCAAGTTTATGAGATTTACTCCTATGTTTTCTTCTAAGACATTTGCAGTTTTAGCTCTTAATTATTATATGCCTCTAATCCACTTCCTTCCTTTTTTTTTTTTTTTTCCTTCTTTTTTCTTTTTGTGGTGCTAGTGATTGAACCCAGGGCTTTGTGCATGGGAGGCAAGCACTCTACCAACTGACCTACATCCCTGGTCCCCACTTCCTTTTTTTACGTCTCTGATTTCTTTGATATTCTATTCTTTGTGTCCCTCTTTAAATGTCTTCATTCAGTCTTCCTAAATGATTATAGGTCTGTCAGGCATTACGGAGTTGGTTAGAGTTCTCAGGGCAGGTAAATGCAAAACCACTGGAAACCATTAAAAAAAAAGTCCATTGCTTTTGTTCAGATGTGAATTGTTAGTTGGCCAGAATATTTATTAAACTTTCACTGCAAGTTGTGCATAAACAATCAGTATTTATCACAACTTTTCCAGATACAGGAGACACAATCACAATTCAAATGAAATTAATAAAAAAGGTAGAATTGAGGCCAGGCATGGTGCTGCATAACTGTAATCCCAGCAGCTCAGGAGGCTGAGGCAAGAGGATCTCGAGTTCAAAGCCAGCCTCAGCAATAGCAAGATACTAAGCAACTCAGTGAGACCCTGTCTCTAAATAAAATACAAAATAGGGCTGGGATGTGGCTCAGTGATCAAATGCTCCTGAATTCAATCCCTGGTAACCTGTCCCCCTCCACCAAAAAAAAAAAAAAAAAAGAAAGAAAGAAAGAAAGAAAGAAAAGAAAAGGTAAAATTAACTAAAAAAAATCCAACAGAATACTCTTCTTGTAGTTTTTTCAATCAAGTAATCACATCTCCCCATCTCTTTCTATTTACTTTACTTTACTCTTTTCTTCTCTCTCCTTTCTTTTTTTTCTGTTTTTACATTTCTCAGATTCTTTTTGATTGTTGCCTTTTTTTAAGGCAGACTTTCCCTACTTGCCAACAATAATCCCAGCACATAGCTCAAAACTGATATACATAGTGACATCTTAACTCTAAAAAGAGAGTGCCTGTATTAGGCTAAATAACGTCCTACCCAAGTATGTCCACATTCAAATCCATGGGACCCATGAATGAGTTACTTGCCATTTGAAAAGGGACTTTGTCATGTACTTTTTTGGTGTGGGGGTGCTGGCTTATTTTGTTTTTTCTAGTGTTTGTCTCATGATTAGATGGTTATGAATTTTGAAGATTTTGTACCAAGAGAATATAAGCAAATCCTATAAATCTATAACAGCAACAACCAAACCAAAGAACCCAATTAAAAACACACAAAGGAATTGAATAGACATTTCTCCAAAGAAGACATATATATAAATGGCCAATAAGCACATGAAAAGATGTTGAATGTCATCATAAGGGAAATGCAAATCAAGCCCTTGAGTAAATACCACTTCATATTCATTAGGATGGGAATTTAAAAAAAAAAAAAAAAAAAAAATACTAGACACTTATTAAATGTTGCTGAGGATATGGAAAAAACCGGAACTCTGGTGCATTGGTGAAGGGAATACAAAAAGGTACAGCCTCTAAGGGAAACAATTGGTGGTTGATCAAATAACTAAAAAAAAAAAAAAAAAACAGGATTACTATATGTTATGGTTTGGATGTGAGGTGTTCCCCCAAAAGCCCACATGTGAGACAATGCAAGAATGTTCAAAGGAGAAATGATTGGGTTGTGAGAGCCTTACCCCAATTAGTGAATTAGTTCCCTGATAGGGATTAACTAAGTTGTAACGGAAGTGGTAGGGGAAGCTGGAGGAGGTGGGAATAGGGGGGCATAACTTTGGGGTATATATTTGTATCTGGCAAGTGGAGACCTCTCTCTCTGTGCGTCCTGATCATCATGTGAGCTGCTTTCCTTTCCCACATTCTTCTGTTGTGTTGTTCCTACCTCATCTGGACCCCTGAGGAATGAAGTTGACTGCCTCTGGATGGAGACCACTGAAAGTATGAGCCCCCACACCCCAAATAAACTGTTCTTCCTCTAAAATTGTTCTGGTCAGGTCTTTTAGTCACAGCAGCAAAAAAGCTGACTAAAACACCATATAATCCAGAAATTCCACTTCTAGATATATACCCCAAAGAATTGAAAGTAAGGGCCCATGCTAGTATTCGTACATCCATGTTCACAGCAGTATTATTCACAATAGCTTAAAAGTGAAATCAAATCTAGTGCTCATCAGCAGATAAATAATAAGCAAAATTCAGTATACAGATGATAGATTATTGTTCAACCTTAAAAATGAAAGAAATTCCAACAAAGGTTTCAACATGGATAAATCTAAGGACATTAGGATAAGTTAAACAAGCAAATCACAAAAGGACAAATACTGTATGATTCTATTGATATGAGGCACCTAGAGTAATCAAATTCATAGAGATGGAAAGGAGAATGGTGGTTGGCAGGGCCTGAAGAGAAGGGGAAATGAAGTTATTATCTAATGGATAGAGTTTTAGTTTGAAAAGATGAAAATATTCTCTAGATGAATGGTCATGATAGTATTTTCTTCCACTGTGGTATTGATGTCTCTCTCTGCAGTGTGACTGTAAACTCCAGCCTTGCCCTGACTCAGTTGAAGGATGTGGTCATGGATATTTAGAGTATGCCTTTTGTGAGAGAGTTTTTTTTTTTTTTTTTAATCCTGAAAAATTATCTAAAGCCTAAGCGCCCAACCCATGACCAGCCTAGTCTAAAACACAGTCATACTTTTTCAAGATTATAGCCTTCTGACATCTTTTTAATGTTCCCTTATAATCCTTCTTACAGACCATGTGACCCCAAATACACAAAAACTATCATTCCTGGGCTTGTTGGTAGATACACTATTTTTTTTGTATAGCAGCACATAGTAAAATTTTAGGTAGTGGAGGTATTATGGTTTGGTTTTGAAGCGTGCCCCAAAAGCCAATGCAGGAATGTTCAGAAGTGATGCAATTAGATTATGAGAGATGTAACCTCATCAGGGGATGAATCCATTTGATGGATTCATAATTTGAAAGCCCTACTCTAGTGGGTAGTGAGTATGGGCAGGTAAGATGTGGCTGGAGGAAGTAGGTCACTGGGGGTGTGTCTTTGAGGTTTATAATTTATCCTTGGTGAACATAGTTTTCTCTCTCTTTCCTCATTCCCTCTGCATCCTGGCTGTCATGAACTGAGCAAGTTTTCCCTGCCACTCCCTTCTACCACGTTCTGTCTTATCCCCAGATCTATGGAATCAGCTAACTGTGGTCTGAACCTCTGAAACTGTAAGCCAAAAACAAAACAAAACAAAAACAAACAAACAAACAAAAAACTTTTCTTCCTCTAATTTATTCTTGTTAGGTGTGTTAGTCACAGCAACACAAAGCTGACTTAACATAGTGGGCCATCTAGTCTTTGTAGAAAATACTCAACTCTAACAAGAATGATCCTTAGATGTAAACAAATGTGTGTAGCTGCATGTCAATGAAATTTTATTACCAAAGCAGATTGCTGAAAAATTCAGCCCATCCTTGGCCAGTTTAAGCCTATTAAGGGCTTCCTGTTGCCCTTAGAATAAAAATATAAGTTCTCTAACCCGACCCAAAAGAGTTTACATGAGCTAGCTACTATCTGTCTATCTCCCCAAACCCTTCCTGTACCACTTTTCCTTTCTTCATATTCTGGACATACATTTCTCTTTTGCACCCCAAATGTTCAAACACTGGTTCATTGTCAACATGAAGCCTACACATCAACTTTTTACTCTAAATGGGATACTATTCTCACAGATTGTTTTTCACAGATGTTTCCTTATAATCCATTCTTTTCAAATGCTGTCTTTTAAAAAAGAGGTCTTTCCATACCAACCATCACAAAATTCTTCAGTTCTATCATTCTTTATCTGAATGCCTTTGCTTTATTTTCTTTGTAACATTTGCATTTAACTGAAATGATTCTGTTTCTTTATTTTCCCAAGTATATACTTACTCTTACCCTACCTCCCAATTAAACTACAATCCTTGAGAAGACAAGGCCTATATATCCCATGGCCAGCTATATCCTGGTGCATAGTGTTTGCTGAAGTGTTAATAACAGAAGAGATGAAAGATAGATTTATGAGAGATATTCATATATTTCTATTGTGCTTTCAAAAAAGAGTAATCCATTAATACCATAATTTAATATACCCCACAGGTAAAGCCCAAAGATCATCTTCACTGGCAATCTCATAGTTAGAACAAGCAAACCTTATATTTTGTATTTAATTATAAACACAAAGCTTGTTTGCTTTATATATCATCAACTAACTATGTAATAAGAAATCAAATTTTAGTACCGTCATCATTCATCTTATGAAATCTTTTGATGACTCCTAAATATTTTAGCTTAAAATTTTATTGTTTTAAGATATTATAAACAAGCATACAATGAGGATTCTTATGAGGTATACAAACACCACATAGCCATTACTCCTGTTTTACTTCTTTTTTAAAAAAAATTCTTTTTAGTTGTTGCTGGTCCTTTATTTTATTTATTTATATGCAGTGTGAGAATTGAACCCAGTGCCTCACACATGCTAGGCAAGTACTCTACCACTGAGCTACAACCTTAGCTCTCCTGATTTATTTCTTATAAGTTGATGCCTTATGTTATTAACAATTTTGTTTCTTACTATAAAGGATCATACCCTTTAAAGTATCACATAAATGGCCTTTCTTTCTATTTATATTCATCTTAATTTTAAAGTCCAGTCTTTC